>JAPDVR010000005.1:33774794-34179794 GCA_026230005.1 Gila orcuttii | reverse complement strand
GTACCTCAATTTAGGTCCCCACAGTGACACGAGTCCCCTTGAGTCTGTGTGCATTCAGGTTTAAGTCCCCACCAGGATAGAAAAACATGTACACACTCACACACTGCAAAGATACTTCATTATTTAATCACACTGGCTTCACAGCAGGTTGTGTTGGCCGTAGTCAGATTAATTGAGCTGTTTTTTTTTGTTGTTTTTTTTATGTACCAGTGGTCACTCCGCTACATTGTACAGCTGGAAAAAGTAAACTAGGCATGTTTAACAAGATTTCATCTTTAATATAAGTTTGTCTGAATTTTTCATAGTTTTTTCTTGATACTTTTAAGTTCCATTTATTTGGTGCTTTGTTCAAACTCAAACCATTATTCTATTTTTATTATTAAGATGTCTGCACAAGAGTTAACTGTAATCTTGGCAAACATTAAACTTTGCTGAAATTAAAGCGTCTCGCTTTGGTCTACACTGGAAGTGTTGTGTTTGCTCTGCTAAACTATAATTACTAAAACTAAAACTGAAACTAAATAAAATAAAAACTAAATAGAAATGTGTTTGCAAAATAAAAACTAAACTAAAACTAACAAAACCATTAATGAAACTAACTAAAACTAAACTGAAATTTAAAGCAAAATTGAAAACTATAATAACCTTGGCTCCCCGTGGGCGTGTTCACATTAACAGATAATGAGCTATAATGACCTGAAATGAGAATGACTGACATCTCTCTCTTTTTATACAGATTACATAAACTGAGAATATTTGTTTTTTTATATAAATTACTTCATTTAAAAGAAGAGAATGCAAGCTTCATGCCTGTGTGTCTGTGTGACTGAGGGTGCTTTTACACTGGGCTCGTTTGCTCTTGCTCGTATCCAAGGTAAATCCTCATCCCTTACGTGTGTTTTATGTAACTAAATACATCATAATCGGCTAAAACGCATGCGCAGGATACTTTACTTCCTGAACAAGTGCACACCCGAGTCCGTGTTGCTTTCACATACACGCTAACCGCAGCACGGTTCGGGAGCAACCGAACTCAGACCACCTCCTCCAGGTTGTAACGACAATGAGTCTTACATTAAATGCATTAACATTAGCTCAAATGATATATAGGGAATTTTAATAATTAATCATGAATATGATTAATATTGCATAATACAGTTAAATTATCGAAGTTGAAAATAGATCGATTGTATCAATGATCAATCACAACGAATTATAATTCCTCATTCATATATCAATGGTCCCTTTCCAGATCGATTATATGAGATAACCTTTAATGGAATTAATTTAGCTATCGAACACTCTGTTTGTCCAGCAAACGGCCGTAAGATTAACTTATCAACTTCTCAACAAGGTTATCCCTTCCTTATAATTCCAAAAAAGCTATTTTCTGGCCATGAAATTTCACCTTCTTGTTATTATAAAATTTAGGTTACTGAAATAGTAACGAATTGTAAAGCTTTGTAGCTAGATCATTGACTTTGTAAAAATGAGCATTTCAGACGAACAATCAAGAATATAATGGTTTTAATAATTGGACTAATAATGCATCAAACTACAATTCACACGGAATATATGTGTATACACTCGAAACAAACAAACGAAAAACATTACAAACACGAATTAAAATAGGATGAGAGAGGGAGAGAAAACGATATATATATATATATATACATAGAGAGAGAGAGAGAGAGGATGAGAAAGTGAAACTAAAGGATTAGAGATTGCAGTACGGCACAAAACACAGACAAAATGAACCTTGAGAGACACAAAGATCAAATCCCCTGAATGGGGTAAACAGATCTTAAAGCATTTAGATCGATAGGAATTACGATACTTGCATGATTCTTCGTGTGGCTGAGAACCAAAGCGTGTGTGTGTGTGTCTCTGTCCTCGTGTCACGCGTTCACGTGGTCTTTCAGAGCAAGGGAGCGCGTTAGTTTGAATGTCCTTTGAGGTGCAGTTGCTGGTTGGTTTAAAGAGTCTCTTTAAAGTTGAAGTTACCGATTACGTTCATTTCGCTGAAAGTGAACGTAGGAAAGTCCGAAGACGAAAATAAAGAAAGATTAAAGAAAAAGGAGAAACACGGCGTAAAGCTCCCTAAGGAGCCATGGCACCGGAAACCTCTCACAGGGAAAAAGCTCTCCGAGAAACTTCTGTGTCAGTCTCTTATGGAGAGGAGGGGTTCACGCCTGCTTCGCGTACGTGAACCAATCATCTTAGAGCATCTCGAGCGGGAAAAGTTCTTCTTTGTCCTGTCAGGATAATTTGTGACGGTATGAAATTTTGTCATTTCTACCCAGAAAGATTGTACACACAGAACAATACATTTTACTGTAATATCCTATGTATGACTTGTTTAGTCAAAACAAGACGGTCAAACAGGTACCAAGAATGGCCGGAAAGAGTAGAAGAAACATAAAGTTACATTCATATGCAGAATTACACACATTTAATGTTCACTCACATGACTATAAAGCCATAATACCGGCTACCATGACCTAGGAAAGATCAAATTCAGGTTTATACATTTCTTAAGTGGTTATACTTATAGCAAATATAAGATTGCTGAGTCTATTCCTCTTTCTTTATCAGAATTCAAGTGGGAGCTGTGACTCCCTTGGAATGCCTTTTGGGGGTCATAAAGTTTATGACCTAGCAAGAGGGAGAGTTGCCGAAGGTGATCCTGTTAGGGAATCTTTCTTTGGAAGTATACTTAAGATTCGAAGTTACAGAACAGTCTCAAATTTCATCTATAGAATAAGACAAAACTAATTAGATATGCATGCATACAGGAAGGTCAGATACAATTCTGTGTTATATACATTAAGGACATTTCTATCCTAAGTTGCACACAAAGGACGTTTGTGTGCGGGTATGTGTGGCGTGTGTGTTGGGGATCCTTATGGTCAGCATCTGTCCATCCGTGGTGTGTACCACGTGAGGGTTTCGAGAACAACGGAGATCTGTTTCTTGATTGCGCAATGCGTCATAAATGAAGTTAATCAATGACCTGCTGGCAGACATTGGGGCACCATATCACATGATTCAAGGTTTTGTGAATTAAACATATATGTGTTCATATTTGTTCAGTAGTGAAAGGAAAACAGGATTCGGTCAGTCGCTACAAGGTAGTCTCGGGTTCGGTACCCCAGTGCGCACCCAGGTCCACATGACAGCATTCACATTAGCGATTTTTCATACGAACCGTGCCCCGTTCCAAACTAAACTGCCAGTGTGAAAGCACCCTGAGTAATTGCTGAGTTACAGTTCATTTTCAGACGCATTCCAGAATGGACTTCACTGACAGAGAGAAGGCAGAACTCGCATGATGTTTATTTTTCTTTATTTGGCAAAAAGCACAACACTTTGTTTTTATTGTGAGAATACACAAAAAATAGACACTGAACAGGATAGAATGATGTATAACACTTATATGTAAGATCAAAATCAACAGAGTATTTTGAGTCTCTTTTGCACTGATAAGAAAAAAAGTGAGCTGGTATCGCCGGCGATACCGAGGACCCCGGGGAGTTAAGTACAAGCCAAATGAATGAAATATTGATAAACACCTGTGCTGATTTAATGAATTAACATGACAACTAAAGAGTGGTGGGAAAACAAAGGAAGACAGGAAACTGGTGAAAACAAACTAAATGTCCATGATAATGAAACTAAGGATGAGTATCTGTGACAATGACAGGTTTAATAACTTTTTTTCTTATAACAAAAATAACTGACGATATAAATACAATAAAGCAACACACAAAAAAATATATAAAGTAAACAAATGTTTCAAACAGATTAAAGTGCAATAGAATTCTAAACAACAATAGGTATCACTTGACAATAAGGTCTCATTAATTAATGTTAGTACATTAACAATGAGCAATAGCATAACATCAACTAAGATAATAAATGCTTTAGAAGTATTTTTCATTGTCAGTTTATGTTTACCGTTTATCCACTAATGATGTTATTAACTTCACCCTTCACACTGCTCCCACCTGGAAAATAAAAACACTAATGTGAGAATGCTGTTTGTGGACTACAGTTCAGCATTCAATACCATAGTACCTGCCAAGCTTGTGCGAAGCTCCAAGCTCTGGGCCTGAGCAGATCTCTGTGCAGCTGGATCCTGGACTTCCTGTCAGGCAGATCAGAATGGGCAATAATAGGGGTGTGACGAGATCTCGTACCACGAGATCTCGCGAGACTAAAATATGGCGAGATTTCCCATCGAGTAAAAAAATATCTCGCGATATCGCCATGACACGGAGCGTGAGGGTTAAATAAGCATAAAATATTCCTCTGCTACACTCACATTCGCCTCAACTGTCGTTTTGCTGTTTTTATGAAAAAAATTAAAACCATTATAAACTAATGTAAAAGTCTGCTCTGCTCATCCAGCACGAGAAGCCGTCAGTGCTGTAAGAATTCACTGTTCACTGATCACGTGACAATGGTGGAGAATTCGTTGCGCAACAGAGCCTAAACGTCTGATAAATGTCTTATCTTGTAGAATGCGCGCTTAGCCCCGCTGCATCTTATACACAGAGTACACAGGCGATCACGAATTTAAAGTGAAAGTAAAACACGAGCTCCCTGATGTGCGCAAATTAGGCTGCACATACAATAGTCTGTCACCCAATACCCATCTCTGGACTGTTTAATTGTGGCTACGGTCTCTGTTTGCACTTTGAATATTGAGAGAGTACTGTAACGTCTTGACAACAGACAAGGTAGGCTCCGTTTCTGAACTTATGATCGGAACGCAAGAATAACTGTAAAGACAAACGCACCAGCCTCGTTTCTCTCCACCGGCCTTTTTCGAAATCCGAACTCACCGCATTAACCCTATAACTGCCGGTGCAAAATAAACCAGCAATTTCACAACAATTATAAATAGATTGTGCGCTACAGTACTTTGATTATGGTTGCACTTCCACTTATTGTTTGCACTTAAGAAGACTAAGAGAAAACTGTTATTTATTTTTGTTATTTATACAGTTTTTATTTCTATGTTCAATTTGTGTAAGGAAGTTCAGTTAGGAGGTCACACCAGAGACAATTTATATAGAGACATGCCACTTCCTCAATCCTCAATACAACTATATAGGGAAAACCCGTAACGCCAAAGATGGCGGCCGAGTGGCATGACTTGCCTAGAAGGACTTTGGTCACACACAGCCTCAATCAGAAGTTCTGAAAGCTCATAAATGTACAGTAAGATCTACATTGTTTAGTTTAAATGAGTTGCTATTTTTTTGGCACAAAAGCTTAATTTCCACCAGGCTGATTGCATTGTATATGGTTGATATAACAGAAATTAGATAGTGTGTTGTTATTTATTTCAAATCGTGCTGCTGAGAGTTTTCATTATTTGAATTTCTCTTACTTTTAGCCTACTTTATTTTCGGGTGAACGGTCTTTGCACTGCTGACTAGCCTGAATAAAATAGACAGGTTATTGTCTATGCTGGTTTGTCCAGCCTTTATTGAGCTCTGTTGGTTGAACATGATGATAAGACAGTGTTTTGTTATTGCCTTTGCCGAATATTGCAAAATAAAGGTGTAACTGTTTGTGCAGTTTGTCTATTCTTTTTTCTACTCTCTAAGGTTTAATTATTATTATTTTTCTAGGAAAAACTATAGGCCCACTCACTTTTTCACTGGCCCACCCATAATACAATTTCTGCCAATGCCACTGGTTAAAACATTTCAAAATGCACCTGCAGACAATTTTTCCAGTCAATTTTTGTTTGTCATTGTGGATTTCTGAAAAAAATCTTGTCTCGTCTCGTTCTCGTGAACCTAATCTCGTGTCTCGTCTCGTCTCGTGAGATAAGTGTCTCGTCACACCCCTAGGCAATAACATATCAGTGGTGCTTCTCAGGGCTGCGTTTTTAGCCCACTCCTGTACTCCATGTACACACAAGACTGCAGCTACACACAGCTCCAACGTCATCTTCAAATTGATGACACAATGGTGATAGGCCTGATCACTGACAACGATGAGAGGAGAGAGGAGGTGCGCACTCTGACCTAATGGTGCCAGGAGAACCACCTCTCACTCGACATCGACAAGACCAAGGAGCTGGTGGTGGATTTCAGGAGACAGAGCAAAGAAACATCACCATCAACAGGACACCTGTGGAGCGGGTAAACAGCTTTAAGTTCCTCTGTGTTCATATCACTCAGGATCTCACATGGTCTGCTCACACAGATGCAATGCTGAAGAAGGTACATCAAAGCCTATTCTTCCTGAGACTGCTGAGGAAGTTTGGAATGAACCCCAGCATCCTCAGATCATTTTACACCTGCACTGTTGAGTGTCCTGACTGGCTGCATTACTGCCTGGTTTGTAAATGCCTGACGGGTTTGCCCGCCACGTTCTAGGAGGTGAGCTTCCATCCCCCCAGGACATCTACACCAGGCGGTGTATGAGGAAAGCCCGGAGGATCATCAGTGACTCCAGCCACCCGTCCCACAGACTGCTCGCTCTGCTGCGCTAAGGCATACATCTTCGCAGCATACGATCCCGCACGAGCCGACTGAGAGACAGCTTTTTCCCTCAGGATATCAGGCTACTGAACAGCCAGAACTGATACACCTTTACACAGCAGGCCCCCACTATATTATATGCCATGCACTGCACTTAAATTCCAACACCACAGTTCAACAAACTGGACTCAACTGTAGCACACATTGCACTTTCATGTGTCAAACATGATCCCAATCCAATGCACATTTATACTGCATTATGTGTACTTGTGTGTTTTTTTTAAGTGTATTTTATGTATAATCTGTACTTTTCTTATATTTATTTTGTATATTGTGTACATATTATGTATAATTTGTACTGTTATATAAATTATGTCTAATTGTAATCTATGTACAGTATATTGAGCATATCTAATTGTATATTGTGCATTTACATTTATATATTGTTGTCTGCAAGTATGTTTCTGCACTGTCTGGAGCTCGCTTTCAAGAATTTCACTCCCCACGGCACATGTGCTGTTAGTGATGTGACAATAAAAGTTATTTGATTTGATGTTAACTAATGAATTGACTAATGTTAACTAATGGAACCTTAATGTGTTACCAAACAATAATAAAGAATCATAACATTTTTAATCAATATCTAGGGCATGTTGTAGTCCAGATTAAAATATAAAAATCTTTAAAAATATAAAAGTCTTTAAGTATTTAAGTGCTGCGATGAACACCATTGCAAATAAAGCTACAAGCAGCGATGAAAGGGCCCTCGCACCAGTGCCACCACCATTCGGTGGCTTCAGGAAATAGAGCACCGTGGGCAAAATGCATTTAAGTAGGTAAAGAGAGGACTATGTCAAAGTCATTTGTACATGCCGCACTTCCTGCTGCCAGCTGTTGATGCTATGACTAACTACATTTTGGTATGTAGATGTGTTCAGCCCAGGGCACTTACCAAACGTGAAGTTTGGGACAGATTGGATATTGCATCTTTGAGTTACAACAACTTCCTTTTTCATGCCATTAATAGCATGCTTTATCACTTAGCTAAGTGTTGCTAGCATGCTTTAGCATGTTTCTAGCATGTTTAACACTCAATGGCATATTTTACTTATGTTGCTAGTACTGCATCACAGTGTAAAACATGTCACTTCCTGTTGCCAGTAGGTGGCGCTATTACTATAACTTAAAATTGTCATGTAAATGTGTTCAGGGCAGGACTCTTATCAAAAGTTTGGGGCAGATTGTACATTGCCTTCTTGAGTAACAACAAACTTCATGTTTCATTGCATTAGCATGCTTTAGCACTTAGCTAAGTATTGCTAGCATATTTTAGCATGTTTAGAACTCAATGGTATATTTAATATGTTGCTAGTACTGCATCACAGTGTTAAACGTCACTTCCTGTTGCCAGTAGGTGGTGCTATTACTATAACTGAATATTGTCATGTAGATGTGTTCAGGCCAGGACTCTTATCAAACGTGTGAAGTTTGGAGCAGATTGGACATTCCATGCCTGAGTTACAGCAACTTCTTTTTTCATTGCATTAATAGCATGCTTTAGCGCTTAGCTAAGTGTTTGCTAGCATGTTTTAACATGTTTAGCACTTGCTGGCACTTTTTTATATGTTATTAGGAGTCCACAACAGTGTTAAACATGTTACTTTCTGTTGCCAGTTGGTGGCGCTATGACTATAACTGAATATGAGCATGGACATGTGTTCAGGACAGCACTCTTAACAAACGTGTGAAGTTTGGGGCAGATTGGACATTGTTTGCCTGAGTTACAGCAACTTCCTGTTTCATGGCGAAACATTGAAATTTGTCAGGCCACCGAGGACACGCCCTTCGACGAAAACTCAAGATCTTCGCAATTTAACGTCGCAAAGGCCTTAAGATTACACTCACCAAATTTGAAGATGATCAGATTAAAACTGTAGGAGGAGTTCGTTAAAGTACGAGGCCTGAAAATGGCAAAAACTGCACAAAAATCTGTGCAGACTTCCTGTTGTGTTTAGGGCTACACTCCAAGAGACTTTTTTGTAGGTATTGGGTCATTACATGTATGTACCGATTATCGTACACGTACGTGAAACGTAGCGGGAGGCGCACTCCGTTGAACTTTTATAGGTGGCACTATCGAACAATTTTGCCCCGCCCAATTCTGAAACCCATATCAGATGTAACTTTTTGCCAGTTCTGACGCGTGTGCAAAGTTTTGTGAGTTTTCAAGCTTGTTTAGGCCCTCAAAAATGCGATTCACTTTGGAGAAGAAGAATAAATATAGCTGCGAGCAGCGATGACGGGCCCAAGCCGGTGGCACCGCCACCGCAGTGCCTTTAGGATAACTGTGCACGACGGGCAATATGAAGTTAACCCTCTGGGGTCTAATCGTGCGTTCAAGTCATCTCGTATAGATCGTAATTACGAGTTAAATGCACTTGAACGCCACCACAATGTCGTAAATACCAGTGGGGAACTTGGGATTTTCTTTGGGGGCGTGTCAGTGAGAAACATGGCGGAATCAATGGATGCAACGTCTGTAGTTGACGGTAAATTTTAATTGAATTTCAATGTTTACTCGTCCTAGAAACTGTCATTTATCATGATCATCATTAATCTTGTTATAAGCAGCAAGTTAATGAATTACTACAAAAAATAATTCAAAATTAATTAAAAACATAAAAAGAAAAACACATCTGATGCGCATTCTTTGTTCTTCATTTTCTATAAGCAGAGTTAACAAACCTTGCTGTATTTTCGTGTAATTCATTAAAAGATGGTACACCGCCATCTTGCTCCGACGAAACTGACTTGAACGCACCTCACGTCGTAAACACTACTTCCCACCTCGTATGTACGAACTTACCACGAGGACTTGAACGCACCGTAAGGTGTTTTTGGGGTCCTTGAGATGTTTTGACATGCCCTGACATTTGTGCTTTTTTCAGTTGCTTATAAACATATTAATTGGGGGCATGATTCACACCTGAGAAGACAATGACCTGCATAATGAACCGCATTATGAGCTGCATAATGAGCCACAGGTGTGTCACTGGGTATATATATATATATATATATATATATATATATATATATATATATATATATATATATATATATATCCTCTTATATCCTCTCCTCGAGGCGCCGCCCCTTTGCTGGCGACTCTGCTACCACTGTGTGTTTGAACGTTCGTGTTTTATGTGTTTCGTGACTCCTCGAAAGTTTTTTAATTCTGGATTATTAGCGTGATTGATCCCTGATGACATTATGATTTTATTCAACTATCGTACCGTTGTTTGCCTTCTGTGGCTATGGACATTGATTGTTTGGAAAGCCGCACAAACAACATTCCAGGTGATGAGAGAGCCCGGCCCGCCTCTCATAATGTACAGCCGGCATGAGCTTCTTCAGTTGCGAGCTTCTGTACCAGGATTACTGGATCATGATGACGATCTGACGGATATCAAGCGTAGGGCTAAAGGAAGGAAGAGAGGCAGCAGAGGAGGTGTTCGTGTAGGAAACCGTCGGAGGGGATATAAACCTGTTCTACCTTCGGTTATTATGGGGAATGTCCGCTCTCTTGTCAACAAGGCGGACGAGTTGACAGCTTGTATGAAGTTCGATCGCATGTTCCGGCAGACCAGTTTACTTTGTTTTTCTGAGACGTGGCTGTTCGACAGGATACCTGATTCCCATGTGGAGATGGAAGGTTTTGCACTACATAGGGTGGACAGAGATCAAGCAAACACGGGTAAGAAGCAAGGTGGAGGTGTTTGTCTGTATGTGAACGACCGGTGGTGTCATAATCAACATGTTACGGTAAAAGAGAGAGTTTGTGATCCGAACATTGAGCTCATTGCGGTAAGTTGTCGACCTTACTACCTACCCAGGGAGTTTTCCCATGTCATTGTTATGGTGGTGTATATTCCCCCATCGGGTAATGGGAAATGTGCCACTGAGTCTATTTCGAGAATCACGCATGACTTACAGCGCTCCTCTCCAGATGCGCTGGTTATCTTAAATGGGGATTTTAATCACAGCTCTCTCTCCACCACTCTGTCGTCTCTTAAACAAATGGTGACCTGTCCTACGTGTTGTTTTATACGAACGTTAAGGATGGCTACGTAGCTAAAGTGCTTCCTCCGCTGGGTAAATCGGACCACAACCTGATAACGTTGATGTCTAAATATATTCCGGTGATACGGAAACAGCCGATAACGACAAAGACTGTGCGCATTTGGTCAGAGGATTCCTGTGAAACATTAAGGGGTGCTTTGATTGCACAGACTGGACTGTGTTCTTTGATGGAGACTGTGATCTGGACAGTATTTCCGACAGTGACTTGTTATATTAATTATTGTGTTGAGTCTATAACCCCTTGTAAACTGATTAAAATCTTCCCAAATAAACCATGGGTCACCAGAGAAGTTAAGACTGCTATAAATAAGAAGAAAGCTGCTTTTTACAGTGGTGACAAAGAAAGAATTAAAAACGCTCAAAGACAGTTGAAGGTCATTATCAGACAGGGCAAATTAAAGTATAAGGAAAAGGTTGAAGGAAACATGTCCTCTAGCAACACAAGAGGGTTATGGAATGGTATGAAGTCTATCACTGGATATGGGACCATTCAGCCTAGCTGAATGGAGAAGTTGTGATGAAGTGTTGGGTTGGCCGGGACCACAAGTAGCTCTGTCTTCGCAAGGTTTAGTTGAAGGTGGTGGTCCTTCATCCAGCCAGAAATGTCTGTCAGGCAGGCTGAGATACGAGCAGCTACCGTCGGATCGTCAGGCTGGAATGAGAGGTAGAGTTGCGTGTCATCAGCGTAGCAATGATAGGAAAAGCCATGTTTCTGAATCACAGATCCTAGTGATGTCATGTAGATGGAGAAGAGGAGTGGTCCAAGCACTGAGCCCTGAGGCACCCCAGTAGCTAGATGTTGGGTCTTAGATGCCACACCTCTCCAGGACACCCTAAAGGACCTACCTGAGAGGTAAGACTCGAACCATTGGAGTGCAGTTCCCGAGATGCCCTTCATCTTTAGGATCGACAGGAGGATCTGGTGGTTAACTGTGTCAAAAGCAGCAGACAGATCCAGCAGGATGAGGACTGAGGATTTGGAAGCTGCTCTTGCCAGTCTCAGAGCTTCAATTACTGAGAGCAGGGCAGTCTCAGTTGAGTGTCCGCTTTTCGATGAATTAGACTTTTCTTCACTTCATGAGAGTGTTCTCTCTAATCTTAGGCAGAGCAGCTCTGAGGACTGTAGTCCAGCCATTATTCTTAATACTGAAGAGCTTCGTCAGCAGTTAAGGCGTATTAAATCAAATAAGGCGGCAGGCCCTGATGGTGTTCTTCCACGTACGCTAAAAGTGTGTGCTGACCAGCTGTGCTCCGTCCTTCATTTATTGTTTTCTTTGTCCCTGTCCTCTGCCAAAATCCCGGCTATGTGGAAAACATCATGTCTTGTCCCTATTCCCAAAAAAGCTAAGGTGTCTAATAATCTTTCTGAACTGAGGCCTATAGCTTTGACTTCGCAGATCATGAAGTGTTTCGAGAGGGTAGTATTGGATCATCTGACTAGGCATGTGTCTGCTTTTCAGGATCCTTTGCAATTTGCTTATAGGAAGGGTGTGGGGGTAGATGATGCACTACTATTTATGGTTCACAATATTTATAGTCACCTTGAAACTACTGCCAGTTCCGTTAGGATCTTGTTTTTTGATTTTTCGAGTGCTTTTATTACTATACAGCCACATATTTTAGCTAATAAATTAATTGATTTTAAACTGCATGTTGTGGCAAAAACAATTTAATTAACAAACAACATCATAGTAAGAGACATTAGATTCAAATTGTACTTTAAAAGAAAGTTTATTCTTTTAAAGGAGACTGGTTCGTAAATGGCAGCTACCCCATGTAGGAACACAGACCTGAATCACACAGAAAGCATACAGCCTTTATACCCCCTTCCTGGGCTTACTGTCCCTTTTTCCTGTAAATTTCCGTTCCCCCAGAAATACCAGTGAAAGCAGGTTTTGTTAGAAATACAATGGCCCTTCCTAACCCCCCTTCTTCAGCTTTACTGTCCTCCCCCCCCACCTGTGAGAGCAAAAGGCTTTGTAATACAATGATCTTTATAGTGGCCCCTCCGACCCTCCTGGGCTTTTACTGTCTCCATATGCTATGTGTGTGTGTGACCCTTTGTTCCTGCTGGGTATATGCAAATATTCCAGGAGAGAAAATACATGATCGAATTTAAAGTAAAACCCACACAATTTCAGGTTAAACTAAAATATTAATTTTCCCACAACAATCCCTCCTATTTATCATTCAAAAAATAAAAAAATAAAAAAATGATAAATATAATAATAAAAAAAAATAATAAAAAAAATTAATAGATAAAGACATCACTACATTAACCCCATAAATGGTTACAATCATTTCAAGTCTTTACATCACAGTTGAATTTTGGAAAGAATATTTTGAAAGAATAGATAAACATTTTAAAAATAAAAGTTTGTATCGAATAGGTATAAGCACTTTATCTGAAATCGGGCTAAACGAGTAAACACTGTTACTGCATTTCTGACATAAAATCAGACCCTCAGTCATCTCAGACATAGTTTAAAGCATAGTAAGAATAAAGAAAAATAATAATTAAAATAAGATAAAAATATAAACATAAAATAAAAAAATAAAAAAATAAATAAAAATCCCTCATTTCAACTCTATCACATTTCTTTGTAAATGTCAACACTCTCGTCGCTCTCATAATCATCACAAAAACAGATTCTTCTGCTAAACTTGAACATTAGTTGGTCCGCATCTTTCTGCAGGTGTGATGATCATCTCGTTCGCCCATGGACATTCCGTCTTCACCATGTTGACACTTTGCGTGCCGTAGCCATGGTCTTCCCTCGTCGGTGAAGGAGGTCTGTTTCTAGCACAGCCTTTGACCCCTCACTTTCTGTTCTTATTGGATGATTTGAAACTTGTCGGTATAGTCTAAGGTGAGAAACTTGGACCCAGGTGTCGTATTCTCCAACCATTTTCTGGTCCTTAGAAGGTTTTCCCTTAAATCATGACCACACCCCCACTGGAGTGAACCATTTTCTTGCCTGCTGTCACCTGTCACCTGTGAATGGAGACCTTAAGAATTTTGTTAGTGATCGCCTGTCCGGTCGCTAGTCCCATTTGGTGTGACCTGTGGAATCAACAACCTGAAATATTATCACTGGATAAGGTATTGCTCAGTTAATAACACTCAGGGTCCTTTTCTCCTGGAAAACAATTAACCCATTTTGCTTATGTTTACAAAACAATATTTATGCATTTGGAACAGAATCAGTTCTGTTTGATGCAATTCGTCGCTGCGCAATGTTAGGCACTGTTTGTACTGCTGTACCCAAAGCCTTTTGCTGCTGCATCTGCTTTGGCTTTTTCCCCTGCTGAAACAATCTTTGTCATTAGCACACTTACAGACAGACATTTTGTACGACTCTCAGCATTTAGTGCGATGGCTTTCAGCAAACCCCTCCCCTCTTTTGATGCACAATTCTACTTGTGTATCAATTTTATCAGAATGGTTTGTCATCAATTCTTGCCGTCGAGTCGAGGTGTTCGTCAGTCCAGATTTTGTCAAAGTCAGTCATAAGTCGTTCCCCTTCTTTGTTCATATAAATGTTAAGGGTTCTCTGGATAAATTAATATTTATTTAGCCACTGTTTCACTGTAATGTTTCAAAACAATATCAAATCTACGATTAATAATCAAGTCTACAAATTTGTTTATTTATCTATCAGCCATCTATAATTTTTCAACTTTTTATCACAAAATTCTCTGTATTGTTTCCATCAATACTTAAACTGATCCAGAAAGTAATTCAAATCTACTGTACGTCACAAATGACCAAAATGAATGACTAACAGATAAAGCTTTATGATCAGATTAAGTCAAAATTATCTACCTCTCTCTAATTTGGCACCCGCCTTAACCATTTCCAAATGATAAAAACAATCTTTTCTAGCGATTAAATGACATACACTATTCAGACAGAGTAGCTCCTCCCTAAACTCACTCTTGTCAAGACATAAAGTGCAATCACCATCAAATATATCTAAATATGAACCGCTCATATTTCTTATTCTTATCTTTTCTCTAAAAATGTTTTTTACAGTTTAAATGATATTTTAAACCTCGCATATTCCTATAGCTTTTATCTAATTATTTTCTATGGCCTCTTAACTATAGTTTCAAAACATGTTTGTTCATTATTCATTTGATTTTAGAAAAGTTAGCTGTGTTGGTTTTGATTCATTTTCATTAAATTGCTTCAGCTTCTTTGTCTGAATGGAAACAGAAAGACAGAGTACCAACCCTTTCTCCTTCAAGCAGTCTCTCTCTCTCGAACAAACGAATAATCTTTTCAATCAGCCTCCTAAGACTGTAATTTAGACAGGGTAAATTCCTTACACTAAACTTTGACTTTGTCACCACCATGTTTTCCTTTAGCTTTAGTCATGTCCGATACGCTGGCATCTCTGCATTTTAATAGAAAAGTCCTTGCCCTTAAGGCAACTGACATATCAGCAGCTTTCGTCTGTATGTTAATGAAGTTGAAACACTCCATTGTCTGAAGAGATTATCTGTGTTACACACCCAATCCCATTCTACAAATTGCCTAGCATTTTGTTCAGGATGTGTTCAATCCCAAATGGTGAAGAAACAAAATAACTTCACTTTCTTCATCTCTTATGATAATTAAGCCACTTTGGGGATGAGCTCATTCTAAAGTACATTTGGGGGTGGACCTCTCTGATGCTCTTGGTCCAAAGTAGCATCACATCCACCCTCTTCGCACAGAAAAACACCTCCACAACCTGGTGGGCTGATGCCCAGTGGTGATGCCAGTCCTGTCTTAGGTTGTCCTCCTATGACCATCAGAAGATCGTACCCGTCTCTGGACTGGCACCCAGCACACTGTTTATGCTCCATCCACTTGGGCAGAATTATCAAAGAGGCTCTTCTAAAATTTGACAATATGATATACAAACTTTTCTTGGGTGTGGGTGAGAAGACATTCAAGAACTCTCACAGTCAGTAGGAGTGTCCTAAAACAACAACAACAGTATTTAATCAAATCAATCTATTAAACATCCTTAGCAAAATCGCAATCCTTAGATTATATCCAGAGAATTTTAGATCACAACTGTACATTCAGTGTACATCTGTATCTGTAGCCTAGAGCCATTGATCCTGAATGGTAGAGACTAAAATGAGACAAAGAAGTTACTGATCCCAAAATAAACTAATCAAAAACTGTCTTCATTGTTTTAAAGACTTCTTTAAAGTCATTCAGTTTTACATTTTCAACATCTTAATGAGAAAGATAGACTGTTGAGTCATTTCAGGACTGGTACACTGCATTCATAAACTTTCTAAGTTCAGAATTTATCTAGTATCTTTTAATTCTAGCCCAGCTTAATGCATGTTTTCCATGCTTTACATGTATTTTCAATACAAGCATAATTTTATAGTTTCCCTTGCCCATGCAGGGAATTTAGACATTACAAATTTCAACTCAGATTGAGTCTCTGTCTGCTAGCAGCTTCAGCCCAGCACACAACATTCAGATGCAAATTATTTCAGCCAAAACCACAAGCTTATTTTCCAAAATCAACATATCAACAGCTTCCAGAATTTTCTTGGTCAAAACTAATTAGCTTTTGTTTAAAACAAATGCCTTTTTTAACACATCTAGCACTGTTAATCCCCCAACTAATAATCTTTCAAATTTCATCTAAATTTTAGTTGTCAGGTTCCTCAATTATCATAGTTTAATATCTGACTTTCATGTTTTCTTAGAGTTTACCAATCTGCAATTAGAAATACTTTTAAAAGTATTTTGCAACTCATTTCTTATCTGTCTTTTCTCAATCCAATTGAAACCCGATCTAACAGGTTAGAAATGCAATTTAACAGTGGGCGTTTTATTGTTCTCACCCCTGTGAAGTTAGAACAATATAATATAGTGGTCCTTCTGACCCCCCACCCCTTCTTTCTGCTATCTTTCTCTATGCTAATTCGTGTTCCCGGACACAGATAAATTAAGAACATTGTCTCCTGTCATTAAATACACTGCAATTGTTTTTTTTTATTCAAACACACACTAAACCAAGTTTCTTCAGTCTAAATCACGCTCATTTTATTTGCAATGCCTTCTATCAGGTATCATAAAATGCACCTTTGTGCATTTTTCAATCATTCAAATATAGAAAACAACTGCTCAGAGTTTCATTATTCACAACATTGCTCAAAAACACAAGGATTTACAGCAGAATCTTTCTTTCAGATAGTATAGTTTAAATCAGTATTAGGCCTACGTGTCTGTGTGTGTGTGTTTGTGTGTGTGTGTGTTATAAAAATAATAATAAAAAAAAAGTTTTACTTGCGGACACGATCGCCTCCCGCTCCGAACCAGACCCTCTCCTGCTGTCCGTTCCCATCCGACTTCAAATTCGGACACGTATTGCTCCAATGCCCATCTTTATTGCAAAGTCTGCATATGGTACAGTCCCTGAACGTATGGTCGTTTGAAGTACACACAAAGCACCGCCATTTCTGTCCTCTCCTTTGTTTAGTTTTAGGCTTGTTTGTTTTCGCTGCTTCTGCAGCTGCTCGCGATTGTGCGTCTCGTGCTGCTTTTAGTAGGTCTACTGGTCTTGGGATCGGACTCGGAGAGCAGTCGAGATCGTGGTTCAGCTTCATGGCTCTCAGTATAAAGATAATCTCGGTTTCATTTTCGAAAAAAAAAACTGATGTATAAAAATTACTTAGGTTTTTATTAGATGACCCCATTTCTGGCTGAATCTTCTCTCTTGGATTTTTCTTTCCGCGCGTCAAAAATCTGTCTGAACGTCTTCAGCAGACACCGGTTCTGTCACCTCGATCCGGCAAGGTTAGCAAATATGCTCTGTAGGCTAATTATGGTTTACTTCAAGGCATAAAATTGGTCCGACTCCCTCAGGTGCCAATTAAAAACAATTTTGTAAACCAATTAATCAGTCGACCCCGGTTCTGTCACCTCGATCCGGCAAGGTTAGCAAATATGCTCTGTAATAATGGTTTACTCCAAGGCATAAAATTGGTCCGACTCCCTCAGGTGCCAATTAAAAACAATTTTGTAAACCAATCGTGATTGAACACAGTCGTGATTCTTTCATTCACCGCGGCTCCTTCGTCCGCTACGAGCTAATTTTCGGCATAAAATTGGCTTGTAGTGACGGGTCGTTCGTGCTGGTTCACGTGTTACAATTACCGGTTATAGCATAATTCATAAAAAAAAAAAAAATTAGTAACAAATCTTTCCGATTGTAAGAAATTGATTCGACTTATTCAGGTTCAAATTTCAGTTTTCGGCATAAAATTGGTCCGACTTCCTCAGGTGCCAATTAAAATTTGATTGAAAGAAATTGATCTGACTTATTCAGGTTCAAATTTCAGTTTTCGGCATAAAATTGGTCCGACTTCCTCAGGTGCCAATTAAAATTTGCTTATAAATTTATTATTTATTTTTTTAAACTTATTTCTAAGAGCCGGGCTGCCCGTCACTACCTCAATTCACCCCTCGAAAACCTTCTCTGCCCGACCAAAGAGATAGTTCAGCCACAATGGTTCGCCCAATAGTTATATCAAATTACATCATACGAAAAACAAAAATAATTTTTAGGTCTCTTACCAAGTTTCACTGCCACCGGGCTCTTTTCAGATCTCGGAGTCCCTTCTGGCCCTGAAAAATCGGGATTTGGCTCTCTCTCTCGTAATCTGTTGAGTTCTCTCTCAAACCGCCGAGGTATGAGACCAGTAGCCTGGTACCGGGGCGATTCACTCCGTCAAATCCGTCTCAGGACCAGAAAGAACTGCCGTGAGATGCTCACTTTCTGACACCAAAATTGTTGTGGCAAAAACAATTTAATTAACAAACAACATCATAGTAAGAGACATTAGATTCAAATTGTACTTTAAAAGAAAGTTTATTCTTTTAAAGGAGACTGGTTCGTAAATGGCAGCTACCCCATGTAGGAACACAGACCTGAATCACACAGAAAGCATACAGCCTTTATACCCCCTTCCTGGGCTTACTGTCCCTTTTTCCTGTAAATTTCCGTTCCCCCAGAAATACCAGTAAAAGCAGGTTTTGTTAGAAATACAATGGCCCTTCCTAACCCCCCTTCTTCAGCTTTACTGTCCCCCCCCCACCTGTGAGAGCAAAAGGCTTTGTAATACAATGATCTTTATAGTGGCCCCTCCGACCCTCCTGGGCTTTTACTGTCTCCATATGCTATGTGTGTGTGTGACCCTTTGTTCCTGCTGGGTATATGCATATATTCCAGGAGAGAAAATACATGATCGAATTTAAAGTAAAACCCACACAATTTCAGGTTAAACTAAAATATTAATTTTCCCACAACACTGCATAATACAACCATTGCTTGGATTTTAGAGTACCTTTTAGCGCGACCACAGTTTGTTAGGATTGGTAACAAACATTCTGATACCATTTTAACTAATACCGGAGCACCTCAGGGTACAGTTTTATCCTCCTTTTTATTTTCATTATATACTGCTGACTATAGGTATAGTCAGCCATCTGGCTGGGTCCAAACATTTTCTGATGACACTGTGTTAGTGGGTCTTCTTAATCAGGGGGATGATCTTGTTTATAGAAGGGAGATTCAGTCTTTTTATAGCTGGTGTGAGTCTAACTTTTTGAAACTGAACGTAGGGAAGATTAAAAAGAACTTGTGATTGATTTCAGAAAGAAAAAAGAGAAGGTCCTTCCAGTTACAATTAATGGTCAGGTGATCGAAATTGTTCAGTCATATAAATTTTTAGGTGTTCATCTGGATGAAAAATTAAAAAAAGAGAACACTAATGTCCTAATGAAGAAGGCTCAGTCGAGACTGTTCTTTTTGAGAAAACTTAGATCATTCAATATCAGCATAAAGCTCTTAAATGTTTTTTATCAAGGGATTTTAGCTAGTGTTCTTTTTTATGCTGTACTTTGTTGGGGGGGCAGTATATCTAGTGAAGACAAGAATAGGATAAATAAGCTGATCAAGAGAGCTGGTTCAGTAATTGGTCTTAACCCAGATGTATTGGAGGTTACTGTGGAGAAGAGGATAAGTTCGAAATTAAAACTTGTCCTGCTTTTTGAAGGCCATCCACTACACAATTTGTTCAAAGGACTCAGAAGCTCTTTCAGTGAACGATTGGTAATGCCTCGGTGCTCTAGCGAGCGCATGAGAAGGTCTTTTGTTCCTTCAGCGGTTAGATATTTTAATGAACATTGTTAATTTCTGTGAAATGGAATTTTTTTTCAAATTGTGTCTCCTAATCAGGGTATATTATTATTAGTCTTTTAATGCAGAATTATTTATCAGTCTGTTAGTTGTGTATTGTGTTTGTTTGATGGCTGTATGGTTGGTGGCAAACCAGTTTCCCTATCGGGATTAATAAAGTTTTTCAATTCAATATATATATATTTTTTATTTTTATTTTTTTTGTCTAGTAATTGTGCAGTTAATTCTCATACTGTATTTTCAGAAAGTTTTGGAATATGTATCCTCTCCCCAAATTTGTCACTAATAAAACACAATAAAAAAGGTTACAATTACAACAACAATTACAATTTTAACAATATTTCAAGTGTAATGTTTCTTTGTAAAAAGTATACATTTTATCATACGTATTAAAAAAGGTAAGGATTCATTAGTTTGAATATTGAAACAAACACTATAATAACATCTTAGTTGATAATTCAATATACCTACTTTATTTTTGACAAAACATCCCATACCAATATTTAACATATGAGCAGAAATTGGCGAACAAAAGCTTATTTGATGTGGCAGTAGTCTTTTTTTTACAGTAAAAACTTCATAATCTATCCAAAACTAATCAACGAAATCTTGTCTAAACATTCATATTTAGTCTGTAACATATCGTGTTTATGATATATTAGCATATAAATGTTAATTTGCAATTTATTGCTTATACAAAGACGTTTTATTTCAACATATTCCAGTCTATTTTTACTCATCTCAGTAGGCTATAGCAATATAGTTTGGATGTGTTCATGTAAAAATAACATGTTTACTAATGTAGGTGCGAGTGTGAATGAACGACACTGATGCGCTGTACAGCTGTAGTAAACAACAGCGCAGGTATGTGCCATTCATTCATTCATTCACACACAGACACGCAATTCATATTTAAATAGTCTTTTTGCGGTTTACAGACACTATTCAATATCGTGATTAGAACAAAGCACTTAAGAATAAATAACTTTCTACATCAGCTGGATCCGTTGCTCCTCGAAATTAAACTACCAGGACTTCTGAGGTAAATTTTCCAGGAAATCACAATAGTATTATTCCTCAAGCGTAGCAAGACGACGTAAAGTAAATGATTCTTATTAAACTTCATGTGTTTTATCCAGCTGATGTGGGCGTTGGCATGTTTTAAATTAAAATTCTGTCAGTATTTACTCACCCTCATGTTGTTCCAATCCCGTAAGACCTTCGTTCATCTTCGGAACACGAATTAAGATATTTCTGATTAAATCTGAGAGCTGGATCACTCCTCCATAGGCTTCTTCAGGGATTGAAACTTGCCAGCCCCGAAAAGTTATTAAAGACATCGTTAAAATAGTCCAAGTGACTACAGTGGCTCAATCTTAAGTTTATCAAGTGACGAGAATACTTTTTGTGCGCAAAAACAAACAAAAATAACGACTTTATTTCAACTATTAATTTCCTTCTCTGTGGGCCTTTAGTCAGTTAACCTAGTGTGATTGCGTAGAGCTACGTCACACGTAGGCTCACTATTGGCCGACGCTGGTCATGTGTGTGATGGGTGTGACGTACAATAACAGAAGCTTACGCTATTATACTAGTGAGGCCCTCACTAGTCGACTATACTACTCGAGGCCCACAGAGAAGGAAATTAATAGTTGAAATAAAGTCGTTATTTTTGTTTTTTTTGCGCACAAAAAGTATTCTCGTCGTTTGATAAACTTAAGATTGAGCCACTGAAGTCACTTGGACTATTTTAACAATGTCTTTAATAACTTTTCGGGGCTGGCAAGTTTAAATACCTGAAGAAGCCTATGGACTAGTATGGAGGAGTGATCCAGCTCTCAGATTTCATCAAAAATATCTTAATTCGTGTTCCGAAGACGAACGAAGGTCTTACGGGGTTGGAACAACATGAGGGTGAGTAAATACTGACATAATTTTAATTTTTGGGTGAACTATCCCTTTAATCTATAATGAGCTGAAAAGAAAAAGACTGACATCTTTCTCTTTTCATACAGATTACATAAACTAAGAATATTTGTTTTTTTATATAAATTACTTCATTTAAAAGAAGAGAATTCAAGCTTCATAAAAAATCTCTCGTGTCTGTGTGACAAGTATTCGCTGAGTTACAGTTAATTTTTGGACGCGTTTCAGAATGGACTTCCCTGACAGAGAGAAGGCAGAACTCACATCATGTTTATTTTTCTTTATTTGGCAAAAAGCACAACACTTTGTTTTTGTTGTGAGTATACACAAAAAATAGACACTTTACATCGAATGATATAAAACACTTATATGTAAGATCAAAATCAACAGAGTATTTTGAGTCTCTTTTTTGCACTGATAAGAAAAAAAGTGAGCTGGTATCGCAGGAGGTTAAACCCGGTAAAAGAACCATATCAAAGTTGTCTGAATACGCCACATCTACTGCATCATTCTGAGATCCATGAGATCATTTAGATGGAATGGAATGCCATAGGTCACTTTGAAATTAGTGCGAAGTTATCTTTTGCAGCTCAAAAATTATTTTGTCCATAGGTACAGTATTTATTTCAAGTTTTTTTTTAAATATTTTTATTAATCTAATTATTAAACTAATTATATAAAACTATGTTGTCAGTGCACTACAAAAAGAGAGAGAGATAGAGAGATCAAATGCTTAGCCTGTTTAGGTAGTTGAGCCAGAAGATTAAAAAATTGAAACACAAAAAAATCTAATTTGTTACAAAAAAGTTGTTTTTGATAATGTCAAAAGAAGAAGAAAAAAAACATATATATATATATATATATATATATATATATATATATATATATATATATATATATATATATGTGTATGTATGTGTGTGTATGTATATATTAGATTTTTCTGAAGGGACAAGACAGAGAGAATTATACTTGCCCGACCTGATTAGAATGTCAATGACAACAACTACAAAAAAAACTAAAAAACTAGGGAATCACTAAACCGAGAGAATGATTCTGATTTTATGACATTTATTGTATGCTGTGATTGATAGTGGATAATAAATACATTACTGATAGTAACAATGTTCTGCTATTGAGGATCGCAGCCTCTCGAGGAGAAATCTATACAAATGAGTGCAGCGCTCACAAAAGAAAACAACATTCTGCCAATAGAAATTCAATGTGTGGAGTTTTTATATTTTCAAAATATGACAGTTAAGCAACCTCCCACGATGAATCCTGTTTTCATGAATACCATCGCAACTGAAAATATGACATTGATTTCAACAGTTCAATAAACAGATAAAACTAAGTCACTTACATTTTAGATGCAACATTGACTGTTTTAGTTCTTTTTCAGCAACGAAAATAGTTTCAAACAAAGATCACAGCAGAACCATTGCTCATCTCACAGCAACACAGAAATTTGAAAAAACACTAAAACCTGAATTTGTCTGCTTAATAAATCGAAAGCAAAGATCAGCAACAGGAGTCAAATTTCACGACCTGACTGAAAAGATGATGATGGAATATTTTGTGTAAAAGCACCTATTTAAGCAAATTTGTCATTGTACTGTTTTGTTGTTGTGTTTTCCATTAAAAATAATAGGCTATTGAACTCACAATCCAAGCAATCCGCCCCCGAACTGGCGCTAATTTGAAATTTAAACTTAAATACTTAAAACTTAAGATGACACTTAAAATGTTAAGTGTGTGAGGCACGGGTGTGATTGAACAGTGGAAACATAAAAACATACTCCATTTAGTTCATACAGGACATCATTCAAACTGCAAAGTGTTTACTTATATTCGTGTACACTCGCAATAAAACACAACATGTAACCTACAACTGACACACACACACACACACACACACACACACACACACACACACACATACACACACACTGTTTAAAAGCAAAAAATATTTATGCAACCCCATTTAAAAACAGTCTGGGGGTGCAATCTTTTGGACATTCATCATATTGCATTGGTTTTCATTTCTTGTCCTCAAACAGAGGACAGAAATTGTGTATTTTTAAGTTACACATTCTACATTGATTAAAATAGAAAATCAAATGTGTTTTTTAATGGTAGTATTATTTTATACAGATTATTTATAATTCAGATGAGTTAGTGTTGATTTAAAATTTTAAGGAAAACAAATATATTGATCTAATATATTTAGCACATTTGTCAGGTATGTGAGAGAAAGGACCCAAATGCGCTTGTAGCAATTTAACAGTCTTTAATGAACTTAGGAAGCTGTCCACAGGCAAAATCAGAAGAGAACACAATACTTCAGACAGTAATTAATGTAGAACATAAATAGCCAGCAGACTGGACTTGTAGAAACTAAACGTAATTCTTCCTTCTAGGACAGCGTTGCGCAGGAAGCGACAGTGGTCCCGGGAGGAGAACTGCAGGCTTCGGATATCTTGGGAGACCAGAGGATAGAGGAAGGCTGGATACTGGCGCTGGTCTAGATCTCTGCAATAGTTTGAGCTGGGTAGGGTTCAGAGTGCGAGCAACAGCATTCACAGAGAAATACCTGCAGCTGATTATCGTCTAGCAGGAACACTTTGATAACTGGACAGGACAGGAACGAGAGGTGAGAGCGCTGTGATCCTTAAAGTAGGTACATTGATTAATCTGGCGACAAGACAGGGGAAAAGGAGGGCTAGAAGAAGCAAACACTATTAGGAGGAAAGGGGGAGCAGGTGTAGGAATGATTAGCGTGATTGCAGGGATAGAGTAGGAACAGCTGAGAGTGATGAAAGAGCGCGTGGAATGGGCATATGCGTAAAGAGCGGTGAGTGTGTGAACAAAAGGGGGAGACAGAGAAAAGAGAAAGATGCCAGGATCATGACAGTACCCCCCCTAAATGAGCACCTCCAGCGGGAGAGGACTGGCGAGAACGGAGGAAGTCATCGATGAGCGAGGGGTCCAGGACGTCCCGGGAGGAGACCCAGCTTCTCTCCTCAGGACTGTACCCATTCCAGTCGACTAAAAACTGGTGTCCACGACCACGACGGCGCATGTCTAACAACTTACGGACCCTGTAAACCGGGGACCCTTCGACAAGAACGGGGGGGCACGCAGGACGAGAGGGCGCGTGAACGACCGGTTTGATACAGGAGACATGAAAGACCGGATGGACACGACGCAGATTAGGGGGAAGTTGAAGTCTGACGGCGACAGGACTAATGACTCTGACGATTCGGAACGGGCCGATGAACCAAGGAGCCAGTTTACTAGACTCGGACTTGAGAGGTAAATTTGAAGTGGAAAGCCACACCTTTTGCCCGCAAATGTAGCGTGGACTCTTAACTCGACGCCTGTTGGCAGCGATGCTCATGCGTTTTCTTGATCGACAGAGAGCTGATCTCAACCTCCTTCATGTACATTTGCAACGGCTGGGCGTGAAGAAATATAGAGCTGAGTATCATCAGCATAACAATGAAAACTAATGCCATGCTTCCTAATGATATCTCCTAAGGGTAGCATGTAAAAAGTAAGAGTACGAAAGTTGTTCGGACCGATGAGATCTATATGTGTACTGAGTTTCATATTATTACATGCAAGCATGTTTGATTTATGGACCAAGTTTTCGGACCCCGTTCAAGGGGGCGCTGTTGAGCCCCCCTGCCACGCCCGGGTACCAGCTTCAGCCCAGCCGGGTTCTGACCGCGGGTTCTGACCTGTGTGCAAATTTTCAAGAGTTTTCGAGTACCTTAAGAGCCCCAAAAGTGTCACGACACGCACACACAAACAGGTAAGATCCAAGAGCAGTTTTATTGGGTAATCTGTGAGCGTAAATCCAGGCAGGCAAAAGGTCAAAATCCATATAAGGGCAGTCCAAAACAAGAAACAAACAGATAGGAACAGATCTCCGAAGTGCTGGTAACATTAAACAAGGATCCCATGACAAACACTAAACAGGCAGGGTATTTATACACACAGAACTAACAATCATGATGGAGAACAGCTGGGTGCAATGAACCGTGATGAGAGCAGACAAGGTTGGACACCTCATTCGAGGTAATTGGGCATTGGGCGCATGCGCACGCTGCGACCGGCAGTGAGAGTGAGTGAAAGTTTTGGCGTGGAAGTTTTAGAGTCCTCGTGTTTGTGTTTTTCTTTCTTATTTATTTTGGTAAAGTTCTTACGGGTCCATTCGCTTAGCAACGTTTATGTATGCGCTTATACACAATGGACATTATAACCTTTTCTGCCCTCTCGACGCTCTTTTATGGATTAATTATCTCCGACTTTGTCAACGGAGCTGTTAGCCATGGAAGGCTACAGTACACCAGAACTACACTGCTGCAACTGAACTGTGGGATAACGTGCGTGACAGACATCAAGCCACAACTGCCTGATTTTATCCTAAAAGACCCAGGGGGAAAGCGGCAACGAACAGGAAGCGAGGCAAGCAGGGAGGCGTGAGGCAACGCTTCCGAAAACAGCGGCTCTCTCGTATTCCTCTACCCTCCATGATCCTCGGGAACATCCAGTCCCTGAGGAACAAAATGGATGAGCTCCAGGGAAATGTCAGCTTTCTGAAGGACTTCAGGGATTGTTGTGTCCTGGCTTTCACAGAGACCTGGCTGACGGAGAATGATCAGAACACCGACTTGTCAATTAATGGATTCGGGGCACCTTACCGACTCGACCGAGAGAGAGAGGTAACAGGGAAATCTCAAGGTGGCGGGGTATCATTTATTATATTACAATAAACAATACTGCACTTCTGTGACTGTAAGAGAACGTATCTGTACACCAGATGTCGAACTCTTATCCGTATCGCTACGACCTTTTTACCTACCCCGTGAATTTCCACAACTTTTTATAACAACATACTACATTCACCCAAGGGCGAAGCGCTGCGTCGGCTTCTAACACCATTTTTGAAGCCGTGCAGAAAATGCAATCGTTCTCACACGAGGCGCCAAACTTCATACTGATTTTAACCATGTATGTCTCAAGAAAACACTGACAAACTTTTACCAGTATGTCTCCTGCCCTACCAGACGTGATAAAACCCTGGACCTCTGTTTAGGATCTATAAAGGGCGCCTACAAATCTCTGCCATTACCACCGCTGACCATAACTGTGTGCATTTGCTGCCAACATACAAAACTGTCCTAAAAAGACAGAAAACTCAAACTAGAGTAATTAAAGACTGGACTGATGAATCTGTACTGTGCTTGCAAGACTGCTTTGATTGCACAGACTGGGAAATGTTTAAACAGTCTTGTGGGGATGACCTAAATGAGTGGACTGATGTGACATGCTCATATATTGCTTTTTGTAGAGACATGAATGTTCCATGTAAACTGGTGAAAATCTATCCCAACAACAAACCGTGGATAACTAAAACTGTTAAGGATAGCTTACAGAAAAAAAAGTCATGTTTTAAAGGGGGTGATAGCGCTGATCTACAAATAGCAAAAAAGGATCTAAAAGTAGTAATTCTCAAAGCAAAACGAGACTATAAACATAAATTGGAGCACAAGGTGGCAACAAATAATCTTGGATCAGCCTGGGACAGTATGAAAACCATAGCAGGCCTCCAGAATCTAAAGAGCAGCAGCCCAGTCACCATGGATGGTTTCAGCTCAGACACTGATCTGGCAAGTGCTCTAAACCAATTTTACAATCGTTTTAATACTTTTGATTTTAGCAATGAGATCTACAATTTGAGTAACCAACTCTTTGATGTTCATCACTTTCATATAAGACAAAAAGAAGTGCAGAAAGCCTTCCTCTCTATAAGAGTTAATAAAAGCCATGGTCCAGATAACATCTGTGGGCGCATACTCAAAACCTTTGCAAAGCAATTGAGTACTCCTTTCCCATCTATTTTTAACAAATCTTTAGAGGCACAATTAGTACCTGAGGTCTGGAAGGATGCTGTGGTTGTCCCTGTTCCCAAATCCAACACCCCCAAAATCCTTAATGATTTTAGACCCGTGGCACTCACATCAATTGTAATGAAAGTATTCGAAAAGTTGGTGAGGTGTGAAATATTAAGGAAAACAGAGCATTCACTTGACCCTCTGCAGTTTGCTTATAGACCCCGCAGGGGGGTAGAAGATGCCAGAGTTACTTTACTTAATTTTCTTTTTAAGCATTTGGATAACAGTGGCTCTCATGCCAGACTTTTATTTGTTGACTTTTCCTCTGCTTTTAACACAATTCAACCCCATATTTTAATCACAAGGCTGCTAGAACAGTTTGACCTGTGCAATAACCTGGTTGGCTGGATCCTGAACTTTTTAACAAACAGGACGCAAAGAGTGAGAGTGAATGGCAGTCTCTCTGACAAAGTCTGTTCATCAACCGGCTCCCCACAGGGATGCGTACTCTCACCTCTTCTTTACATCCTGTACACAAATATGTGCCAGAGCAGGTGGAAAAACAGGACCATAATTAAATACGCAGATGACTCAGTAATCGTTAGCCTGTTCCAAGACAGTGAAACAGGCCAAGGTCCAGTCATAAATTACTTTGTTGAATGGTGTGAGGCATCTCACCTTCAACTAAACGTAGCCAAAACAAAGGACATGCTAATTGACTTTAGGAAAAGAATCCAAACACAAGAAACTACATCAATCAAAGGTAAAACTGTTGATTGTGTGCAATCGTATAAATATCTGGGGACAATAATAGACTCAAAACTAACATTTGAAACTAACTGTGAAGTTGTGTGCAAAAAAGGGCATCAGCGCTTGTTCTGTTTGAGAAAACTGAGTCGCTTTCATATTGACAAATTCATCATGACTCTCTTTTACCACGCTTTTATTGAATCAGTTTTATCATTTGCGCTAGCAGCATGGTTTGGGAACCTCTCTTTGAAAAATAAAAATTCACTCCAACAACCAAATAGTAAAGTGGTCTAGCAGGCTGATTGGTGAGCCACAGCCCAATGTGGAGACCTTGTACACAAAACAGTTACAGCGCAAAACTGATTTAATCTTAAATGACAGTTCCCATCCATTGCACACAGAGTTTCAGCTTCTACCCTCTGGGTGTAGGTTCATAATCCCTAGGTGTAGAACAAAAAGACACAAAAACAGTTTTGTTTTTGCAGCCATTACACTGAGGAATAAGTCATAACTATACTTTGCACAGGTGTTCTACTTTTTATTTTTATTTTTATTATTGCTTTTATGTATGTTTTAATCTATTCTGGACCGATAAGAACTTTTTATTTTTATTTATTTTTTATTTAATTTAAATTAAAAAATTTTGTCATTTCCGAATTTTTACTGTCTTAAGTTTGAATGAGGTGTGATATGTGTTCTCTTCTTTTGTTTTTTCCATATGTGTGTATAAGGACTCTACCGCAAACAAAATCTACCTTTGGGTACAAATAAAGTAACTTGAACTTGATCTTGAAGGATTGTGGGAAATGCAGTTTCTAATGTGACTGACACCGTGGGGGAAGAGGACCTCTAGTGGTGAACCAGGGAACACAAACCAGACACTGTGACAAAAAGTGCCCGAAAGGTTGACAGAAAAATAAGAATAATAAATATAGCTGCTAGCAGCGCTGACAGGCCCAAGGCGGTGGCTTTAGGGTAACTGTGCACAACAGGCAATATAAATGTAAAATACAATAAATGTAAAAGAACCACATCAAATTCGCCTGAATATGCCACATTTACTGAAGCAGCTGGTGCCACTATGACCGTGAACCACAACAGCCACATCCATGAGATCATTTAAATTCAAATGGATTTCATGTCATTGAATGTCATATGTCACTTTAAAATGAGTGCAGAGTTATCTCAAGGTCTTTTTTATATTTTTATTAATCTAAATATTAAACTAATTATTTAAAACTATGTTGTCAGTGCACTGCAAATAAACTGGCTCTATGACTTTGTTAATCAAACTTGTTAAGAAGAGACAAGGCCTAATACAGTTCTTATCCTTCAATGCAGGCCAATGCACACAGCAATTAAAGGGTTAAACTCTTGTCAGAGTATTATTGACAACTGAATCCCCCCCCCCACACACACACACACACACAGAGTTTGAGATCAAATGCTGAACCAGAAGAATAAACATTAACAGATTTGTGCTAAAATAAATAATTTTAATAATAATAATTTTATATAGGCCTATATATACCTGTATATATATATATTAGGGCTTTTTTGAAGGGACAAGAAAAAGAGAATTTTTCTTGCCCGACCAGACCATAACTTGGGAATCACTAAAACGAGAGATTATTCTGATTTTATTACATTTTTTGTAAGTTGTGATCAATAGTGGATAATAAATGTATTACTGATGGTAACAAGGTTGTGCTGCTGAGGCACGTACAGCCTCTCGAGGAGAAAAGTAAACAAATGAGCCCAGCACTCACAAAAGAAACTCAGTTAACAACATACTGCCTATAAAAATAAAAAAAATTGAGTTTTTATATTTTTAACATATGATACAGTTAAGCAACCTCACATAACGAGTGCTGTTTTCTTGAATATCATCACGATTGAAACTGTGACATTAATTTCATACAACAGTTTAATAAACAGTTACAATTAAGTCACTTACATTTTAGATGCAATATTGACCGTTTTTGTTCTGTTTCAGCAGCGAAAATAGTTAAACAAAGATCACAGCAGAACCATCGCGCATCTCACAGCAACACTCAGCCGTGTTTTCTCATTACTGAATATTTCAGCATTTTGAACGAATCAGTAGATTTAATTAACCATTCATTAACGTGTCTCATTCTTGAATGAATCAGTTGTTTGAATGAATTGTTTGAATGAATGGATCAATAACTCACTCATTAAGACGGTCGTCTGCCGCCCCTTGCTGGCGGTTTAGTATTATGTTTAAAAGTATCATTCTTTCCAACGTTTTCTCAGTCAGTACATTACTAGTAGAGCAGTGGTTTTCAAACTTTTTCAAGAGCAACCCCCCTTTTTTTTTTTTTTTTAATTGACGCAACCCATAGGCCTATTCTTAAGCCAAGCATAAGAATTCGAGATTGGCCTGTAATTTACTAATTCTGTAGGATCAAGTTGCGTTTTTTTATCAAGCGGTTTAATCATAGCCAGCTTAAAAGTTTTTGGTACATATCCTAATGACAAAGATGAATTAATGATATTAAGAAGAGGATCTATGACCTCTGGAAGCATCTCTTTCAGTAGCTTAGTCGGTATAGGGTCTAACATGTTGTCGATTTAGATGATTTAACGAGTTTAGAAAATTCTTCCTCTCCTATAGCAATGAATGGCATCAACATTGATTCCATGTGATAATATTAGATCTAGAGTATGATTACGACAAAAAGTAGCTCCTGATGTTGTCTAACTCCAATAGAGTTAAGAATGTCTTTAAGTGCCAATCCCAATGCTTATTTTTCGTTATCTACATTTATATTAAAATCACCAACAATTAGGGCTTTATCTGCAGCCAGTACTAACTCTGATAGAAAGTCAGCAAATTATTTGATAAAGTCTTTATGGTGCCCTGGTGGCCTGTATACAGAAGCGAGCACAAATCTCAAACGTGATTTATCATTTACACTAGATATTGTTACATTAAGCACCAACACTTCGAAAGGATTATATTTGAAACTAGACTTCTTAGTAATTCTGAAAATATTACTATAAATTACAGCAACACCTCCCTCTTTGCCTTTCAGATGAGGTTCATGTTTATAACCATAATCTTGGGGGGGGTGGACTCATTTAAAGTAATGTAATTGTTTGGTTTTAGCCAGGTTTCTGTCAAACACAGCACATCTAGGTTATAGTTTGTAATCATATCATTAACAATAAGTGCTTTTGAAGTAAGGGATCGAATATTCAGCAACCCAAGCTTTATCATTTGTTCATTTGTATTATATCTTTTTTTTATTTGTTGAACATCAATTAAATTTTTACTCTTAGATGGGTTTGGAAGTTTTTTGTATTTCCTATTTCGGGGAACAGACACAGTCTCTATATGATGATATCTTAATGAATATATGGTGAAAGAGTCTCTGTGTGATGGGATTTATCTGACCTCAGTGATGTGAGACAGTTTAGATGATCGGTTTAGCCAGTCTGTCTGCTTCCTGACCTGAGCCCCGATTCATGTTTGAGGTCTAAGACTATGTGCCATATTTCTAGAGAGAAGAGCAGAACCATCCCAGGACGGATGAATACCATCTCTTTTCCACAGATCAGGTCTGCCCCATATTGTTAAAAGCGCTATATAAATGAAGGTGACTTTACTTGACAGGAACTGACTCATGACTAATCTATGTAATTGCTGGAGAAAATGCTATCTACTGGACCTGAAATCTGCTCATTCTTGCAGCACACAGAAACCCACTAAGCTGAAGATGAGTGACATGGTTCTCATTGGAGACGCCATTATGCAAAGACAAATCTTGAAGTTAGGCAAAAAAAGTTAGGAGCTGTTTCCAGGCTCAGATGGGAAAGTTAGAGGATGTGCTGTTTGCACACCCACAGGAACTGTGTTATAGAGACCAGTTCAGTTGCTATATGCATTAAGTTAATAAACATGTATATATCGGGGGAGGATGTTGTGAATTGTATTAATTATATTATTTATATTCTTAATATATTATTTTTTAATAATAATAACTAAAACATAATTTTATTTACCTTTGATTTTATGTTGTTCAGGTTTAAGAATCATACTTTTACGGAAACACATTACTTACAACCTTTATGTATAATGCATTATAAACAGTGTTGGGAGTAACGCGTTACTGTAATTCCACAACTTTTAGCGGTAACGAGCATGTAACTAATTTTTTTTTTTAATCAAGTAACGCAATTACAATTACTGAAATTTAAATGAGTTTGTTACTCGTGTTACTCTCTTTTGTGAAAAATGAACACTTGCAGACAAGAAGACGGATAGGCCTACTTTAGCTTCTTCTGATCTAACGTCGCAGGACCCTTATGGTGGCGCAATGATACACCAATTGAACAATGAGCATTAAACCACAGCATGGCCGATAGTGCAGATAGAATGAGCTTTCTCTCCTAGAAGTATGGACATTACTTATCGCTCGTCGAAATTAAAGACACCGAGTGTGTCCGAGAGCGTGCTCGACAGTGCGTGAGAGAGACCGAATGTGTCCGAGCATAATATAGTTTGTTTATAAATAAATGACACATTTCAGCATTCGAATAATCTCTGTAGCATATTGGTATCATCTGAAATGTTTTAATTAGTTTACATTGTTATAAAATAAAACTCCAAAAATAACCTGCAGGGAACGTTCAAAGAAAACATCAACCGTTTGACCGGTTGTGAACACATGCGGCAAACACGACTAGAATTTGGCCTCTGATGATGACGTTCTCTGTAGGTTATAAAAATAAAACCCAAAATATTATATTCTATTATTATTATTTATGTTGGTAGGCCTACATTGTTCAGTATTATATTGAGAACACTTTTTGTTAAACTGTTTACTTTTTGTGAGGAAGAAAATACTTTACTTTACACACCTTATAATGTATTGTATGGTTACATTAATAATTGTAACCACAGTTGTAAAACATTATAATACATTATAATATGTTATGTATCTATTCATTGAACACACCTTTAGAAAGTATAATGCATTAAAACGCATGACAAACAACCAGCACAATCGTTCTTATTGCTAAGAAGGAAAGACATGACAAAAATAATAACTCAAATTAATTTTTTTTAACTCAAATAGCTCAAATCAATATTTTATGTACAAGTATTTTTATGTTATTTTGCATACAGTTTTTGAAGGATACCATGTGATTTAGGCTGCAGTATATATTTGCTGTGAGTTTTCAACCTGATTGACATCATTCTGCCAATTTTTCTTCTGAAAATTTTCTGAAAATTTGACAGTATTATTATCATGGGCAAAAGCTGTATGAGAGACTGCTTTATAAGATGTGTTTTAAAACACAATTGGAGTTGGGGGAAAATATGGCCTAAGAATCTAGACTTAATCTATGTTTTATAAATAAATACAACTTTTCCTTACACTCTCTAATAGCATCTATAATAGCAATCTTTTACTGACTACATACGTTCTTGTTGCCAGTTTTTGACTTGACTAATATTTTTGCTTTGTTTATTTTGCTGCCTGATACTCATAACATAATGGATGCAGCTTAGCATCCAATCCAATTAAACATTAACGTTAAAATTAACTAGTCTTTTTACATTAAATCATTACTGAGTTGTACAACTCAAACACAATCACTTAACTACAGTTTGTACTTTCCTGATGTTAATGATTATGTGAAGTCACACCTTGTAACACTGACACAGTAGCTAGTGGAGATGTAATGTAGCATGAGAAACAGGAGCTCTTGCTCAAAGGAAAGATGAGTGTGTGATCGGAATCAATATCCTGTGTCCACAGAGGTGAGGTCGGAGATCTTTTCCTCTGAATCCAAAACTCAGAGTTCAGACCGTGCAATGGATCTGGGCTTGGCTGAAGACCACTTCTCTCGACCTGTGGTAAGTACTTATTGCTTTTAATTGTGCTTAAGCAGGACCTGACTTATAGTGTTTTCAGATAGGCTTACCAGTATCTATATACTGTGGATGGCCAGTATAATGCTAATATATACATACAACTATTTAATATTAGCAAATGATATGTACACATTTACATTTATTCATTTAGCAGACGCTTTTATCCAAAGCAACTTACAAATGAGAACAATAGAAGCAGTTAAACTAACAATAGGACAACAATATGCAAGTGTTATGACCCTTCCCAGTTTAATCTAACGCAGTATGTGTACTTTTCTTTATTTTTTTTATAACGATAAATAATAGATATAGAATAGAAGATAAAGTGTTAGTATTAATGGATAAAGTGTTGCCGAAAAATATGCATCTTCAGCCGTTTCTTAAAAAGGGCCACAGACTCTTGTTGAGTTGGGCAGGTCATTCCACCAGCATGGAACAGACCAGAAAAAGGTCAAAGAAAGAGATTTTGTGCCTCTTTGAGATGGCACCACAAGATGGCGTTCACTTACAGAGTGCAAGTTTCTGGATGGCACGTAATCTGAAGTAATGAGTTTAGGTAGGAGGGAGCAGAGCCAGTGGTTGTTCTGTACGCAAAAGTCAGTGACTTGAATTTTTCTGGCGGCAACTGGCAACCAGTGCAATTTCGTGGGGCAACTCTGTCTTCGCAAGGTTTAGTTGAAGGTGGTGGTCCTTCATCCAGCCAGAAATGTCTGTCAGGCAGGCTGAGATGCGAGCAGGCAACGCCGGATCATCAGGCTGGAATGAGAGGGTAGAGTTGTGTGTCATCAGTGTAGCAGTGATAGGAAAGCCATGTTTCTGAATCACAGATCCTAGTGATGTCATGTAGATGGAGAAGAGAAGTGGTCCAAACACTGAGCCCTGAGGCACCCCAGTAGCTAGATGCTGGGTCTTGGATATCTCACCCCTCCACGACACCCTGAAGGACCTACCTGAGAGGTAAGACTTGAACCATTGTAGTGCGGTTCCCAAGATGCCCTTCGTCTTTAAAATTGACAGGAGGATCTGGTGGTTAACTGTGTCAAAGGTAGCAGACAGATCCAGCAGGATGAGAACTTGAGGATGAGGATTTGGAAGCTGCTCTTGCCAGTCTCAGAGCTTCAATTACCGAGAGCAGGGCAGTCTCAGTTAAGTGTCCACTTTTGAAACCAGTCTTGTTGTTCTCCAGGAGGTTGTTCTGTGTAAGAAAGGAAGAGATCTGGTTGAAAACCACTCGTTCAAGTGTTTTCGCGACGAATGGAAGAAGGGATACCGGTCTTTAATTTTCCAGATGTGCTGGATTTAGAGTGGGTTTCTTAAGCAGTGGGGTTACCTGAGCCTGCTTAAATGCTGTGAGAAAAGTACCAGTGTGAAAAGAGGTGTTTATGATGTGTGTGAGTGCGGGTACAACTGAGGATGAAATGGCTTGAAGTAGATTAGTGGGAATAGGATCAAGCGGACAGGTAGTAAGGCAATTGGAAAGGAGGAGTTTGGAGACTTCTGCCTCTGAAAGCAGAGAGAAGGAGAGTAGAATGTGTGTGTTAGCTGGTAAGATGTGTGTCAGTTTGTGGTTTTGTAAATTGGCTGCTGATGGTTGTTGTTTTATTTATGAAGAATGTGGCAAAATTGTCAGCTGTTAGGGTTGATGAAGGAGGAGGAGGGTTGAGAAGAGAGGAGAAGGTTTTGAAAAGCATGCGAGAGTCAGAAGAATTGTTAATTTTGTTGTGATAGTAAGTCATTTTAGCAGTAGAGATTTTAACAGTAGAGATATTAGCAGAGAAGGAAGAGAGGAGGGATTGATAAAGACCAAGGTCAGTAGGATCTTTCGATTTGCGCCACTTTCTCTCTGCACCCCTGAGTTTAGAACGATGTTCGCGGAGAACATCAGATAACCAGGGGGCAGAGGGGGTGGCTCGGGCTGGCCTGGAGGAAAGGGGGCAGAAGTTGTCCAAGCAGGATGTTAAGGTGGAGAAAAGAGTATCAGTTGCACTGTTAGCATCTAGTGTTGAGAGCTGATCAGGTGGAGGAAGTGTGGATGAGACCAAAGAGGATAGGCGAGAGGGTGAGAGTGAGTGTAGGTTTCGCCGAAAGGTGACCTGTGGAGGAGTGTGTGTTGTGTTCTGAGGCAGGTTGAGGTTGAGAGTGAGGAGGAAATGATGTGAGGTGTGCAGCAGAGTGACCAGTGTATGGTCAGTGGAGCAGTAGCGCATGTAAATAAGGTCTAATTGGTTACCTGATTTGTTAGTAGCCACAGTAGATACTCGTTTGAGATCGAATGAGGCAAGCAGAGTGTGGAAATCAGCAGCCTGAGGCTTTTCTAGGTGGATGTTGAAGTCTCCAAGAACTACGAGAGGAGTACCCTCAGGGAAGGATGAGAGTAGCACATCAAGCTCCTGCAAGAAACTGCCAAGTTGACATGGTGGACGATAGACAACTACAAAATGGATTTTAATAGGCCTAGTAATGGTAATTGAATGCGATTCAAATGACCTGTTGTCACACAGAGGTGGTAAAGCACAAAAATTTCCAATCGTTTGAGATGAGAAGACCATTACCTCCACCCCTTCCGGTCAGGTGAGGGGTGTGTGCGAAAGTGAAGTTAGTGGGGAGAGATCCAGGTCTCAGTCACGGCCAATAGGCTGAGACCTGAATGACTAGAAATAGATGTAATGAAATCAGCTTTGTTTACAGTGGATTGGTAGTTCCAGAGACTGATGGGAAAAGAGAATAAAGTACTAGAAGACACCGGAAAGGTATGCAGGTTGCTAGGATTGTGCTGCCTCCTATGTGTGACATATGATTTACGCATGTTAGAAAGGGATTTGAAAACACATAGTGAAAGAGAGGTCACAAATAGAAAGATGAGAAGAAAAGTTGTGTAGAAGAGAGAGTAAACAACAAGACAATAATACTTAAGTGCCTTGTCTGTGTTCTTGCTCGGTGGGTCTTCACACCATGAGGGCTTCACACGAGGGCTGCCGCGGTATACTACTTGCTTTATACTCACCTGAAATGTCGTTATTGAATACAATGTATACAATTGAATACAATGTACACAACATTACTGAGAAGTGAAAACTTATTAAAACAGACAAAAATGCATTATTTTTGACAAAGCTGTCAGTAGATTCTAGAACTGTTACATGAGGGAAATGTCACTTCTTTTATCTATTTATATAAAGGACTGACTGTTCTAACTCGACTGCACTGGTATATGCACATCTGATTTGTGAGTTTGGCATAAAGATTACCTGTTGGTGGTGTTGTCATCAAATGTGGGAGCATACCAAGTTTTGTTTCGATAAAGTGAAGAATTGCAAAGATACAGCTTCTCATCTGATTTTGGGGGGACATTTTTAACTCTGTTTTACTGTAACTTTTAAAATGAGGCAAAAATCTAAGGTCAGCTCTATATATGCAGCTCCGTCTAATGTTAAGATTTTAAGACTGTCAGATTTTGGTGATAATCGGGCAAAATGTGAAGGAGAAAAATACCATAAAACTACGTTTTAAAATGGAATCTTAATGCAAGACATTGAAAACTCTCATAAGGTGTTTGAGAAAGAGTTTCAGAAAGAGTTGATCATCCTATTTTTTTGAAGCACTGAAGTGTGTGGATGTTTGCACAGGGTTCGTTTGTGGCGTCTGATGTAGAGCAGCTGAAACAGGCAATAGAGGAGTGCAAGAGACTGATCCTGGAACTGCCAGAACATTCTGAGAAACAGAAGGACACAGTGGTCAAACTAATCCACCTTCGGCTCAAACTACAGGAACTAAAGGTTTGCACTACCAGTCAAAATTTGCAGAATATTGATTTCAACAATAAACAAAACAAATACAGAAAATTGGCCTAAGTTCAGTCAAAACTAAAGTTGAGCAAAATGTTTGTTGTCTCTACCATATTAAAATGTAAACATTAATTAAAATGTAATGTACACATGACTTTTTTACATACTTATTATTTTACAATAATACAATGTAAGCATCCTAAAAATATGCAAATACATTAATATGATACTACATACACGTTACATTAGCTGCGTTTATATGGACCCTAATAATCCAATTGTAATCGGACTAGTAGCACAGTCGGAATAAAAAAGTCACATGGCCACGTCAATCAGAATTAATGGGTCAAATCCAATTGAATTTTCATTCGGATTATAAGGGGTGGTTTAAACATTTTCTAATCAATTCGATTGGACATGTAAACACTTGATCAGATTGAAAACCGTAACTGTAACGTTCTACGCATATGCAATGATGTAGAAATGGTGTAATGACGTATGACGCACGGAATGAACTGTTGTTGTTGTTGAATGTAGTGTTATAAATTACTGTCGTGTCAATCTAATATTTCCTTTCATTCATTGTATGTGAAATATTGCAAGACAACGTTGTCCCACGTCTTGCTTTGGACTCTCATACACAGATGCCTTGTTTTGAGAGCAAGAAGGGCCTTTTTTACCACTTGATTAGCAGCACGGCACAAAGCTTTGTGTGCCTGTCATCTCCCGGAAGGGACCCGAAATAGATAAATAAAAAGTCTGCTTATTAAAATAAAGAAAAGAAGCAGTGGTATGATAGTGGTTAGTATGTGCCAACAGCGGGAAACTTTTTGCAGTGTGCGCAAGTCATAACAGCAATCCAATTTGAAGCTTACGACATTACGCACATCAACCCAATCACTTTATTTAGCATTCATGTAAACCGTATGCCCATATTCATATATCAGAATGATTTCATTCCAATTGAAACAAAAGGTGTCCATGTAAACTTAGCTAGTGTTACTCTAAAGAATATGTAATGGGGGACCTGCTATGTCTCTCTGTCCATAAAGGGATCCTTGGCCTGATTTAGATCAAAACATGTTTGTTAATGAGAAATATAAATTCATTAAGTGTGTCCAAACTATTGGCTAGCAGTACATAAATTGTGTAATTTTGTGTTTTATTGTTGTGTTGGATTTGAACAGGACCCAGAGGAAGATGAGCCAAACCTGCAGGTTATATTAGAACATCGCTTCTCAAAGGAAAAGAGCAAGAGTGTGAAACAGACATGTGACAAGTGTAGCACCATCATATGGGGTCTCATTCAGACCTGGTATACCTGCACAGGTCAGACCATCTTAGCTGAACCTAATGCAAACAATTTTATTAAGAAGACACATGACTCTGTGCCCATTCATAGAATGCATTGATACAATATTTTGAATTGTTCTCTGATATCTACATAGAAGGTATGTGGCTTAGGTAAGGGCAAAAATTCTCCAGATACGGTTTTACATTTCCATTTACAACCCTAGGATTTGTCCCTAGAATAAAATAAAATCTTTCCAAACCAGAGCACAAAAGAAAAAAATATTCCACAGCTCTTTTCCAAAAAACAACAGCTTAAAGTTTCCCAGTGACTGTGAATCTCCCAAAAGATCAAATAGTTCTATTGTATAAAGTACAACAGAACTATCATAAATATCTATATGAAAGTAGTCCATACGACTAGTCCGCTATATTTTAAGCCTTCTGATTCTATTTGTGTTAAGAATAAACAGAAATCTAAATGATTGTTTACTCATAATCTTTATCTTTTCCCCCTTATATCTTGCCAGAAATCACATTTAGAATTAAAAAAATGGTGTATTGCCATATGCGTTTTCATTCTTCAAACATTTTGATGTTTGCGTTCCACTGAAAAAAAAAAATAGCACACAGATCTGGAAAGGCAAAGACTTTTTTTTAATAGTGAGACATTTTTGGGTGGACCATTCCTTGATGTTTTAATCATGTGTATTTAATCATGATTTGTGGTACACTGTTCACAAAACCTTGGACAAATCTTCAGTGAAGTAATTCACACTTTTTATTCTGACACTTTTATTTTTCTTTTATTATTTAACAGCTTTTTATTCTGACACTGGGTGTAATGAATTATTATTTTAATTGCTTCAGCACATTCAGATCTTACTGCTTACTGCCTTTGCTGCGAGACCCTGGGATAGGCTTCAGCATCCTCGCAACTCTACATAGGACAAGCATTTTGGAGAATGGATGGATTCAGATCTCACTGTGTGATTATGGGGAACAGAACTTAATATTTGGTTTCAAAACTATTATAAATTGCTTTCCATTTCTTATTCCAGGTTGTTATTACCGTTGCCATAGCAAGTGCATGAATCTTATCAACAAACCATGTGTGAGGTCAAAGGTCAGCCATCAGTCTGAGTATGAACTCAGCATCTGTCCTGAGGTCGGTCTGGACAAGCAAGACTACAGATGTGCTGAGTGCCGGACACCCATCTCTTTGCGTGAGGCTTTTTCCAAACATGCATCTTCTTTTGTTTTTCTGGCATTTATATTTTTCTCTGATGACGACATGAATGTAAACAGATTTTTTGTTTTTTGTTTGATAAACTCTTTATGTGGTTATTGTCAGAAGTGTTAGATTCAGGGTTGTATGATTGCTTTAGAATAGGAAAGAATTGTGAATTATAACTTGGATATTTAGATTTCACTGTGGTACAGGAAGTAGTCTAATGTTGTGTTGTGTTGTGTAGGGGGTGTTCCTAATGAGGCACGACAGTGTGATTATACGGGTCAGTATTACTGCAACAGCTGCCACTGGAATGACACAGCCATCGTTCCAGCTAGAGTCATACACAACTGGGAGTTTGAGCCCCGTAAGGTACACTAACATTTAATCTTAGTGACAAAATATACTGAATCCTAGAGTTATCTTGTTGCTACCTTCTAAGGCTGCATCTTGACTGAAATGGAACTTCATTAGTGGCTAATATGGAACACTCTACAAAGGCAGAAAATTGGAGACTTGACTCACTATTGATTTCAATAAAGTTTGCTTTATCATGTTGCAAAGCTAACAGCACATTGCTATATTAAGTAGATATAGACCCGAGGCCAAATATCTTATTTGGAAAGGCATGAATAATGGCTTTAAAATGAGTAATGAATTCTACCAAATAATACAAAAAATACCTGTTAGGCTGTAGACATGTGCCGATATACGGTAGTACGATACTGTATATCACGATAACGAATATGCACTTTATTGTTATCATAGGCATTTCAAAATACAGTGAATAGTTACTTATTAAGAATTATTCAAATTTTTTGAAGGCATTTAAAGAATATTTTTCCCATCAACCGGTTAAAATGCACAACACCGCTGTATGTTGTATCAAGGCATGCTTACTCTGATGTAAACAAACCCAACACGGACGAGAAGCATGGCGGAATGAGTTGAAGGAGACGTGCTCAATGAAAATGCACATTCACTCTCTGACAGTAGATGGCTCTTATGGAACAGCAAAAATGCAGCCATTACCCCAGTAACCCTGTAAACAAAGCAGCTATGCTACTTTCTGTTTCTGAACAGTCTTTAAATGTTTTAAACAGCCTTTTAGATTGTTGTTTTCGCAGTGGTGTTCATCACAGCACCAAATACTTAAAGATTAGATACTTAATAGGCTTGTCATGATTCCTGTCTTGTGTTCCCCTTGTCTTGTGTGGACTTTTATTTTATTTCCTGTTTTGCACCATGTTTCCTTTGTAGTTAGTTTTTTTCTGTCACAGGCTGGTTGCAGCAGAAATGAAACAGGATCTAAGTGCAGCAGCTTTATTCAGAAAACAAATCACTTCACAAAACAGAAGCTCAGGAACATGAACAGAACAACCAACTTCATGCGACATAAAACTGACAAAGAACTGAAAGAAACACAGAGCTTAAAGGGGACCTATTATGCAAAATTCACTTTTGCATGGTGTTTGGACATAAATGTGGGATGGCAGTGTGTGTACACAACCACCCTGCAGTGATAAAAATCCACCCACTCCTTTTTTTTAAATCCCCATAAATCATAAGCAGTGTCTCCCAACGAACTGTTTTCAGAATGCGGTTTTAGTGACGTCACTAAAGCCACAGGTCTCACCCACGAGCGTTGACAGACACTGCCGTTTTAACATAGAACCGCCCTGATCGAGTTCACAGCGAGTTGAGAGTTGTACAAATCCGCCATTGCTGCACTGACGAGAATGTCTCCCAAGCGTTGTCGGTGTTGTGTAGCTGGATGTATTAATACACATAGCTCTATTTATTTACTGGAGCGATAGGCCTAACGTTCCCTTTCAAACGGTCACTTCGTATTGCGTAGCTATACACAGTGGAGAAACTCCTTTTCCTCGATTTACTGAAGCTTATATGTAAAACGCATTTGCAGCTGCACAGATAGCACATTGAGCGTCTGGCTCGCTCATAGGCTGTGCTGCGGAAACTGTGCTGCAGCCCGACAAGGGGGCGTGGCCTTAGCCTATAATATTCCCCCGAATTTGCCATCATAGCAGATTTTACTCCTTCAGCGACAACTTCACGTCTCTGACTGTTTACTGAGCCTTCGCCGTTGAACAAGCCCTTCAGCCTGAGCGAGCATCATTTTCAGCAGACTACGCCTTCTCAGCCGTTTTCACCTGACGCCGTCTCACCTGTGGCTATCCGGCGACGACGATGCTAATATCTTTTCATTTATCTCTGTGTTTGAATGCGAGACGTTGTTTCAAATGCCTCGCCCAACCTGTGCCACGTGCGGATGCAAGCTGCACGAGGCCGACGAACACGCGAGCTGCATTTCATACCTGGGAGTCGACCATGCAGAGAATGCACTCTCTGCCAGCAGAAGTTCGGCCTGCGAGAGCATGCCCATCTCCGTGCTGCGAACACGGCTAGCTCTCTCACGAGACAGCGACGCCGCTACATCCGCGCTTCCCTTTCCGGCCTTACTTCAGCCGAGCAGGAAGAAGCGCCGCAACCAACGGCAACCGGAGATCATGGATGTTTGTGAACGCACGCCAGCCACGTCCCCACGTGCCTCACTTTCTCCAGCTCAGACGCCTTCACCGGTCCTGTTCGTGGGAGATCAGCGCCTCCCCACCCACGTGGCGGGCCTCGTCTCCTTTGGCGGATCCATCGAGCACGACGGCAGCCTCTCTATCGCTGCATCTGAGGAGGAATGGCCGGGCTCTCTCGACCCGTCACTGCTTCACCAGTCTGCTGCCTGCATGTCAGCTACCAGGACCAACTCCGACGCGTAAATGCTTTGGATCCTGACACAGGCCGTCGCGGACCTCGAGTGGGCATCGCCCGAGGAACCTCCTCGAAGCCGGCTGGATGGCTGGTTTCTGTTGGGGCGCCAGCAGGCCCCTCGTCACAGGCCTGTGCCATTTTTTCCTGAGGTGCACGAGGAGCTGACCAAGGTGTGGCGCGCTCCTTATTCAGCACGTGTGGGATCTTCAGTTTCCGCAACCCTCTCCTCCGTGGACGGCGTGGCGAAAAAGGGCTAAGAGTCGTTGCCGCCCCTCGAAGAGGCTGTGGCTGCTCATCTTTGCCCGAACACAGCGGCTAGCTGGCGAGCTAGAGCTGTTCACCCCAAAAAACCCTGCCGAAACACTTCAGCCCTCGCTGGACACGCGTATTCCGCCTCCAGTCAGGCTGCTTCGGCCCTGCACACTATGGCCGTGCTGCAGGTCTACCAGGCCAAACTCCTCCAATCCATGGACGAGGCTGGCCAGGACCCCGAGGCCTTCCAAGACCTCCGAAGTGCCACGGAAGTAGCCTTGGTAGCTACCAGCGAGCCAGACGCTCAATGTGCTAGCTGTGCAGCTGCAAATGCGTTCCCTTTCGAGAGGTCTCTCCTATTGCGTAAGTAGCTTACGCTATGGGAAAACTCCTTTTCTCGAGAATATTGAAGTCTTTATGTAAAACGCATTGCAGCTGCACAGCTGACAGCAATGATAAAAGGAGCTCGGTCATTGGCTGTGCTGCGGCAACTTGCTCGAACCAATGACGGGGCGACTCTGAATGCGCGAACAATGAGCGCGCTTTGCGCCCGCACGCGTAGGGGCCCGCCAAGATGGGCGTGGCCAAGAGCTATATACTGGGCGCCCCGTCATGAGAGTTCTTTAGATTTAATCTCCTTCAGCGAACACCTTCTTCGCTGGATCCTCCGGATTATTGAAGCTTCGCCGCCGTCGAAAAGCATACCAGTGGGATTGCTACGAGGACGCCGGTACCTTCAGCCGCCTTAAAACGCCATCCTACTGAGCCATTCGGCGTGCTATACACGCAAGTATTTTACATCTGTTCGCCCCGCGACACTTGTAAAAGAGCAATTTTCTGAGGCGTTGTTTCAAATGCCTTCCTGCGCGTCGTGCAGAGACCTTCTCCCGGACAGGGATCGTCACATCATCTGCGCTCGCTGCCTGGGCCGGGACCACGCAGAAGCTGCTTTGACCAAGGGCGGATGCCCGGAATGTGATGACCTGGGTCTCTCCACACTACGGGCTCGCCTCGCTGCTTTCGCCGTGAGCGAGCCCATCGCCGCCACCCCTCTGTTTGAGCCGCGCACTAAGAAAAAGCGCCGCTCACAGAGGCTTCCTGAACCTGATCTCAGTGACGTCACGCCGAGCCAGTCTCCGCGTGCTTCACCGCCGCTCTTGCCTTCCCCACCGCCGGTTCAGTTCACCCAGCCGGACCCACACCCCTCTAGCAGAGCGGTGGGCCTTGTGACTTTCGGCGCGTCCGAGGACGACGGGGGAATGGATGACAGCTTGTCCATGGGACGCTGCATTGGATGACTGGCCGGGCTCCACTCTCGACCCCGCCCTGTCGACGCTAGCTAGCACGAGCGGGGGCTCCACCATGGATACCGAGATTATCCGTGTCCTCTCTAAGGCCGTGGAAGACCTCGGGCTCGATTGGTCTTCTCCCGAAGAACCAACCCGGAGCCGACTGGATGAGTGGTTTCTGCAGGGGCGCCAGCAGGCCCCTCGGCAAAGGCCTTCTCCCTTCTTCCCGGAAGTTCACGACGAACTCACCAAGTCGTGGAAAGCCCCCCACTCTGCGCGCCTAAAGCCTTCTTTTTCTTCTTCGCTCTCCTCTGTGGACGGCGCGAAGGAAAGAGGCTACGAGGGAACGCCGCCCCTCGAGGAGGCCGTCGCCAATCATCTCTGCCCGCCCTCCACCACCGGATGGAAAGCCAAAGCTTCCCACCCCTCGAAGCCCTGCCGCACTACTTCTGCTCTCGCCAGTCGCGCCTACGCCGCCGCCAGCCAAGCTGCATCAGCGCTTCACTCAATGGCGGTACTTCAAGTGTTCCAAGCCAAGCTTCTCCGCTCTATGGACGAGTCTGGCCCCGAACCCGAAGCCTTTAGGGACCTACGCAGCACAAATGATATAGCTCTGCGATCCACGAAGGCCACCGCCCAGTCTATTGGCCGTGCTATGGCTAATTTGACTGTTCTCGAGCGCCATCTGTGGTTAACTCTGACTGAGATGAAGGACGCGGATAAGGCGCCATTTCTCGACGCGCCTATCTCCACCAGCGGGCTGTTTGGACCGGCAGTTAAGGGTTTCGCCGAACGCTTCACTGAGGCCCAGAACGCTTCACAAGCTATGCGTCATTTCCTGCCAAAGCGCTCCAGCTCATCGCAGAGCAGACAGAGACCGCCACAGCCGCAGCGGGTTAGAACAGCTCCCACCGCCTCTCAGCCCGCGCCTCAGGCTGACGCTCGACGCCGCTCGCGCTCACAACCGCAAGCCGCCTTCTGAGCGATGGGGTCCTCGGCCCAAGATTGTGCTGAACCCTGAGCCTCGAAAGCCGTCCTAGCCACAACAATGAGAAGAGAGAGTGCGTGTCTCGCAAAAGCCGGACCACTCTCTCTGCAAAAGCTCAAACATTACCCAGTCCCCTTACAGGCGGTTGGATATGTCCATACAGCAGTCAATGGGCCAGTCACAGAGCTCGCTCACCTGCAAACAAACGCCGTTTTTACGGCGACGCACAAAAAACACAAAAAGAGTCTTTTTCTGCCTGTGTCACTAAGGGTTCACATGTCCACAAAGTGTGCATTCCCAGATACTGTCAAAACAGTGCCAAATTCATTCCCAGCTCAGGCTGCGCTCCCCATGAATGTAGATCACGTGCCTACGGTCATGTACGCACCACTACACACAAGCACTGTTCACACAGTTATAAATTCATCCCCAGTAAAAGCGGGAAACATTATAAAAGTGACGCGTGTGCCTACCACTGTTTATGCACCCCCACTTATAAACATTGTCCTTACAGTGTCAAACACAACCCCAGCTCAGGCTGCGAGTTTTACAGACACAGCGCGCGCTGTTGTAATCACACACGCGCCCATTCACTCAGCTGCTCAACGCGCGCCCGCGCCTCTGAGAGCTACGAGCTCAGGCGATTCGCTGGCCGGGTCCCTACGTCACAGCGGCCCGCCCCTATATTCAGCCCATATCTGTACACGCAGCGGCATGGAAAAACATTCCAGGTATGCCGAAATGGGTATTGAATATAGTAAAGCACGGATTCTCGCTCCAGTTTGCTCGCAGACCACCACGTTTTACGACTGTGGTCAAGACGAAAGTGAGAAAGGAGTGTTCACATGTTCTACGCACCGAGGTGCGCAAACTAATAGAAAAGGGCGCTGTGGAAACTGTTTCCCCCTCTCTGAGCGAGGCAGGTTTTTACAGCCGCTATTTTCTCGTCCCGAAAAAGGATGGCGGTCTCCGCCCCATCCTAGATCTCAGAAACCTGAACAAAGAACTAATGATTCGCTCGTTTAGAATGTTAACAACCAAGCATATCCTCGCGCAAGTACGCCCAGGAGATTGGTTTCTCTCAGTGGATCTGAAAGATGCTTACTTTCACATTCCAATAGCCCCTCATCACAGGCCGTTTCTGAGATTCGCTTTCGAGGGACAGTCATACCAGTACACAGTTCTTCCGTTCGGCCTGTCCCTGGCTCCCCGTACATTCACGAAATGTATGGATGCAGCACTTTCCCCCCTAAGGCGAAGGGGAGTGCGAATACTGAATTATCTCGACGATTGGCTGGTTCTAGCTCAATCAGAAAGTCAGTTAATAACACACAGATCTTGGATTATCAGCCATTTAGAATGCCTGGGTCTAAGAATCAATTTTGCAAAAAGCATACTATCTCCCAGCCAGAGGATTTCTTTCCTGGGAATAGTTCTAGACTCGATGCAAATGACAGCGCATCTCTCATCAGAGGGCACGCTCACCATCCGGCGCCTTGCAACATCATTCAGGGCGGGCGCGCGCGCCCCCGTCAAGCGGTTTCAGAGGATGCTCGGTCTCATGGCCTCAGCATGGGCCGTACTCCAGCTAGGATTGTTGCATATGCGCCCTCTCCAACGCTGGCTCAAGAGCCGCGTCCCTACTCACGCGTGGCGTTCGGGCCACTTTTTAATCAGAGCGAACCACGGCTGTATAAAAGCCCTGACGCACTGGAAAGCCGCCGACTGGTACCAGTCAGGCGTGAGTCTGGGTGTGAACACAAGGAGAAAGATGATAACGACAGATGCCTCCAAAATAGGTTGGGGGGCCCTTTACGAGGGCAGGCCTGTCTCCGGCTTTTGGTCAAACCCGGAGAAGCGCCTACACATAAACTGAAATGAAAGCGGTCGCTTTGGCTCTCAGAGCCCTGCTCCCACATCTAAAAAACGAACACGTCCTGGTCCGAACGGACAACATGACGGTAGTGTCGTACATAAATCGCCAGGGTGGACTCAGGTCCAGCTCCATGCATTCAATGGCCAGGAGACTCATTTTATGGTCCCAGCACAACTTGCGCTCGCTGAGAGCAGCGCATGTGCCAGGCGCCCTGAACCAGGGGGCAGACATGCTATCCAGAGACAAGATTCTCCCAGGAGAATGGGCTCTCAACCCGCTGACGATTCAGTGGTTATGGAAAACCTTTGGCAAAGCGGAGATCGACCTCTTCGCCTCCAAGGAGAACGCGCACTGCTCTCTTTTCTTCACGAAAAGCACGGACGCGCTCGCCCAGAGCTGGCCGAGCCGTCCCTTATATGCCTTTCCCCCGATCGCGATGCTGCCACAGGTCATCAGTCGGGTCAGAGAGGAGAAAAACGCAGTGCTGCTGATAGCCCCACTCTGGAAGAACCAAACATGGTTTCCAGATCTGATGCAAATGCAATCTACACCACGGGCGATCCCACTGAGGCCAGACCTCCTCAAACAGGCCAGCGGGATGATATTTCATCCCCGCCCCGATCTGTGGGCCCTTCATGCATGGCCCCAATGCGGGTTCCCAGGAACCTCACGAGCGGAGCACTAAATACCATCGCTGAGGCGCGGGCGCCCTCCACGAGACGCTTATATGCCCAGAAATGGAAAGTGTTCAGTGACTGGTGTAATGCCAAGGGCCTGAACCCTGAAACATGCGAGATTACGAACGTACTCGCTTTTCTACAAGGGCTTCTGGAGGCAGGCCGCACCCCCTCCACGCTCAAAGTATATGTGGCGGCCATCACAGCGTCACACGACCCTGTAATGGAACGTCCATTGGGAAGAAATGACCCAATTATTCGTTTCCTAAGGGGCGCTAGGAGGATGAACCCTTCACGCCCCCCCTCAGTGCCGATCTGGGACCTAGCTACTGTCCTAGACGCTCTTAAAGGGCCCCCGTTCGAACCACTCCGAACCGTGCACCTTAAACAGCTCTCGCTCAAGACTGCGCTCTTGCTGGCACTCGCCTCGGTCAAGAGAGTGGGCGACCTCCACGCGCTTTCGACAAGCGCTGCCTGCCTAGAATTCGGACCTAACGACTGCAGGGTCGTCCTTAGACCGAAACATGGGTATATTCCTAAAGTGCTCACCACTCCCTTCAGAGCACAGGTTATCTCCCTAACTGCGCTATCGTCTCCAGCAGACGAACACGACGCTAATCTACTCTGTCCCGTTAGGGCTCTCAGAGTGTATTTGGAGCGTTCTGCCCTATTCAGACAGACAGAACAACTGTTTGTATGCTTTGGCGGCCGTACGAAAGGTTCCGCCGTTTCAAAGCAGAGAATCTCTCACTGGATAGTTGAAGCTATAGCGCTCGCTTATGAAGCTAAGGGACTTCAATGCCCCTGGGGAGTCAAAGCACACTCCACCAGGAGTGTGGCTTCTTCCTGGGCATGGTCGAGCGGGATACCGATCGAGGATATTTGTGCGGCGGCAGGCTGGGCCTCACCGTCCACATTTATCAGGTTCTACAACCTACAGGTCCCGACATTGCATTCCAATGTACTATCAGCATGATGCTAGTTGAACTACGAGTTCGTATCTAGATTATGTATGTGCTTGTGTCACACTGAGCACCTTCTAGCCGCTCTGTATTTTTTCCCACATATAAAGCTCGCCTCTGCCGGCTAGTTGGATGATAACTTTGCTTTTCAGCTCAGGCACCTGCCTCTGGCTATCATAAGGCGAAGTTCAGCACGCACGGCGTTTTGCATGGTGTTCCCATAGCGTAAGCTACTTACGCAATAGGAGAGACCTCTCGAAAGGGAACGACTCTGTTATAACGTAACCTCGGTTCCCTGAGAGGAGGGAACGAGTATTGCGTAAGCTGCCGTGCTTGTGCTTGGTTAGTTCGCTTCAGTCGTTTTAACCTAAAAAACTCTCATGACGGGGCGCCCAGTATATAGCTCTTGGCCACGCCCATCTTGGCAGGCTCTGACGCGCGCGGGCGCGAAGCGCGCTCATTGGTCTTGCATTCAGAGTCGCCCCGTCATTGGTTCGAGCAAGTTGCCGCAGCACAGCCAATGACCGAGCTCCTTCGTTCATTGCTGTCAGCTGTGCAGCTGCAATGCGTTTTACATAAAGACTTCAATATTCTCGAGAAAAGGAGTTTTCCCATAGCGTAAGCTACTTACGCAATACTCGTTCCCTCCTCTCAGGGAACCGAGGTTACGTTAGTAACCGAGTCGTTTTACATATAAGCTTCAGTAAATCGAGGAAAAGGAGTATCCCCACTGCGTATAGCTACGCAATACTCATTCCCTCTCTCAGGTGTATATAATATTATGTGTATATATTTGTTTACTGTTAGTTGTAACGAGTGTTTTTTTGTATTTTGCTGTGTATGTTGATGATAATGAAAGTGAGAGGGAGAGAGTTTATGGATAAGACTTCAATGCGGACTTCTTATACATTGTTTATTCAGCTCTTACAGTGATTTTCTGGAGTAAAACTGACGCTTCATCTTTTGTGTGATGTACAATATACTTCATCAGTATATTTTTGGCCAACATTCAGACGCCGTCCGCTTGTACTAATAGTTGATAAAAGCAAGATGGAAAAAATAAGTTATAACCGTAATTAGACTATACCTGTTCTATCTACATACAGCATTCTCTGGCTTTGTGGGCATTATTGTCCGACTCCGGGTCGAAATGAACAGGGCCATTGAGAGTTTATGTTTTGATATTATCATTCCGTGAGATGAGATTGTCCTGACTGAGCGTGAGCTCGTGTGGCTCCGCCCTCTGGGCCGGCAGCAGCTGCTCATTTGCATTTAAAGGGATACACACTAAAACGGCGCGTTTTTCTAAGCCCCAAAAAGTGACAATTTAAACATGCTGTAAAAAAATATCTGTTGGGTATTTTTAACTAAAACTTCACATACACACTCTGGGGACATCAGAGACTTATTTTACATCTTGTGATAAGGGGCATAATAGGTCCCCTTTAAATAACAGCAACTGAGGAGCTAATTACCAAGACACACCTGAACAGAACTAACAATCAATTAGAAACCATAGTGACAAACAGGGAGAGAACTGAACCAATTACCAGACTAAAAACCAACCTAGAAACAGACATGAGCAGAACAGATCAAAAACAAACTCAAAAGTGAACAAACACAAACCGTAACAGTAGAGGCTGACGAGGGTGTGGCTTAGCAGAACAGGAAGCCTCCAGGGCGGCGCCGACAGTTCAGGGGGTCATCTGTCATGATTCCTGTCTTGTTTTACCCTCGTCTTGTGTGGACTTATATGTTATTTCCTGTTTTGCATCATGTTTTGTAGTCCTTTGTATTTTTTCTTGTTGATTTGTTCCTGATTGTTCCCAGGTGTGTCTTGTTTGCAGCCTTTCTAAAATCTTGCTAATCATTTATTCTTTTGTGATAAAATAATTTCTGACGAGGAGAGGAGGAGATGACAGAGAGGATCCAAATGCAGACAATTTAATGAAATAATAATTAAATTAGGGCTGTCAAGTAATTAAAATTTTTAATCAAAATAATTACATATGGCGATTAATTAATCTAATTAATCGCAAATTAATCGCACATCAAATTTGGCTAAGAAATTACCCCTATTCTGCCCTCACTGTTAGACTCAGACATAGCTATGCAGATAGATAAACTCCTCGACAATTGACAGTTGTGATGTCCTTTTATTGACGTATCCTTCAATAATCGACAGAGTGAAACTACAAAAAGAAACAAATGAACAGCATGTATTCTAATGTATGTTCACATGTATTTATGCAAAGTCTGGCTAACATTCATCAAAACTAAAAACTATCAAATATAATCTTGTTTAACAAAAATGTTCACAAATATTGTTTTCAAGACTCATATTAAACATAAAATACTCACAAGCAATGCTTTCTGTAAGACAACAAAGAAGGAAGAATGTAGATTATGTCAGAAGTGGATTCTGCTGTCAGTCATATTTCAACATGTGCTTATTTCTAACTCTCATGCTAGTAAAGGTTAAACATAACACTTGTAACAACTACAACGCCTCCTGCTGGAGGGAGAGAAAACTACTTCAGCACACTCCCCGCCTGACGTCCATAGGATGTCACCCTTAATTCTTGGACCGTTGGCTACATTCATTGGAGTTGCGCAGCAGAAGTACAGTCTCTGTAACTGGTCTCAAGAAAGATTTGCACGTACCCCCAGAAGCAACTTTTATCTCTACTTTCCTGACTTTTCCATCTCGGCTGGGGAAGGTATTGATCACAACTCCCATGGGCCATTGGCATCTTTTGGCTTGGTTGTCTTTGAGAAGTACAAGATCTCCTACTTGTAGATTTGGCCTGTTCGTCTGCGATTTTCTTCGATCTTGCAACGTTGGCAAGTATTGAGTTCTCCAGCGGTGCCAAAAGACATTAGAAAGATGCTGCACCTGTCTCCACTGGCGTCTGTACAAGTCTGACTTGCCAAAGCTTCCAGGAGGGATAGGTGGAGATCCAGTCTTCTGGGTGAGGAGTGTAGCAGGTGTAAGAATGAAGGGACAGTCGGGATCAGATGAGACAGGAATGAGAGGTCGAGAGTTCACAATGGCGGTTACTTCTGCAAGAAGGGTTACGAGAACTTCATGGGTCAGCAGCTGAACTGAGTTGGTAGTTAACATTAAGTCGAGAATACGCTTCACAATCCCAATCATGCGCTCCCAACTTCCTCCCATGTAAGGGGCATGAGGTGGGTTAAAGACCCACGTGCATTCACTCTTATCCAAGAAATCTCGTATCTCCGGGTTATCACACTGGTTTGAGGTTATACCAAGCTCCTTGCATGCACCCAGGAAGTTGGTTCCTCAATCAGACCTGAGTTGCTTTACTGGTCCACGAATGCAGATGAACCGTCGTAAGGCGTTGATGAAACCGGATGACTCCATTGACTCGATTACCTCGACATGGATGGCCCTGGTACCCAAGCAGGTAAAAATGACAGCCCAGCGCTTACTATTGGCAAGACCTCCACGAGTTCGACGAGAACTGATAGTCCAGGGTCCGAAGACATCGACACCAACGTAAGTAAATGGTGGGCAGACAGTTATGCGATCAATTGGTAGGTCGGACATCTTTTCGGTTTCTGTGTTCCATCTCAGTTTGCGACATTTGACACAGTGGTGAATGATGGAGCTGATGCAATGTTTTCCGCCAACAATCCATAATCCGGCTGTTCTTACAGCGCCCTCTGTGAAATGGCATCCCTGATGCTGTACTTGTTGGTGATAATGCCGTACCAGTAGTGTACTCACGTGGTGCTTTCCTGGGATGATGAAAGGATGTGCTTCATCAGTTTGCATGTCGGCTTGTGAAAGACGACCACCAACTCTAAGGCAGTCAGCGTCATCTTTGAAGGGCGACAGGTTTCTGAGTGGATTTTGCTTTGGTATCTCTTTCTGGGCTTCGATGCATGCAAAGACTTCAGGATAAGTCTTGTGTTGAAGACAGCTCAGAATAACGCTTTTTGCTTTCCCATAGTCCTCTGGGGTGATACTTTTGCAAATATGCCAACCTTGACACTTGCTTCCATAAGCATTTCCCTTGTAGCATCTGGTGATATGAACGAGTCTTGCTATTGCTCTAAGCAGTGATGTCCAAGTTGAGAAGGACTCAAAGCGACTTGGATCTAGGAAAGAGTCTGTCAGACGAGTTGCAAAGGCCGTCACCGTAGGGCGAATCTCAGGGTCAGAGTCTGTACTGAGTAACTCAAAACAGCACTTTGTCTCTTTTGCGTGCGCTCGTAGCAGGAAATCTGGTCCTTTGAGCCACATGCTGGACATCAGAGTGTTTGCTGGAATGGACCTGGAAGCTACATCGGCTGGGTTTAAATCTGTCTGCACGTAGTTCCATTGTTCTGGGCTGGATGATTTTCTAATCCTTTGAACTCGGTTACACACCTAGACATAGAATCTTCTGGATTCATTTTGTATGTATCCAAGTACTACCTTGCTGTCTGTGAAGAACCTTGTACAATAGAATGGAACATCGATCTCTTCTGAAATCAAGTCTGCAATCTCGATGGCAAGAACAGCTGCACATAGTTCCAGCCTCGGGATAGTTATCTCTTGTTGTGGGGCAAGTTTAGCTTTGCCAAACACAAATCCAAGTTCGCTCTTGCCTTCTGTATCCGTGACCTTTGCATAAGCTACGGCAGCAATAGCATTGGTGGACGCGTCACAGAATATACAGAGCTCCCTTTTGGCTCCACCACAGAAGGATAAGGATGTATACATTCTTGGTATTCGCACTTGTTCAAGATGCTTCAGGGATTCCTTCCATGTACTCCATTCTTCTCGCATTCGTTCTGGAAGTGGGTCGTCCCATTCACCTGCATCAGTTGAAAGCTCTCTCAAAAGAGCCCTGCCTTTGATGCTGACCGGAGCTGCGAAGCCTAGAGGGTCGTACAAGCTGTTAATGATTGATAGTACCCCTCTACGAGTGTAGGGCTTCTCAGCGGAAGACACTTGGAAGGTGAACTCATCTGTTGCAATGTCCCAGCTTATTCCAAGACTCCTTTGCATTAGTGGACTGTCTGCTCCTAGGTCGAGATCTTTCAGACCCTTTGCGAGATCCTCCTTGGTGAATGCTTTCATTACTGTGATGTCATTAGAGGCGATCTTATGCAGCCTCAAGTAAGATGAGGCCAAGGTTTCTTGAGCCTTTTGAATGACAGAGATGGCCTCGGTACTTGATGGCAAGGAGACAAGCCTGTCATCGACATAAAAAATGACGTTCCACAAGATGTTTTGGTGTATTGTCTCTTTTCTCTTGATCTTCTGTTGCCCTCCTGAGTCCATAGGTTGCTACTGCAGGCGATGGGCTGTTGCCGAAGACGTGTACCGTCATTCGGTACTCCATGATTGGTTGTTCCATGTCGTTATTCTGGTGACAGAGAAAACGCAAAAAGTTCCGATGGTCCTCCCTGACCTCAAAGCAATGGAACATTTGTTTAATATCAGCTGTTACGGCTACCTTCTCTTCACGGAGCCGCATGAGCACTCCCAGCAGGCTGTTGTTGAGATTCGGACCGGTAAGCGATGGGCTGTTGCCGAAGACGTGTACCGTCATTCGGTACTCCACGATTGGTTGTTCCATGTCGTTATTTTGGTGATAAAGAAAACGCAAAAAGTTCAGATGCTCCTCCCTGACCTCAAAGCAATGGAACATTTGCTTAATATCAGCTGTTACGGCTACCTTCTCCTCACGGAGCCGCATGAGCACTCCCAGCAGGCTGTTGTTGAGATTCGGACCGGTAAGAAGGACGTCATTGAGGGACACTCCTTCATATCGCGCGCTAGAGTCGAAGACAACCCTTATTTGGTCCAGCTTGCGGGGGTGATACACTCCGAAGAAGGGAAGGTACCAACACTCTTCTTGTCCAGTAAGGGGTGGCGCTATTTCTGCATGGCCGTTGTCAAAAAGAGTTTGCATGAATTCCTGGAAGTGACTTTTCATGTTAGGACGTTTGTTCAGCATATGACGAACTGAAGCTAGGCGCTGGACAGCTTGCTGCCTGTTGTTGGAAAGGCTTGGCCTAGGTGAACGAAAGGGCAGCGGAGCAACCCAACTATTTGTATTGTCCTGATAGACTTCCTTATTCATTATCTGCATGAAGGCTGTTTCTTCTTGAGAGTAACCAGGTCTCTCATCCAAACTTGTTTTTTGGAACACGGTTTCTCCGATGGACAAAATGTTCGTCTTGAAAACGCTTGCCTGTACGGGTTTGTGAGCTCCACCCAAACAAATGTTTCCAATAATCACCCATCCTAGGGCTAGCTTCTGAGCAAAGGGTGCATTTGGGGGGTCCATTGCGTTGGTCAAGAACTTTGTGTGCTTGAATAACATCCCTACCAATGAGAAGCAGGATCTTAGCGTCAGGATCAACATCTGGAATGTCGGATGCAATGTCTTGGAGGTGGGAATGGTTATGAGCAGCTTCAGGTCGAGGAATCTCATTGCGATTGTCCGGCAGCATGTCACATTCGTTAAGTGTTTGGAGCTTTAGGCGTGACTTGCTATCAACAGATTTGACGATGAAGTTGTATGCTCTCCTCCCCGTAGCTTCCTCAAGGCCTGCACAGGTTCTCAGCTTGTATGGGAAGCAGCCTTTGGTGATGCCAAACGTATCGAAGATTAAAGATCTGGTAAGTGACCTGTTGCTTGGATCGTCCAAAATAGCGTAGGTTTTGAGTTTCTTCTCAGGGGAGCCCTGTGGATAAATGAATATAGGACTGATCTTGCCACATGAGTGACTTTCAACTTCACTCCCACAGACTTGCGTACATGTAGACGTGGCCGTAGGTAAAGCTATATTGCACTCCCCGCCGTTGTCGGAAGCAGGCTCTGTGGTGGTTGCCCAAGGTGCAGGACCAGGATGAAGAGCAGTAATGTGTGAGTTGGAGTTACATTCTGCACAAAAGGTCCCGGCTTTACATATTTTTGCCTGATGATTAGTGGATGCACAACATCGGAAACATATCAGATTCCTCTTCAAATAGACCTTACGCTCCTCCAAAGGCATTTCTCTGAAAGCTCTGCATTTTTTAAGCGCGTGAGGTTTCTTGTGGATTGGGCATTCTTTATTTGGGTCATGGATGTTTGTTCCTGCAGTTGGATTTGGCTCAGTGCTGACCACTTCGGTCCGAATGACTGAGATTGCTTCTCTCTTACTCTGCTTGTCCTGAAACCTCATCTTAATGGGTACAAGACCGGGTTGCACTGAATGCTTAAAGCTTGGGTCGTTGCGCATTTTTGATTCCCTGCTAATGAAGGCGACAAATGCTGAGAATGGTGGAAACGATACAGAATGCTCCTCCTTGTATTTAGACCCATACGTCATCCACTTTTCTTGCATACTGAAGGGTAACTTCTCCACAACAGGATGAATGCCCCTTGCAGTGTCGAGGTACAGTAGGCCTGGGATATAACCTTCGTCCTTTGCAGCCTCTATCTCTAGGAGAAGATCCTGAAGTTCTCTCAAGAGGTATGGGTCTTTGTTGGAGATTCTCGGAAAACGCTCAAGTCTGTCGAGTAGCGCCTTCTCCAGGGCTTCGGGGGAGCCGTAGCACTCGTCCAGTCTTTCCCATACTTTGCCCAATCCTTCGGAGGGTCTGTTAATATACACTGCTCTCAGACGTTTTGCATATTGAACGGACTCTGCTCCGAGCCATTTGATCAATAAGTCAAATTCTTCGCTAGCAGACAGGTTCAAATCATCAATAACATTGTTAAATGAAGATTTCCATCCCCAATAGTCACCTGGCTTGTCACTGAACTTTCTGAGGCCGCCAGTGAGCAAATCACGTTGTGCTAGAAACCTGGCTATATCAGTCATATTGCCATGTTGTGGAGTGTATCCCGTACTTTGATGTGTCGGTAATGCTCCAAATGAAAGTTTCCGCACAGGAATGTTTTGGGAAAGTTGGGGAACATCTTTACGTTTGTCAGCACTCGGGGGTAGATGGACGTACTCTGCGTCCGTAGACTGGCCTAGTTCTTGTTTTGGTGGCTCGTATGGGACAGTTGTTGCTAGATTATCATTGTGCTCTGTGTTGCGAAAGGGACTTGAATCTGCCTTTAGGATTATTTGGTGTTTTACATAGTCGCGAGTACGTTCTGTGGAATCTACCTTCACGGACCCCGATGCAGATTCTTCTTCAAGATCAGTGGCTGCTTTCTCAGAGACATACGCCTCAGCTTGTGCGGCTTCTGCATCACACTGCTGTTGTAGTGCTTGTAGTGTGGCATCCAGGTGCACCTCTTCTACTTTAAGCTCCGCTTTCTTAACTTTCATTTCAATTTCCATTTTTGCAAATTCTGCTCTTGTACAAGCTGCTTCAGCTTTAGCTCGAGCATTGAGAGCGGCTATACTGGCAGCTGATTTAACTGAACCTTTAGAGCTCTTGGAGTGATGCGATTTCTTGGAGCAGACGGACGCTGAGCTTTTTCTCCCTTCTTCAGACATAGTTGATTATGCTGAGGCTGATGTAACATCCACTTGTTGTCGCGTAGATAGGTGCTTTTTCACTATTCTGCCATCACTGTTAGACTCAGACACTGCTATGCAGATAGATAAACTCCTCGACAATTGACAGTTGTGATGTCCTTTTATTAACGTATCCTTCAATAATCGACAGAGTGAAACTACAAAAAGAAACAAATAAACAGCATGTATTCTAATGTATGTTCACATGTATTTATGTAAAGTCTGGCTAACATTCATCAAAACTAAAAACTATCAAATATAATCTTGTTTAACAAAAATGTTCACAAATTAAACATAAAATACTCACAAGCAATGCTTTCTGTAAGACAACAAAGAAGGAAGAATGTAGATTACGTCAGAAGTGGATTCTGCTGTCAGTCATATTTCAACATGTGCTGTATTTCTAACTCTCATGCTAGTAAAGGTTAAACATAACACTTGTAACAACTACAACGCCTCCTGCTGGAGGGAGAGAAAACTATTCCAACACAACCCCCAAAAGATAATTTGAAGTAATTGTGTTAAATGAGAAAAGCATTATATAGACATTACAAAAAGTAGCCTTAGAAAGAAATATTTTATTTGATTCAACTTTTTTCAACACAAAGTTTTAGGCTACAGGGCCATGTTTTTTTCAGAAGCAGCATCTGAACAGTTTGTTCTGGGACTTAAGATTCGCAGGGTAAGGCAGTGCAACTAAAAATGCTCCGTTGTCCGACAAGGTCAGAGGAGTTACTGACGGGGTGGGGTGTAGGGTATAGTTTGGGGTTTGGTGTTTAGCATTGTGTAGGAAATCAGCAATTTGATTGACAAGACCAGTGAAATCTTTAGAATAGCCCCGTTTTGTAGCTCCCACTCTGGAGATCTCCAGGCTGCAGCTATACCCTTCTTGATTTTTCAGTGACTTCAATGTAGGTTACATTGTTACATAACGCTGAATCTGACGCTTCACCACATAGAGATCAATGCATTGAACAGCACTGACACCCGTCATGTGAAATCCCCTTAACCGTTAAAAGGATGCTATGACAAAGATATTACATCAGCAGACATAGCAAACTGATTTTTTTTTATTTTTTTTTTTACAAATTTATGACTTGACCTAGAGAATGAAAGCTATATAACAAAGGAAGGTAATCGCACACACACTCTCTCTCTCTCTCTCTCTCTCTCTCTCTCTCTCTCTCTCTCATACTACTACTCAAGTCAAGTCAATACCTTTATTTGTCCCCCCAATGGGGCAATCAGTTTCACAGCATAGGAGCACACAAACTTACAAACACAAATACACGTAGTATAATAAAATAACATAATGCACATTCTGATCAAATTCAATAATGTGTGAGCTACCTTTCCCTCCTGGCATTTAGAAGAGAGACAGCAGACGGAACAAAGGAGTGTTTAAATCTGTTTGTTTTAGCAAATGGGAGTCTGAGCAATGAACCTGATGGTAGAAATTGAAACTGTTGATATAAAGGATGAGAACAGTCAGTCAAGATGTACTCTACCCAATAATACTTTAATAAACTAATAACTTCAGTGAAGCAGCCCAAGCTATCATTGCTAGTTCTAAAGTGACAGTTTAAAATTAGTAACTGAGGCTTTGGCGCAAGAAATTTACAAAGTTTTTTTCTTTCTTCGTTTTGCACAGTTTAATTGCAAAGATGTTTGTCATGCCGGCCCCTTAAAACTGAAACCACACACACTTAGTCGATCTATCTATCTAATAATACTTTTAATAATCTCAACAATACACTAATATGGCACTGATTGTATTTTCATATTAGTAACAGAGACTTGGACTCAACTGTTAAACTGTCAACTTGAGATTTGAATCCATGGCAGAAGAAGGTAGTTACGCACACAAGTTTTTTTTTAAGACACTCAGTGATATGGCTCTATATCACCACAGCTGTGATTGCCTCAAGCCTATGGCCAAATATATATGTGTATATATATATGTGTATATATATATATATATATATATATATATATATATATATATATATATATATATATATGTGTGTGTATGTATGTATGTGTGTGTGTGTGTGTGTGTGTGTGTGTGTGTGTGTGTGTGTGTGTGTGTGTGTGTGTGTAATCCATCCAAAGTGCTGTCCTTTCGCTATTTTTCAGTTTGATAAAAACCTCTGATTTTGGTTTGTGTATTGATGTGTTTAGGTGTGTCGTTCATCCATGCGCTATCTTGCTCTGATGATGTCAAGGCCTGTGCTCAGACTGAAAGAGATCAACCCCCTGCTCTTTAACTTTGTGGAGGAGCTGGTGGAGATCAGAGTGAGTATCCACAAAACAACTGGTAAAATATCCACACCTCCCCACCCCACCTTAAAATAGTGATTTTTCACCTGTTCAAGTTCTGAGGTTTTGACTTTCTTGACTATAACCAACAATTCAATCATGCAACATTATCATGTATCAAGTATATGAGCAGATTATTTGCTGAACTTAAACAGCATTCAATAAAAAGCAATCTAAAATAATTTTCTGATAAATCTTGCACTGCAGAAATTACGTCAAGATATCTTGCTAATGAAGCCATATTTCATCACCTGCAAGGAGGCCATGGAGGCCCGACTCCTGTTGCACGTAAGTGATTAAGATACAACCCGTTTAGGCCCTGTCCCAAATGGCACCCCTACACCCTTTCAGTTGTCTTCCGAGTTTAAACTTTAGTGGAATAAGTGTGTATAAATCGAGCAGAAGTCTGCAGTGGAGCCTGCATCATCGCAAACTTTTCAAGGCATCAGGGGCACAAAGGGGACTCCCTACAGCCTTCAAAGACATGCACACACAACAGTGTTCCAGTTGGGACAGAGCCTTACATGGAATGTAATTATCAAGTTGAAAATGTTGTTCATGGCGCAAAGAACATGAGTGTGTTTGCTAAATCATCTGATAAAGCTAAAGCATCTGATTCTGTTTTCATTTTTCAATCGTTGAAATAATTAAATATTTAACAATTAATTAACATTTATGACAAAAATACTACAAATAAATGATTTAATTCATTTAATAATGTTAGCCTAAAGTTTAGAATAACGATTTAAGTGTGAATTGTTCTTTTGTGATTTCTTTTTGTTTTTTGTATCTTAAAGGTGCCATAGAATGCATTGATACAATATTTTGAATTGTTCTCTGATATCTACATAGAAGGTATGTGGCTTAGGTAAGGGCAAAAATTCTCCAGATACAGTTTTACATGTCCATTTACAACCCTAGGATTTGTCCCTAGAATAAAATGGGCTGTTATTACCTTATTTGGGAGGGTCATGAATAATAATGTTGAGCTCTGCTCTGATTGGCTGTTTCACAGATTTGTACGCATGAGCTGTGATGTACTCTGAAATATAAACGTGCAAAATAATCATAATTCAGATCTCAAACAAAAAAAATATTTTAACAAATTGACTAGATGCACTGTCAATCGTTTCAACTGAAGTGGTGGAGAAGGTCACGTTAGCTAGAAGAAGTGAGTGAGCTATCTGTAAGCAACCAAACTAACCTAGTTAGCTCCTGAGTTATTTGTTGTTGATGAAATATAGGCTAAATTATAATACTACCCGACAAAAGGGATTGACATAGATGTATCTACAGTTGTATTTTGTGACAACACTGGCTGGAAATAATATTAACCTCTGTGTAAATAGGTCGTCATACTATTTAGTTATCTATGCTCGTTACTTGAAGCTTACTAGTTAGCTAAGGTTAACGTTACTGTACTAGCATCTTGCGTTCAATCTCGACAACAAAGGGTAAATTATTGTTAATCTTGTTAGCTCACTAAGAAACTTTTGATTTAAACAGAAATGGCTTCAACAGTCAGGAAGTGGATAAAATCACTAACGTTACTTGCTGCTTGTGGTAGGGGTTGTAATGGCAATATAGTTGGAATTGCCCCCTTCTTCAGTATCAAACGCTGAGCGAAGCCTGCTTGATATTGTCCCAGGTTAGAAAAACTGTCAGTGGTTAAATGGGCAGAGCAAACTAACAACTTTGAATTAAAATGGTGCGGTATCCTGTTGTAGATAAACGTCAACCATCCCTGTTGACAGTTCTGTTCTGTGGAAAGGGTATGAAAAGTGCTCAAATCCCCTGCACAGCCTGGAACATAACATTTATATCCATGATCTGCCATTTTCGCTATTGTCCTTGCTTGCTTCTTCACAATACCTGCAGAACTTCTGATGATTCGGCTGTGATACTGCCTGGCCTAGAAAATGGGCTGGTATATGTACATTTTGAGGGCGTAAATATTAATGATCCTGACTGCAACGTCACAGTTGGGGTTATGTTGCGATTCGTATGTTTTTCAGTGGTCTTTTGCAAACATGAGATTAACATATGAAGGAGGAAACATTGGTATTTGAGGCTCACTGTATGTCAGTTCCATGTACAGAACTCTTATTATTCAACTATGCCAAGATAAATACAGTTTTCCATTCTATGGCACCTTTAAGTTATAAATATTGTAATGGGTTTAAAGGTTTTACATTAAAAAAAAATTAATCCATTGAAGTGTTCAATCCGAGTGTTTTAATTGGTTTTGTAGGGTTTTAGAATATTTGAGCAGTGTGTTATGATTGTCAACAATCTGGCATTATCTAAACATGAACTGTTGACAGGGCTCCAGACTGACTTTTCCACTGGTTGCACTGGTGCTACCAACTTTCTCAGTTGGTCGCACCAGCACATGATTGAAATTAATCAATGCATGTTGATGAATGGTTGTCTTAATCTGCATAGCCTAGTTTCGCACTGATGTAAAAAGACTGACAGTATCATAAGACCTCATGTTGGCTAAATGTTTTAATCTTTCAACTATCAAATGAAAACAATAAAAAAAACACTATGTATGTTTTTTAATGTTTGACTATATTTTTATTATTGCTGTCAATTGATTAAAACAATTAACTAATTAATCGCAATATTTTTCTGTAATTAATCGCACCAAACATTAACGTTTTTAATATTCTTCATTTCACATGAAGACAGTATATTAAATATTTGATCTAACAGGTAGGAAATCTACAGAAATTTAAAAAAGTTATCAAAAGTCTTCACTGCATTAAATTTAAATTAAAAAAAGATAAATCCTTTTTTAAGCTACAAAAGTTCAGTTAAGAGCAGTGAGTGATTTTCTCCTTGTCTTTTGTTCTTTGATTTACATTAATGACAGAAACCACAGCAGTGTTTTTTTTAGGCTGCTGTCACTTTAAGATCTGAAGCACATGACACGGATCCAGATCTGACACGCATCCGATGTCCTCACAACTCTTTGCGTTAATTTAACACTTTTTAACTCATTTAAAGGGGACATATTATGCCCCTTTTCACAAAATCTCTGGTGTCCCCAGAATGTGTCTGTGAAGTTTCTGCTCAAAATACCCCCCAGATCATTTATTATAGCTTGTCAAATTTGAACTTATTTGGGTAAGAGCAAAAATGCGCCGTTTTTGTGTCCCTTTAAATGCAAATGAGCTGCTGCTCCCCGCCCCCTTTCAGAAGAGGGCGGATCCTTTACACAAGCTGCAGATACTCCGGCAACAACAAAACAGGCGAATCTCACTTAGCCAAAATGTCAGAAATAACCAGTAGCGGAGTCCAGCCTTACGCCTGTTTCACACATACTCCGTTTGCGTATGCGGTACAAATTTTTTTCCATATCAATGTTAACTGGTTAGAGCAGTGTTTCTCAACCTCTCCTGCAGGGACCCCCTGACAGGACATGTTTTTGTTTTAACCCTGAAATGGCACACCTGATTCAATTAAATAAAGGCTTAATGTGTAGCTGACTAATTGAATCAGGTGTGCCATTTCAGGGTTAAAACAAAAACATGTCCTGTCAGGGGGTCCCTGCAGGAGAGGTTGAGAAACACTGGGTTAGAGCATTCACACTGCACACGGATGTGGTAGGGCACTGCGTTCCAGGAGCGGTGCGTATACAGCAGAGCAGCGATCGTTTACGCACACAAGCTGTGCTGTGCGCACTGAATTAAAGCGACAGTGCACTGTTCGCATTAAAGTAAACATGTATTGAAAATCTAGTAATGTACGCGAAAATCTAGTAATTTCACCACAGATGCATAGAATTTAAAGTCTACTCTGTTTCAAAGTCAACACATGGCTTTTTGCCTCGGGTAAAACAAGGAAAGGGACACCGTACCTGGCATTTAGGTAAAAAAGGAGGAATAATGGATAGCACTCTTCTCGTCGTGGAGGTGGAGAAACCTGCAGGATTTCTTGTAAAAAGATTTAAAAGTGAAAGAAAAGGCGAGAGTTGGCTGTTTTTGTCTATTGTAAGTTTTAAATTTAAAATGTTGTGATTTTAACACATAGCCTATGTTTAAATGTTTTGCCACTTTGCATGAGCGACGTAATACCTATATAAATATAAAGTATTACTATATAAATATGTAACGTTGTTTAAATGTAGTGCTTTAAACGTCTTTGAAAGAGTGTATCCACCTTATTCTTCGCCCGTTCTATTTCCCATGATTCATAGCGGGTTCAACGGACTAAACGGTTTTCTACTTCCGGCTGAAGTGTTTACATAGCATGCGAGCACTAGCGTAAAGGCTATTAGTTGGGTCATCTATAGCAGTTCCGTGACCGTGGAGAGCGAAGGTTCGTTTCTCACTGGATTTGTCATCTATAAAGGTTAAAGAAAAAATTTAGCCGGGGTGCCCCTCACAAAAATGTGGGGAAATTTTGTGAGAGCCCTATATCCAAAATGGCTGCCGTCAGCCAAGCTGGAAATTAACTTTTTAATGGTTTTGCCCACAGTGCTCCATAATACATTGTTTCTGGGTAGCCTGGGTTTCCCCATGCTGCCTTGCCGCAGTGCGATTTTATTCACGCTGCTAGGCAGTCTGGATACCATGGTCCAGATTTTCGCCTCATCTAGGGAACCAATCACAGAACGGGGAGGGAGCAGCAAGACGATGACGACGTCTATGCAACACACCGAAGCAGTTTGTTTATACCTATGGATCCAACATGGCAGCAGACGCGAAGTTACCTTTCGATGCAGTCTTACGGCCGTTTCACACCGCAAGCGTGAGCGGCACTTGAGCATCCCGTCAGCGTAACTACATCGTCACTGCAGCTGCAGACGCGCGAGAGTATTCACACTGGAAGCGTTTGTACAGTGTCACAGCAACGGCTCCAAAGCTACATGCGAGCAATTCTTTACAAAGACAACTATACATTTTTTTTTAGAAGTTGGTCATTTATAACATTGATAGTGTTGAAAGTTTGTTATGGGAAGGTGTACAACATTCGCATATAAATGTTAAACAACAAAACAACCCAGAAAATGGCTCCAATCTATTAGTTTCAGTCATACTTTCGATATGTTTACAAGACTGAAAACTCCACGGATAAAAAACAAAACACAAATAAACCACACACTCGGGTTTGATTTGGGTTGTGCTAGCCTATGTAGCTGTCTGTGTGTTACATAAACTAAAAGAACGTTTATATATAATATTTTCTGGCTAGTTTACTTTAGTTTTTTTTTTATATAATACACAACTTTCACCCAAACTGAATAATTAAAAACCCGTTTTTACCTATAAATATTTTTGAGTCTTGATTTTCTTTGATTTGCCTACTCAAGTTCAAGTTAAAACTCACTAGACATGCTTATTCTGTGCATTTTGGGCACTTTTTGTGTGAAATATGTCAAAAGTGTGCTTTCACTTTAATTTAGCGTGATCAGTGCAGCAAAAACCGCTTCACTGCTGCTCACGCGCCTCTCGACGCTCACGCACTGCTCCTGCTCCCGGTGTGAATGCACTCATTGATTAACATGCATGCCGAAAAAAATACGCGCCGCTCACGAATGCGGTGTGAAACAGCCGTTAGATACGCCATCGTGTACACATAAATCTCTGACCCATCGTCTTCTTCCTCGTCTAATTTCTGTCGCTCTACATACGTCATCTGGTATAATTGAAACGATTGGCTATGAGCTACGTACAGGCGCATTTGATAGACATTCTTAGCACCCAATAAACGGCTCTGGGCATTCGTAAACCACGCCTCAAATACGAAAAAATGAACATGTGGTTCCCAGACCCAAGTCTCAATGAGACTTGGGTCTGACGTTAGCCAGGCTAGTTTCTGAGACTATTTGGGTCAAAAAATTCATAAATGATGTAGATTTATTGATTTGACCTATTTTTGACCTTCGAATTCAAGATGGCTGCCAATTTTTGGCTCTTTAAATGTCCATTTTTCAAAATTGTCATAGAGCTTTAATATTAGGCTCAAATGAAAGCTCTGCCCATACTGAGTTCAGTTATGGACAGTAAAATTACAACATACACATAGGTCATCAGATGTCTGGGGTGGAACCAATGAAAGTAGGGAGACAGAGGAGATTCTCATCATCACTGCTACTCTCATCTGAGCAGTCATTGGGTGTGAGCTGCTAGGGCAAGGAGGGCAGTGTGTAACGCACTGGTCGACACTTTCCGTTCACTAGTTCCCAGCCGTGACCAATGGGAGAAGGATGCTCTTACAGGTTGTAATGGAGCTGGCAATATGTAAGGTAGTTTGTCCTTTCCATATGAAGATTCAGTGAGTCATCATCAGGTGGGAGACGGATTGTACGGATTGGAAACTCTGGCCTGCCCGCAGCTCACATCTGCACTCTCAGCATAAATGATGGAGAGGACAAATGCCTTCATATCCGCTCTGACTTCATGTTTTAATTCCAGACTCTCACCCACTCGTCCCAGGAGCTCTCTTGCCTCAGAATTGATCTTCACCTTCTCCAACACCTTCTTCCCATGCCCATAGAACCCTGAGGTGTGGTCACTACCAGTGATCATATGGAGAGGTATAATGATATCTGCAACCTCTTCCGAGAGCATGGCACGGGAGTTTATTAATGCATGCTTGCGTTTAATCAGCAGATCACCTCTGACTTGTTGCAAGACGTAAGCTGCTTGGACATAAACATCTGTGTCCTCGCAGTCTAGAACAACAGGTCCAGTGTACTTACTGGCTCTCACCTTTGCATAGGCAGAGAGAAGCATTGTATCTGCTTCTGAATGTCTGGAGACATAGTCCCCATTAACCACGCCAGTGCTCAGGTTGGTTGACATTTCTCTCTCGCAGTATATGATGTCACCCTGCACCTGACCCACTTGTCTTTTCAGCTGATCCTTTACAAGCTTCTGAACTTTCCTTTTCAAGTTTTTGAAATTTCGCCTCTTATTCCTGTGGATGGTTGCAGTGAGAGGCTTGATCTTTGTGAACACTCGCTCTTGCAGAAAGGTTTCAACCTGAGCTTGGCCATCTGGAAGTGCAGTCTTTAGGTCATGCACTAACTCTGGTGAGGCGACCAGGCCAGACTGTAGGTGCAGGCCTCAGTGTAGGTGAAGAAATGTCAAAGGGCTCAGCTTCAAAATCCTTCATGCATGCCAGCAGGTTCTGAACTGTCTGCTCATCCTTCATCCTTGCTGGCTGGCATTCAGCATGCTTCCTATGGCGGCGCTGGCATTTGAGGCTCTCAGTAGACTTCACAGTAGACTTCACCCTTGCAACGTTGTTTGCGTTTCTTGTTGTTGAGAACAGTTGCTTCTCATTCTGTAGAAGCTGAATCCATCCTTGCTTTAGCTTTGAGTTCAGATTCATAGTTGTTTCTATCCAAAGGTCGAGTGGCTGACAGGAGTAAGGTAGCCCGGTCATTGACTGGGTGAAGTGAATGTTGAAGAATACCATTTTTTCATTTGACAGTGAAGAGAGCATTGCCCAATAATCTGGCAACCACCTTCCATAATCATGGTTGTCATATGCCATCAGTCCAGGCAGCATGTTGTATGTTGACAGTAGGTACTCTGTACCATTTCTTGCATGACATGCATCAAGACATTGTACAAGTGGGTCAGTCATCTCCAGGAACGAGACCCAAAAGTCCCCCATGTCTGTGCCAGGTTTCTCATAAACTCTGTTGATCAGCTCCTTTACATCACTATCCTCAAGATCCTTGTGAGCTTTCTGTAGAGATTCTCCTTAATGTCCTCTGGTAGCTCTTCATGCTCAAGAATCTTTGCTAGTCGTTTATGGATTAGAGCCTCTCCAGAGCATGATGCAGCGCACGCTCCGCCTGTAGTGCTTCCCTGGTAGCGCTTGGTCTACAGACCCCTCCACTACTACCCCTGCTGTAACCAGAGTGACTGCCATTCCAGACCCCTTGAATCTCTTGTAGATAGCATAGATGTAGGACATCTGTTAGTGGAAAGTGCCGAGGATTTGGGATAATGTCCTTGAACATTTGTGCATTCTCTGCCTTGAGCTGAACGATCGTCTTGTAGGTGGGCAGGTCACCAACGAGAAAAGAGAATGGAATATTCTTCTTGTGCATGGCATTCACTAGTTGAACCATAATGTCATGCACCACTGACTTGCTTAGAGGTTCATTGTAGGTTGTGTGGTAGTAAGGCTTGCTCTTGTTGTGTGGTAGATGATGGCAGGACTGAGCACCACTGTATCCTGGAACCCGCTGCTCTTGAGGTGGTGGTCTTGAACCATCAGTGTCTATGCGTGACAATGCCTTTATGACAGAGCGAGCACGCTGTGGAGCTGTGCCATTCACTGGTAGATCTACCATGGGACGAGCTGGTGGCTCACTCTTGCTACCAGGTGGGCATCTGTACTTATGGACCTTTGTCAGCTCTGCACACTTCTGCCTCAGCTGTGCAGAGATTTCCTTCTTCTTGGAGAGCCTTGCAGCAGGAACTTAATCTGGTTTCTTGTTATAGCTCTCTGGCTGCACATACATAACATTTGTTCGATGGGCTCCTGTTGAGTTGCCTGTCAGGGTGTCAATCTTGAAGTCATCATTGTCGATAATAACAATAGCTGGCTTGCCATCTGCAATCTCCTGTGGGAAGGTTGCTGATGCCTCTACATCCATCAAAGCCCAGTGGTCATAAAGAAGCAGCGTGTCTGCATAGCTGATGCAGGCACCACTCTTGTGTAGAGTGTCTACCAGATCTTTACTCCGAGTCATGCCATGGACATTTACACCCAGGTTGATGGCAGTGGTAGTGCGCTGTCCAGTAATGTGTTAGGTGATCATGGAGGCCAGACTGAGTGTGGCTGGGCTGAGGTCGGCAGTTTTTCTCTGAGGCTGTTTTAGCCAAGTCAAAAGCTTCAACAGCAGCTCACACAACTGTTCATCTTCCTCAAGATGATCAATGCAAAGTGGCCAGGGAACAGTAGGTGGGTCTTTGATCATCTTCGATAGCCGTGGTGGCAAGTTCTGGAGGAGCTGCTCATCGCTGATGCCAAGGGATGAGACTGCAGCCTCAATGTAGTCACTTCATCCCCCAACATCATAGACCCATTCACTTTTGTTAAGCACACTTCTGTCTTTGAAGCCAATTTTCTCTGGATACTCATTAATGAGCAGGTCCTTGATTTAAGATGATTTCACATTGCCCACTGAATAGCCATACTCACTGACTACTATGCGTTTGTAGTCTGCTAAAAGAGACTGTAGTGAACGGATCTCACGCTCAGTAAAGATGACAGAATCAACATGTCTAAAGAACAAATTCTTTGCCTCTGAGAGCGACACACTCTGGAGATGCATTGCATCATCTGGTTTGAAATGTGTATGGTTGATGTGCTTCATCCAACAGACATGGTGGTACATGATGTAATTTGCAAAAGGATCTGACAGTGCTGATGTTGACTCTATGAGCCTTGTGAACTGGTCCCTCAACTTCTTCTATAAGGACTGTGTGGCATTTGAAGGTGTGCCATGCTGACTGTGTGTTGATTCTGAACATCTTGCTTCGCACTCTATTTGGGTGCCTCATGTCCTTACCTTGCATGCACCACACACACTTTGTCTTGTCATGGAGAGGCCCACCCACAGATGAACGCAGGCGCTTTGGTGATGGTCCCTCTGACTCTTTGTCACACAGAGCCTTCTGAGCTGGCTTTTCGGAACTTGAACACTGAGCAATGCAACTTTCTTTGTTTGTGTGCCGTCTGGCTTTTTCAAGCTTGTCTGAAGATGATATGGAGATATAACATGACTGATGTATGTAATGATTCCCTGGCTCATCTTGCCACAAAGTGGTGGTGTAAACAAGACCAAATTTGTCAACCCCTAACCAGTTTTTAGCTTTGGATTGTAAGCTGTCCCATTTTCCTTGGTTTATTTTATCAGATGACTCACAAGGCTTGCCACATTTCAGCACACATTCATAGGACATTGTGCCTTGTTTTTCATGCTACATTCACATAAACCTAAAAAAGAGGGGGAAAAAACTACTGTAGAGTACAAATAGAAGCTAGTCATCAGCTATCTAGCTAAGGTAGGCCTATTGGAACTGAAACTAGCAGTTTTGCAAACCCGAATCATGTAAGTGAATCATGTAAGCTAGCTACCTAACTTAGCTAACACTAATTATCAATGATAACTTCTGCACATAACCTTATCTCTTTACTGTCATACTTTGATAATGATAAAATTCTCTATGGACTAGTGAATAATGTTGAGTATATATGAACTTACTTCAAACAAAGGCTCAATCCCAATTCACCCCTTGCCCCTACCCCTCCGTTTTGCGCGTTCACGTCTAGGGCTAGGGTGTCCCGATTCTTGTTGTGATAGAGGGGTAGGGCGAAAGGGTAGGGCTACATAGCCCTCGAAACGGAGATTTTTCCGAGGCACACTCCGAACGGAGGGCTACGAGAAAGTTCCCAGAATACATCGCAAATCACCGGCGAGATGGCTGGTGCATTTGTCCAAATTTCAATCTTAACCGTTCTATTTCATCAGAAACGATCTTAAAACAGGGCTTTAAGTGTAAAATACCGATCTTGTCCTTTAAAAAGTTAATTTCCAGCTTGGCTGACGGCAGCCATTTTGGATATAGGGCTCTCACAAAATTTACCCACATTTTTGTGAGGGGCACCCCGGCTAATTTTTTTCTTACGAATTAACCTACATAAGCAGAGGGCAGCCCATTTCTGTTTGTTTTTAATTATCTTGTTTAAAAGTAGACATTTCAAGCTTTTTGTAGATATACTTCTCAGGTCTGTGAGGCAAGTATCTTATACGCTGAGTTTCAGTTCATTTATGAGACGCGCTACAGTTCAGCGCTGGCGCCTCCGTGTCCTGATTATATTGTCTACTATATTTGCTTCTTATTAATTAATCCAGGCAATTTGTTGATGAAACATTGATTAAAATGAAGATACAATTTATACTAAATGAAATTCACTTTAAAGAAAGACTTTCTACAAAACAAAACTTAATAAGTGGTCAAAATCATGTCTGACCCATTCCAAATGTTTTCTGATATATTGGGCATCTTATGATCCTATCTTACTCATCTCATGCGGTTCCCTTTTCATATAATCAACATAGATTAAATAATTAAAAAACATTATATTATGAAACATATAAAATGTATGTTTTAGTTTTTTTAACTTATATTTAAGCGTCACACCGCTCCGCTTTGCTCACATGCTCTGGTGTGTAGCCTATACATGCATGTGTGCGTCTATCGCTATGAACCGTAAGTAGGCAACCGGAGTCGTCGTCATGGCGGCGCGCATTATTTAGAGCAGAATAAGGTGGATACAAAGAGAATCGCAATGCTGACATGTCATGTTCATTCCCTAATGCAAGTGCAGGTAGGCAGACACCGATTGAGTGCGTGACCATGCACTCACAATGGCAGTATCAAATTTTAACTCGCACATTCTCAAAAAAATGGTTATAAAATGGATATGCAATGGACTTTAGAATGGACTTTCATGCAGTCTGGAGCCCTGGATGAGGAACGCGCTGCCTTAAATACTTACATTTTTAGCCATTTAAGAACATTTATTTGGTTTCATATTTTTGTTTCAATATTATAATATTATTTGTTTGGTTTAATGTAATCTATGTTAATTAAGAAAGAAAATAGCGTAAATTATATGCATCATAAAGGGCTTGGAATTGGATTAAATGGCAATATGTCGGGAGATATGGAGTGGGTCAGAGATGATTTTTGACCACTTCATAAGTTGGTTTGTAGTATTGTTTTGTATAATTTGTATCTTAATTTTAATCATTGTTTTGTTAATCAATTATCTGATTTAAATAAGTTAGAAGAAACAAACAACGCCTGGTGGAATGAAGTGCCTAATTAAACACAAGCCCACTATCATGCCTGATGAAAGGCCGAAACAAACTTGGATGTTTAAGTAATTTCAACTTAAATTACATTAAACTGACTTAAAAAGATGAGTTGAATCTTGTATAACTTATAAAAAAAAATGTTGCTTAACTTATTGTGATGAGTTAAAGCAATGTAAAAAAAATAGGAGAGAGGCCGCACTATGCATATATTCTTATTGTTTTATTTGCACAGACGCGTTTTGGCGCGTGCCGTCTTCAGTGTGCGTCAGAAACGCATCTGTGCAAATAAAATAAAATGAATATATGCATAGTGCGGCCTCTCTCCTATTTTTTGTATGTTAATCATCCAGGCTAGCACTCTTAAAGTTTATAAGTATATGCATTGAGTGAAGCCTGCTCCTATCCTCACTTACTTAAAGCTGCTGTAGGTAACTTTTGTAAAAAAAAATATTTTTTACATATTTGTTAAAACTGTCATTATGTCCTGACAGTAAAATATGAGACAGATAATCTGTGAAAAAATCAAGCTCCTTTGGCTCCTCCCAGTGGTCCTATTGCCATTTGCAGAAATACACCGCTCCCGGTCAGAAACAACCAATCAGAGCCAGGAGGAATGTCTTAGCAGTGTCAATCACGCTCGTGTACGCGCTGATCACACCCCTCTCTTGCACAGCGTGTACTGTCGTTCAAACTCAAGATTACCGGTGTGCTGCAGCTGTGCTAATGGCGGAGAAACAACCTAAACTGCCAATTTCTCGAGTGGCACCTGCTCATAAAACAAAGAGGTAAAAGGAAAAAGCCTGATGACGATAAACAAGCGAAAAAGAAAGAATTAGACAGAGCCCATTGACTCGGTGTCAAAACTCTAGCCGCATAACATGTAGATAAAATGTCACGCACTGTGCTAAGCAACAATTGAAACCTGCTAATTCACTGGCTTGTCATGTTGCTGAAATAAGGTACTAGCAAACCTTATCTAGCATTACATATCGCTAGAATAATTACTTACATACTGTAACGTTAGTTACCATTATATTAACGTTATCTTACTAGCTATTTATAACTTATAGAAAGAGTGCAACGTTATAAAGTTACATGTATTGCAAAATACATAATGATTTGAGGACCAAGTTTGTAGTCAAAGTATGGGCAGGCCATAGTCAATGTAAAGCATATGGTTGATGTTTCGTCCCTATTAGTGAATGTGCAATAACTGTTTATCCGCCGTCATCGGTGGCCCTGCTTACTAGCCTGCGCGTTCACGGCAGGCTCCGCTGTGGGGGAGGAGCTGTGGAGGGAGGGCTGTAGCGGAGCAGAGAGCAAGGGGGTGGGACCTGTAAGTTGTGCTTGTTCAAATTTTCAGGCTGTCAACGTTTACTCAAAACTCCCTACTGCAGTTTTAAAGCAATGTAAAAACATATGTTGTCATAACTTATTGATCATATAATTTTTTACAGTGTGTCAACTCTATAGAAAAGAATTAAGAGTTTGATTGTTTGTTTGTTTGTTTGTTTGCTGTGGAGCAGGGGATACAGAGCTCTTTTATTCGCGATCAACCTAGTTCCCTTTCAAAAGCTACAATCGATGCTGCGCTGCTTAGCGCATTGCTTACGTCTTTAATCGTGACCAGCTGTGAATATTGTGTGTAACACGTCAATAGAATTGACCTGGAGGTATTATAGCCTCGGTTGGTGACGTCATCGGAGCGCACCTGCGACACGAGGCTATAAATTAGATGAGCCACAGCTGCATCATCAGGTCTTTTGTCTTCAGACCATACTGTGATGTGTGTGCTTCTCAAGCTCTCAAAAACTCTCTGTTTCCTCTGATAGGAGTTAGTTTTTGCTAGGCAGTGCACAGAAAAATCTCTCTCTTTTTCCTCTACACTCTGTCTGACAAGTGAAAGAAAAAGAAACAAAAGAAAAAAAAGAAAAGAAAAAAGAAAATGAGTGATTTACAAAACAAACGGTGTGTGCCTCCGTGTTCACGTCCTACGGCTGAATCAGACACACACCAATGCTGTTTTATTTGTTTGGGGAAAGAGCTAGCTGCCCTTGCAAACCTCCTGAGTTCGCCGCCTCTGAGCGTTCCTCCCGTGATGATAAAAGGAGAACTGCTCAGGGCGATCGCTCGTGCAGTGTCCAGATTACACTGATACCATAAAACACTCAAAGTTTATAAATAAAGATTGTAGAATCTTTTTGATTCTTTTTGAAAGATTGTGCCCTCGATGCGACCCAATCGACTATCGCGGGTGCGAAGGCACGCGATTATATGATGCTGCCTCAGATTGGAGAGACGCTCGCGGGCTATCTCTCCCCTGGGATCACATTATCAGATGCATTTTCAGCAGCGGGTCAGGCTGGCACTGGTCTGTACACCATGGCTATGCATACCAGACTGATCTTATGAAAGATTTAAACACAGCCTGTCATCCACACCGTGTTTGCTTGTCTGATTGATATTTGGCTGTATTTATTTCTGAGTTAAATGATAATGTAAACTCGGGCTCGATCGGCCCAAAGTCCAGCATCCGACCAGCACGGAAGGTCTTTACGTGTTACTGTCTTTTCTCGTAGCAAAGTATTTTTTATTAAATGCAATACATTTTCTCATATGTATTTTCTCATTATTTCATCTGACTCCATAAATGAAAACGTTTTAATGATATCCGTGCATCATTAAATGTGAGCGAATGTTTGACTATTCCTTTTAACTCTAATGAAAATAATGTCAAAGTCAGTTAGAATAATCAAATGTAACTATTTATTATGTCAGTTAAATGTATCATTACAATACAGTCTCGGCGACTCTCAGCATTCACAGGCTGATCTGAGGTGCAGAAGGCCCTGATCCTTTTGCTGCATTTCATTATATAGACAGAACCTCTTTCACATGGAAACATGTGCTAACGATGGTAATTTGCATTCGGAGGTCACACCTTTTCAGAGCAGAGAACCATTTGCCTGAAACTCACACCCTTCTGTGTGCAAGATATTTCTAAACTCTTAAGAACTTTATTACCTTTTGGTTTACTTCTTTGGGAATGAGACATTTGTACCAGTCGCACTGAGACATTTCAAATGATACCAAACATGTATAAAACTGTATGATAATTGTTCACATTAAAACTATATATATTTTGGATGAATTTCAGGTGATCTCACCATGAGAGAGAGAGAGAGAGGGTGGGGGTAGAGGGAAAGAGATGTAGATTAGAATGATTCTGAGGTGAGACTTGTGTCTCGAATGGTGCACAAGAGTGAGTTCAAATGGTAATTTCCTTTGTTCTCTCAGAGAGTAGCCCTCTCTTACAGTTGTTCCAGTCTTACAATAATATGAGAAATCAGGTGCTTGTATTAATATATTGTCTGGCTGTTCTTTGGCCACATTTAATTCTGACGAATGAAATATTGAAAAAGCCATCTAAAAAATGATTCTCTCGTTATGATAAAGCGTGTGAGAGGTTACTCGAGGTGGTGACTCATGCAATGGCCAGATTACAGCTAGACTTCCCTCCTTGAGGAACTTCATGACGTTAACTCGTTTATGGGGAAAACCTTATTCTTTGTGCGTCTTTGTGCCCTCGACGTCAACTTATTAGACTGTCGTGGGTGCAGTGGCATGTGGTTCACGATGATGCGCCAGTCCGAAGAGACGCTCGCGGGCTATCTCTTCAATGGAGCTCATCGTCATTTAAGGAGTCAGCACTCCCCACCAAGCCGTGTATAATAACATCCACGCTGGTTGGGGTCAGACTGGTGCTGCTCTGCACACTATGGCAGTGTTGCAGGCATACCAGATTGATCTGCTTTAAAAAAAAAAAAGAACAACAAAAGGGGGGCTCAAAAGCGGAGTGTGGTGAGTTGCGCTCCCCCTCGTAAAGACTGGGGACCAGCTCGTCACGCTCAACGTTCTCACAATAGACCTGAGACAAAAATCCTGAATTTTTTTTGTCCCAGGTCTGTGGGGGTGTGCCCCTTCGGGACGGGGCATGTAAAATACATAAATCAGCTCCTACCTGACACCCTCTCGAAACCACTGTAACATCCCTGCCACCTCTGGTGATTCGGGGGGCAGCGGTTTCCAGCAAAATGTTGAATGTTCTGTTGTTTCCTTGTATCGCCCAGGACATAGAACATTTAACATTCCCCCAACAGGAAGTATTAAAATTGGTATCCCTTTAAAGAGACTTTGGCAGCGTGAAAGCTACTGCCGGGTATCTCTCTTTGCGTCCTAAAGACAGTAAAAAGGAATACGTTGCCCTCCTCATTTTAACGGCGTGGTTCCTGCTACCGTGAAACAGGAGTAGGCGCATCTGCTGTCACAAAAGAAGAAATAAATGGGGGACTGCGTCCGTTTTTAGATCTTTGAGGCTTGAACTGTTCCGTCAGAACGCTCAAGTTCAAGATTCTAACTATCAAGAAGATCGTGTTGCAAATTCACATCAGAATCAGAATCAGAAAGAGCTTTATTGCCAAGTGTGCTTGCACACACAAGGAATTTGTTTTTGGTACTGAGGCTTCCAGTGGACATATACAAATACAAATACAACAAGAAACATAATACTACAAATTATAAGAATAAAAAATAAAAATATAAATATATGAGAATAAAAGTATCACAGTTGGGTTTTGTCAGAATAGACATTTTCAGATTTACAGATTATGAACATATTTACAGTGTTTTGAATATTATAAATAAATAAATCTACATATAAGTATCACTTGAGTTGTAGGGTATTGCACTAAACAGTGGGAGTATGCACTTAAGGCATATGCCTTGGGAGGAGTGTTAACTGTTCAGAAGGGAAATGGCCTGTGGGAAGAAACTGTTCCTGTGCCGAGATGTTCTTGTGGCCAGTGATCTGAGTCGCCGTCTTGACGGTAACAGTTCAAACAGGAGGTGTCCAGGGTGAGTGGAGTCTGTGATGATTTTACCTGCTCTCTTCCTCACTCTGGAAGAGTACAGGTCCTGGAGGGTTGGCAGGGGGGCCCCAATGATCCTCTCCGCAGTCCGGACTGTCCGTTGTAGTCTCCTGATGTCTGATTTGGTAGCTGAACCAAACCAGACAGTGATGGAAGTGCATAAGACAGACTCAATGACGGCTGAGTAGAACTGAATCAGCAGCTCCTGTGGCAAGTTGAACTTCCTCAGCTGGCGAAGGAAGTACAGTCTCTGCTGGGCCTTTTTCACAATGGAGTCAATGTGATTGTCCCACTTCAGGTCCTGAGAGATGGAAGTGCCCAGGAACCTGAATGACTCCACTGCTTCCACAGTGCTGTTCATAATGGTGAGTGGGGGAGCGCTGGGCTGTTCCTCCTGAAGTCCATGATCATCTCCACTGTTTTGAGCGTGTTCAGCTCAAGGTTGTTATAGCTGCACCAGACAGCCAGCTGTTCAACCTCCAGTCTGTAAGCAGACTCGTCACCGTTCCGGATGAGACCGATGACAGTGGTGTCGTAGGCAAATTTCAGGAGCTTGACAGTGGGGTCTTTAGAACTGCAATCATTAGTGTACAGGGAGAAGAGCAGTGGGGAGAGAACGCACCCTTGAGGGGCGCCAGTGCTGGTGGTGAGAGTCCTGGATGTGAGTTTCCCCAGTCTCACTCGCTGCTGCCGGTCCGTCAGGAAGCTGGTGATTCACTGACAGATCGAGGATGGTATGGAGAGCTGGGTCAGTTTGGCTGTGAGAAGACCAGGCATGATGGTATTGAAGGCCGAACTGAAGTCCACAAAGAGGATCCTTGCATAAGTCTCTGGTCTGTCGAGATGTTGCAGGATATAATGCAGTCCCATGTTGACTGCATCATCCACAGACCTGTTTGCTCTGTAAGCAAACTGAAAGGGATCCAGCTGGGGTCCAGTGATGTCCTTTAGGTGGGCCAGCACCAATCTTTCAAACGACTTCATGACCACAGACGTGAGAGCGACAGGTCTGTAGTCATTAAGTCCAGTGATTTTGTTTTTTTTGGGGACAGGAATGATAGTGGAGCGTTTGAAGCAGCAGGGAACTTCACACTGCTCCAATGATCTATTGAAGATCTGCGTGAAGACCGGGGCCAGTTGGTCAGCGCAGGCTTTTAAACAAGCAGATGAGATGCCGTCTGGGCCTGAGGCTTTCCTAGTCTTCTGTTTTTTGAAGACTCGGCTCATTTCCTCCACACAGACCTTAAGCTCAGGTTGGATGGCAGGAGGGGGGGAGTAATGGGAGTGCAGGAGGTGATGGTGAATGTGTGAAGTGCAGGTCAGAGCCTGTGTGTGGTGTGAATGAGGGCTTTTCAAACCTGCAATTAAATTAGTTTAAATCATCAGCCAGGTGTTGATTGTCCACAGATCGGGGGGATGGTGACTTGTAGTTGGTGATGTTCCTCAGGCCATTCCAGACTGATGATGGGTCGTTGGATGAAAACTGTTTTTTCAGTTTATCAGAGTAGCTTCTTTTAGCAACTCTGATCTCTTTTGTCAGTCTGTTTCTGGCCTGGTTATACAAGATTTTATCCCCACTTCTGTAGGCATCCTCTTTGGCATGACGAAGGTGTTTGAGTTTCCCAGTAAACCATGGTTTATCATTAGTAAATGATAAGAATGTCCTGGTAGGAATACATGTATCCTCACAGAAACTTATATATGATGTTACAGTATCTGTGAGCTCATCCAGATCGTTGGTAGCAGCTTCAAAACAGTCCAATCAGTGCAATCAAAGCAGGCCTGTAGATTCTGCTCTGCTTCATTAGTCCATCTTTTTACAGTCCTTATTACAGGTTTAGCTGATTTCAGTTTCTGAACATCGCGATTGGTTCATAAAAGACTTAAAGACTTATATTTTCACATAGAAATATTGCCACAACACAGGAAGTTCCTGAGGTTTGCTTGTGGGGGGTAAAGCTTACAAATATCGGGTCCTTCCATTCGACCTAGCCAAGTTTCATAGACAATTGGCTGATACTGGCCTAGTCTCAAGAGCTTGCGTTTCGACATCGAGATCGATCCTCGCTCATCCTCTCTCTCTGGGGCTGAGATGCAACGCCAAGAAGAGCGTTCTCTCTCCTGCCCAGAGGGTAACATGCTTGGGGGTTAAATGGGACTCTGTCACCATCGGGGGCACATCTGTCTCCCCTCATGTCAAGACCATTTTAAACACCCTAAGCAACTAACACCCTAGCAAGGCTAGGTCAGGACATAGGTCTCATGGCAGCTGCGTCCACAGTAATCCCTCTGGGCCTTTTGCACATAAGACCACTTCAGTTGTGGCTCAAAACTGGGGGATTTCATCTATACAATCCCTAAAAGCAAATAAGGGCAAGGGCACGCGCTGAGTGCTTTGTGTCCTTTCTAAAAATCCATGTTTATGGTAAGTCTGAACTCTGAACACTGTGCACTTTCTAAAATCCATGTTTATGGTAAGGGTTACGCGCTGTGGCTCCTTTCCCTTTCTACGTTGTTCAGACCCCGTTTTTTTGCCTTGGGTCCCACTCTAGGTGTGTCTTGCCATCGCAGAGTGCTAACGACAGATGCCTCCCTGTCGGGCTGGGTAGCGGTCTTAAGTGGTCTTCCAGCCCAAGGGATCTAAGGAGGCATCATCTTGATTGGCACATCAATTGCCTCGAATGGATGGCTGTATTTTTGGCCCTGAAATACTTCCTCCAGCAGTTTAGCGGCTATCATGCGCAGGTGGACAATACTATGGTAGTCGCTTACAAAAATCGTCAGGCGGACTGTGTTCGCGCCTTCGCAGCAGGCTCTGCTTTAGGGTTAGGAAAGTTCCTGTCCCTTACGACGATTTACACCCTTAGGAGTCCTGGCCAAGGTCCGTCAACAAGGGTCCTTGCCTCTTACTGATAGCGCATTGTTGGCGTAACAGAGTTTGGTTCTCGGAAATAATATCCCTCCTCGACGGCTCGCACTGGGCGATTACCGAAGAGGAGGGACCTTCAGTCTCAAATGCAGGGGACAATATCCCCAGCCCGAGTTGTGGAACCTTCATGCTTGGCCCCGGAAGGGTACCAACTGAGGGACACTGGGTTTTCAGCTGATATCATAGAGACCATTCTCAGTCCTAGGGCTCCCTCCACTAGAGGATGTTATGCCAATAAATGGGGTGTCTTTGAAAGGTGGTGCACTGCACATAATGCAGATCCAGTTAACTGCCAGATTGCTGCAGTTCCGGACTTCCTGCAGGAAAAATTATCAACAGGCATATGCCCCGCCACTCTCAAGGTTTATGTGACCGCTCTTTCGGCTTGCCACGCCTTGGTTGACGGGGTGTCACTTGGGAGACATCATCTGCTCGCTCGCTCGCTTCATTCGTGGGGCCAGACGACTGAGGCCTCTCGTAAGAACCAAGATCCCTTCATGGGATGAGTTGAGACACCCCTTTGAACCTCTAGAGTCAGCGTCTGACAAACTTCTGACCATAAAGATGTTTTTTCTTATGGCTATAACTTCTTTAAAAAGAATCGGGGATATGCAGGCTCTGTCAATCTCGCCATCCTGCTTAGACTCTGCCCCAGGAATGGTAAAAGTGATTTTGCATCCTCATCCTGACTACCTGCCTAGGGGTTCCTTTCCCGACTGTACATCCGGTCACTCTCGAGACCTTCTGCCCGCCGCCGTTCACAACGCCGGAGCAGGAGAGATCTCACAGACTGTGTCCAGTCCGTGCTCTTCAGACCTATGTCCACCGTACTAGCCAGTGGCGTAAGTCAGAGCAACTGTTCATCTGTTATGGGGGCTGTAACAAGGGGGTGGCCGCCACCAAGCAGACCATGTCACATTGGGTCAGGGATGTTATTGCTCTTGCAATGAGGCGTGCGGTCAAGCTTCGCCAACGGGTCAAAGGGCTCACTCCACCAGGGGGGTAGCCCCCTCTAAGGCTCTGGCTAGGGGTTCCCCCTTACAAATTGTTTGTGATGCGGCAGGCTGGTCCTCTCCGCACACATTCATAAGATTTTATAGTTTGGATGTTTATGCCACTCCGGGCTCTCACGTCCTTGAGTCAACATCACAAGCTAATGTCTGAGGCCTTTTTTTGTGTTCTTGTGAGCACACCTACACAACCGTAAGGGGTCCAGACACCTTCAAGCACGGCGGCGTGGGTTTTCTCGTTCCCAATGCGCTAAGCAGTGGAGCATCAATTGTAGCTTTTATAAGGGAACGATCCGGGTTACTTGGCCCTGAAAAAGCGGAACGAGATACATTGCCGTGCTGAAGATGTCCCAGGACTGCTCTTCAGACAAAATATCCTTATGATGCAGCTGTGGCTAATCTAATTTATAGCCTTGTGTCGCCGATGACGTCACCAACCGAGGCTATAATACCTCAGGGTCAATTCTATTGACGTGTTACACACAATATTCACAGTTGGTCACGATTAAAGACGTTCCCAATGCGCTAATCAGCGCAGCATCTTATTCTGCTTTTTCAGGGAACATGGTTACAGCCCAGCTAAAGTTAGTTTTGATTGATTCATTTCCGTTGCAAAGATCATCTTTGCACGACACCATTCTAACAGAAAACTCTTAATGCGCTCCGACCTACTCATTCTCACAACAACAGTGCCTAGTGGCTCGAGAAAGCAAACATTGAAATAGGTTCCAAGGTGCAGGCGTTGAATAATTTGGGAAAAAAAAGTTTTTATCTCCACGCAAACTTCAAAAACGCAAACCTGTGAAAACGCTGACGGATATGCTTATGCATATTACATATTACGTGTTTAGTGTATAGGTATGCGCATTTGAATATATAAATATATATATATATATATATATATATATATATATATTTATATATATATATATATATTAGGGCTGGGCAAGTTAACGCGTTATTATCGCGTTAACGCATTTATTAATTAATGCCGACAATTTTTTTATCGCACGTTAACGCAGTTTTTTTTTATTATTATTTTGAAAGTCCGTTGCTCACTGGCTCTGAATAAATATAGGCCTACAGTCAAACCATGATCACAGGAGGGGTGGGATGTTGGTCAGCCAGCAAATATCCCACCCAAACAAGCAGTGGAGAGAGGCAGGTTCTCTCTGGTGAACAGTTAAAGGGTTGCGCTCCGCGAGTGAATGACAGGCGCTCTATGGATAGTACCTATAAAACATATAGCCTAGATAATAACTATTTAGATTCTGGAAACTCACTAACAGCGAGCCGAGGATCAGTCTCTCTTCTAATGATTTGTGCTGCGTGTCCTTTATAAAAAGTTATAGACAATTCAACTTCGGCAACGAGCGGGCGTGGGCCCGTGCGTGAGGCGAGCATGACCGCAACAGTTTCACAGGAACGCACCCGCTTGTCGCTGCACCTTGTGCTCGACCACTTCACCTCACTCTTGTCTGATTTATACTTCTGCGTCGGACTTACGCCGAAGACTATACGCTATAGACTACGCGTTGGTTTTCATTTATATCTCTGCGTCGTTGTCCGCGTTGACGCGCAATTACACATGCAGAGGGAGCATGTGAAACCCGGGGAGCGGGTCTAGCAATCTCAGCGCTTGCGGTACGCGTAGAATTGACGTTACATTTTTGGAGAGGTGCACGTCAGGGTACGCCGAAGTGTACGCGCGCTACACAGCCACGGCGTGAGTATAAAGTATACATTGTTTTTTTACTCTGTTTAATGTAATCTTACGTGGGAAACCATGGCATGACCAAACCTAAGCTACTATAAGTAACGTTGGTCGACTTATATCTGTAGTAGTGATCATGACCTCTGACTACTACATAGACTGTTTCTGCTGCTCCCTGATAAAAGATACTTGTTGATACCTGTTCAGAAAAAAAAACAAGAAAACTGGACTCGTTTTAACAAACTAGATAAAAGGTAATGCCCTGGCAGTGGCAAATAGCTTTGTTTAAATATTTGATTTGATTACATTAATGTTTAAGTTGAGATTTGAGATGACTGTGTAAAGGGAATACTGCTGGTATAAAAGCACCTTATTTGTTTAAAGTTATTGCACTTTTGTGTTTATAGCAGTACATTTAAATCAAAAGTGCGCAATACACTACTTTAGAAGTCATTATTCAATTTTGCGCATAAGAATGCGAGAGAAATCGCAAGAAAATCATGCGATTAATCGCAATTAAAAATTTTAATCGTTGCCCAGCACTAATATATATATATATATATATATATATATATATATATATATATATGTGCAGGCGTGTAGTCTTTCTCTACAAATTGAATACCTGTCTGGCCTTAAAAATTCATAATACTGAATTAAAAAAAAACAAATTGTCCATATGTGAACCGGAATTATTTTGACAACGTTTTACCTGTACAGAGGTAAAGGGAAGTGAGGGAGGTCTTCACAGGGGAGAGACTAATTGACACTTCAGGACTGCGCTGTCGTCATGTCCAGGCGCAGGCATATATTATATTATTATTTAGCCTACAATATACACTCCTGAACAAAATCTTAAGACCGGGGGAAACATTGCAAGTATTCGCATTTCGTGCTGGTGGATCATAACCGGGTTGTAAGTACTGCTTCAAAATGCCAAAAGAAGAAACAGGAGCAAGAGACAAAAAATAGAGAGTAGGCAATTTATTGAAAACTGCATTTAAACTTAAACAGGCTGTTCATCAGCTGATCAAAAGTTTAAGACCATAGGCATAAAAAGGTAAAATCTGCACAAAAATATGGCTTTCGTGTCATTGATCTTCAGGCAGTCACACTGTCATGATCTCCTGATGGCAAAGGCAAAAAGGCTTTCTCTCTTTGAACGTGGCAGGATTGTTGAACTGCACAAGCAAGGCCTCTCGCAACGCGCCATCGCTGCCAAGGTTGGACGCAGTAAGACAGTCATTTTACATTTCTTAAAAGATCCTGAGAGTTATAGGACAAAAAAGTCAAGTGGTAGACCCAAAAAAATTTCACCTGCACTGAGCCGCAGGATCCGACGGGTTGTCCGTCAAGACACAGGTCGATCCTCGACCCAAATTAAGGCACTTACTGATGCTGACTGTAGCCCAATAACCATAAGACATCATCTGCGAGAGAAGGGCTTCAAGAACAAAAAACGTCTTCAAAGGCCACGTCTCCTCCCACGCCACAAACTTGACCGTTTGGAATTTGCAAGGGAGCACCAAACATGGGACATTGAAAGGTGGAAGAAAGTTTTATTCTCTGACGAGAAAAAATGTAACCTGGACGGTCCTGATGGCTTCCAACGTTACTGGCATGACAAGGAGATCCCACCGGAGATGTTTTCTACGCGGCACAGTGGAGGAGGCTCCATCATGATTTGGGGTGCTTTTTCCTTCAATGGGAAAATGGAGCTTCAGGTTGTCCAGGGGAGTCAAACGGCGACTGGCTATGTGGACATGTTGCAGCGGGCATCCCTCTCGACTGAGGGCCCCCGTCTGTGCGGTAATGACTGGGTCTTTCAACAGTACAACGCTGCAATTCACAACGCCCGCCTGACGAAGGACTTCTTCCAGGAGAATAATGTTGCTCTTTTGGACCATCCTGCGTGTTCTCCTGATCTAAATCCCATTGAGAACATTTGGGGATGGATGGCAAGGGAAGTTTACAAAAACGGACGTTAGTTCCAGACCGTGGATGCCCTTTGTGAAGCCATCTTCACCACATGGAGCAACGTTCCCAGCAGCCTCCTGGGAACAGTCGCATCAAGCATGCCGAAACGAGTGTTTGAAGTGATCAACAAGAACGGTAGGGCTACTCACTACTGAGTCCTTTTTTGACACTTTTAGTTCTGTTGTAGGTTTATTTTTGGGCTATGGTCTTAAACTTTCGATCAGCTGATGAACAGCCTGTTTAAGTTGAAATGCAGTTTTCAATAAATTGCCCACTCTCTATTTTTTGTCTCTTGCTCCTGTTTCTTCTTTTGGCATTTTGAAGCAGTACTTACAACCAGGTTATGATCCACCAGCACGAAATGCGAATACTTGCAATGTTTCCCCCGGTCTTAAGATTTTGTTCAGGAGTGTAATATGAACTGTGTCTTACCTGAAAAGTTTAATTTCATTACCTAAACGAGAGAGACCCGGCACGCGTCAGCAAGGGAGTAAGAGAAACTTGCTCAAAGAAAAGGTAAAGAAAATTTTCTTAAAAAAGAAAAGTTCTTAATTTATATTGCTTTGTACTATTTTAATTTTGCACTGTTTTACGCAGCGTTGCAATTTCTTTGGCAATACAAATTTAAAATGTTGTAAGAATAAGATTCTGTAGTCAAGAGACAGAGTTGGGGGGAGAGGAGGAGGGGTATTGATATACGTAAAAGATGACATCAAATGTGAGCGCATTCTTTTTAAAGCAGCAGATACATTGGAATATGTTGCTTTAAAAATTATATTATCCCAACAGATGTCTTTCATTCTAATAGGATTATATAGACCTCCGTCAACAGATGACACTTTCTATGATCAATTCATTGATATGTTAAAAGAGTGTAATCTTAACAAAGATCTTATTCTTATGGGTGATTTTAATTTAAACTGTGAAAACAAGGGGAAGAGAAAAAAACTTAAATTAATTACATATAAACATAATTTGCAACAGCTGATTAAAGGCCCAACTAGAATTGCAAAAAATTAAAGTACAGTATTGGATCTTGTCTTCTCAAGTAGACCAGAAAGGATAACAAAGAGCTACAATTTGATCATTGGGCTGTCTGATCACAACTTAACATTAGTAGCTAGAAAATTAACTAAAAATAGATTTAAAAATTGTAGGGCGAGAACAACTTCATACAGAAGATATACATCTAAGATTTCAGGGTAAGAAAATTGAAGACAAAGTTGAAATTGCCTCCATTTTTAACTCCTTTTTTATTGAATCGGTCCATGAGTTAGGAAATCACTTCAAAAAAAGAGAACCTACTATACATACTAATAAAGATCAGGGTTTTAATTTGGTGACAACTAATGAAGGACAAGTAAAAAAAATTATCTATTCTCTAAAGAATTCTAAAAGTAGAGATGCTTTTAATATGGATAGTATGCTAATTAAGAAACACTTAGATAATTTAACTCCTCCAATCACACACTTAATTAATCTTTCGATTACTCAAAGCCACTTTCCTGATAACTGGAAGCATGCAGTAATCTCGCCTATTTTCAAGTCTGGAGACCGCTATGATGCAAGTAACTATAGGCCGATAAGTATATTACCAGTACTATCAAAGGTCATGGAAAAAATTATCATAGAGCAGTTGAGAATGCATCTAAATAACTGCAACTCTGCCTTAAATTACATGCAATTTGGATTCAGGAAGAACTATTGCACAGAAACAGCCATTTTACACTTCACAGAAAAAGTAAGAACACAACTTGATAAGGGGGGAGTTGTTGCTGCTGTGTTCTTGGATTTGCGTAAAGGCTTTTGACACAGTGAATCACGATGTTCTTATTTCAAAGCTCTCTAAATTTAATCTTTCTGCCAAAACACTAGCATGGCTTTCAACCTACTTGTCAAATAGGATGCAGTGTGTTAGAATTAAAGATGTATGCTCTAGTTATATGAAAAATACAATGGGAGTGCCTCAAGGATCTGTATTAGGTCCTTTACTTTTTAGTCTTTATATTAATGATCTTCCACAACACTGTAATGGAGTTGATATACAATTGTATGCCGATGACACTGTTCTGTACACACATGCAAAAAATGCTCAGCCAGCAGCTGAGAAATTAACTTATGCCATGCAAGGTGTTGTTGAATGGCTTGAACAATCTTGTCTTACCTTGAATATTAGTAAGACAAAGGGTATGTTCTTTAGTAAAACTAAGAGCAGACTCAAATTGCAGACATTTTAATTAAAAATGAATCAATTGACATAGTAACTGAATTTAAATATCTTGGTGTCATCTTAGATTCAAATTTCAATTTTAAGAAACACATTAAGAAAATTACAAAAACTATAAAATACAATTTGGCAAATTTAAGACAGATTAGATTGTTCCTCCCTATGGATGTAGCCAAAATATTTATGCATGCCTTAATTTTTTCACATATTTCATATTGTATCACCTGTTGGGGATAGGCCAGTGAGTCTGACATTAGACCTCTAGAATCATTATACAAGCAAGCTATAAAAAGCCATTCCGGTATCACCATTGCAAGATCTTAGAGAAACATAATTTATTGAGTTTTGAAAATTTTAGACTCTTTTCAAACTTGACTCTAGTGTATAAGATTCTACACGGCCTGGCTGTTTATCGGTTTTTGTTTGCAATCGCCCTGTAACTTCAGTAAAATCTACCAGAATAGCTTCCATTTTTGACTGTAACATACCCTTCTGTCGTTCAACCTTTAGACAATCTGCTTTTTCTTATAAAGCCACTACACAGTGGAATGCAATAGCGAATGACGTAAAGAGCTGCAATTCCATTAAGAGTTTTAAGTCAGAACTGAAATCTTTTCTGAAGACCGCTCAAATCTGTACTCACTGAAGCTGATGTGGTGTTGATAAAATGTGTTTTTTGTATGTATGTAGGGGATGGGGGGTGGTTGAGTTTGTTTTTATTGTACCCTGCCAGGGGACTGCAGATGTAAAATAACCTACGGCTAACTCTGGTACAATGCATCAAATGGCAACATTTATGTTTGAAATTGTACATGGTCCCTAATAATTAAAAAATTCATGTCCGTCAGTTATCTCAATTTTGTGTGTGATTCAGGCTATCGTGGTTTGATATATTTGAGTAAAAAGTATTAGGCTCATTAATACCTTTGGCTTATTCCAAATACAACAAATTGCATACTTTGTCTTCAATAACAAATGTACATTATTAAACAAATAAAACTTGTATACGATAATGTATTTTGAAAGTATACTTTCAATGCATTATTACAATGATCATTTCCAGCACACAGTTAATGTATACCTAAAATACATTTTTAATAAAGTGTAAATAAATACACTTTTAAAAAATAAACTGAATTTTCACTTCAATATATTATAATTTCACTTCAATATATTATTTTCTAAAAATATATTTTTAGAAAATATACTAAAGTACAATTATTTTAAAGTGTGTTAAAAGTTGTATTGTGAAAATAGGTCAAGCATGATGCTAATATACTTGTAATATATTTAAAGATAGTACAATTTTGGACTTTTTTCACTAGGGCTCTTTCGGCCAACATTGGTTAAGAGCAAATATTTACAATGTTGTTGTCATAATAAACACCTGTTACTAACAAAATGACAAATAAGGAATAACAAAGCTCCGAAAAGTGTTACGAAAAAACACATGTACCTTTCAAACGTTTTTATTTGTTACAAATATTAAACTAGAGGCTACATTTTGTGACCTAACTATGATGTTGGTTTGAGAAGCCACATGTTATAGTCCTGCCCACTAGGCTATTGTCTTATCACTCCTAAATACTCCCATCCAGAGCTTAATTCATGTAGCCTATTAGAAAACGAATCTATCACTCACATGGTGCAGTTGTCTGCTACTCGAGGAAACATGTTGTGTTACATCCACTCCATAACATGTGAAAATATATAGTTGTAGCGCCACTTGGCGGTCAAGAGCAGAAATGGATCAGTACATTGTGTTTATACACTGATCAGTCTCTGAGATCCTCAAACCAAGGACTATTAGTGGTTACAAGATCCAGATTAAAACTTAGAGGTGTCCAAGCATTTGTTGTTGCAGCACTAAAACTGTGGAACAGTCTGCCTGTTAGTTTTAGAACTGCCACAACTGTAGATCATTTTTAATCAAAACTCAAATATTATTTGTTTTCTAACGTTTGTTTTCTTTTAATCAATGATGCAATATGTTGTTGTTTGTATGTGTTTATCTGTATACCATGTCATGTAAAGCACATTGGTCAACATCTGTTGATAAAATTGTGCTCTATAAATAAAGTGACATTGATATTAATTTAGGTTACACTTTATTTTAAGGTGTCCTTGTATAGAGTAATTGTACAATTAAGGAGTAATAATAATTAACAACATGTACTTATACTATAGGGTTAGGAGTTTAGGGTTTAGATAAGAGTTAGTTGCTTGTAATTATGCATCATTTACTGTTTTTACTATAGGAAGTACATATAACGTGTAACATTAAAATAAAATGTTACCTCAATTTATTACCCTAAAATGAATACAGTTTCACTTCTGTTTTTTCTGTAATCTTGCATATGAATTATTTGAAATGTTGAACCCTAAATAACTTATCATTAATTAGCAATAGGGTAAAGATGGTGGAATTTTAAATAACTGATGGTATAACTGTTGTCACAGCTTCAAGACCGTCAGCACTTTGTGGAGAATGATGACATGTACAGCCTACAGGACCTGATTGACATCTCCAGTGGGCATCTCAGTTGTTCCCTCACTGAAATTCACACAACTTTTGCCAAACATATTAAACTGGACTGTGAGGTAAGTTTGTGGGTGATGCTCTGTACATAGAAGCACAGACAATGAAGAAAAAAAAGCTAACAAAGTTTATTCAAACTCTTTAAAGGGGTCAGATAATTTCATTCCAGTTATAATGTCGCTTTGGCTTGCTTAGTTGGGGACATTTAATATTTAACAATATTATTGATCTGCCTTACTTAAGGTGGACGATGACACCATTTTCTTCTAGAAACAAACTTTGTTGTATTAGTTTTTAATGCTATCACTGTGAAGCTGCTTTGAAACAATCTGTATTGTATAAAGCGCTATATAAATAAAGGTGACTTGACTTGACTTGATAATATTAGTCAAGGTTTCTCACACCATATCTCTGTGAACTGTTAAATTAAACAGACTGTAAAACCTTGAAGGTTTTAGTTCACCCAAAAATGTAAATTCTGTCACCATGTACTCACACTCATGTTCCAAACGTGATTTTTTGTCTTTTGCTAGACACAAAAAAAGTATATTTTGAAAAATGTGTTATTTTTACACACAGGCTGTGGGTATGCTGTTGGGTTCAGCATAATTTATATAATATAGGCCTGGTTTCACAGACAGGGCTGAGATTAAGCCAGGATTAGGCCTTAGTTCAATTAGGACATTTAAGTAGCTTTTATAAACGTGCTGTAGGGTCTGGACCATTCAGACACACACTAATTATTCATATTCACTATATTTAATCAATATAAAGGTCTATGAAACTCTCCCCCAAAACTAACCTCACAAATGAAGTTACTTTGTCAGCCTGGTGTCCGGTTACAGAACACTTTAAGACTGATAACAGACTTTTACGACCTTAAAGGAATGTGGCCACATGCGCCACATGCGCCACATGCTCAAGAGAGAGAGACAATCTTTAATTAAATAAACTTTGCGGTATTACTCTGATCTATGAAGGAACATGCCTCACAGAAACCGTGATGATTTACTGTCTCGTGTACTATTAGGTATAACAACATGGTATGTTTGATTGGGGTGTATGTGGTTGCACAACCACCCAACGGTCAATATAACTTCACCTGTATCATTCTTCCTACCTAATTAATCCTCATTTAATGACACATACTTTGATGTACATCACCTTCTCTTAGAATGCAATTTGAATTTGTTATGTCTATTTGAGCTTGAATGAACAGTCTAAGCACGCTGGGGACAAAGACCATAAATCAACTAAGAGCCGTTCAACATGTTCCCCTCTTGGACATGTCACCTTACGCATAGGTCCATTCAAACCTTAGGGGTGGTTCTTTTTCAGACTATATCAGAGACAGGCAACAGTGACCGCCCTCTCTTGGTTTTCCATCCTGCCGCAAACACGGTCTCGGGTGATACGGGGAAACCCCCCCTCCCCCTCCATGGGGGCCAAGAGGCCTTCCAGCAGGCCTGGATCCCAACCAGATCCGGCCTCATGAAAAGAGAGGAGACTCTCTCACAAAGAACCAAAGACAATCTCAGGAGTTTTGGAACAAAGACTCCAACCAACAACGACTCCAATCACCCATCCTTCCGACTGCCTCACTTCTCCTGGGTACTCGGCGTGGCCTCAACAGAGTCCCAGGCCTTGACCAAACCAATCATGCGTTCCTGGAGAAAGAGAACGCTCAACCAACTTCCACTTGACACTGCCGGAACCATCAACGACTTCAATTTTCAACAACTTCAAGAATTGTTCCCATTACAAATGCAAGTATTCAATTCAATGAAATGTGAAAATGAAATTCTGATGGTTCTTCTCATAGACCCTCTTCCGGTTTCCAATTTCATCCTATCACTAACCTATTTATGTATTCATGTGTGTATGTTGTTTAGTTTATTTATATTCATATAAATATCTATATTTAGTTAATAAAACTTGTACATAATATGTATTTGGTTCTGATTTGTTTGCAATACATTGTCACTTTATGATCACGGTTTTTGCTACTGGCTCAACGTGCGGTATATGCGAAGAAATAATTATTCTTCTGTGGCCATGGAAGATACCCTTTTCTTAGAATAAATTAATAATCAAAAGAGTTCGTTGGACGAACTGATTAATTGATTGTAATATTAATTCAGCCACATCAAGTTAATCCAATTAACTGACCCAAATATTTATAATTAATAATAACCAGATATTATTGATTATTAATATTTCCAAAAAGCTGAGTTCCTTACATTATGGTGGAGAATTTTAAGGCATCGTATTAAACATTGTATTCAAGCAGACAGTAATCAATCATATGTTGTCCCATAAGTTGTTATTAACATCTCATACACACGCACAAGTATCTGAAATCAGCAAAACTATAGCCTGAATATGCCTTCCTACGAATGGCAGAAAGTTTCTCAAATGCTATAATGCATATTTAAATTGTACGATAAGAAACTCCTGATATTAGCAAAGAAATCCTAATTTCAGATAGAAGTCGAGCGTACGTTAAACCTTCTCTGACGGAGAAATCTCAGATTAGCCGCGCGTATGGTAACAGAACAAATTAATCTGATTATGGACGAAGAAAACTCCATTCTCAGCATTTTGAAGGTGATCTGAGCGATGCTCCTCAGTCACCAATCAAGGCCTTGTTGTTCGTTACTTCATTGTATTCATATTAAACCGCCGAAGCGCTCATATGAAACAATCGCGTCAAATTAGTGGTATAAATTCTAGCGTAGCTAACTAGTAGGCTAATTTGCCATTGTCTGGGAAAGAACGGTGCTGTTTGATTTGTGAAAGAGTCACTCACATGCAACGTCATGTGCCTAAGCGAGAGACTCAGTGCAAACTTTCAGCACAGCTCGTCCGCTGCTCCGGCCGATCTGTGTTGTTGGTTGGCATTGCGTCCGGAACGCGAGCAGACGTTCCTATCTAGTTTTTCTGACAACAGCACCAATCTCACAGACCCTCGTGTAAACAAGCGACGGTTGTAGCCAATAGCTCCCTCAATCCTAACTTACACGCATAATTTACAAGTAAAACCCTCTACCTCGAGTGATAGTTTTAGCACCGCCTAAAAACCTTAGACACTTTAGAGCGTAAAGTGTAACCTTAAACCAAAGACTATAGATTTTGCGTGATTTGAACTGAGTGATTTGAACACGAGTAATGAGAGTCAAAGCTCTTCGAGGCTTTGAATCAAAGGAGTCAACTGCGTCACAAATGATTCTTTGTTTGAAGCGCCCTCGCTGGCGACCCCTGCTGGTCAAAACAGTGGAAGTGTAGCGGAAACTCAAATCAACGGAACACCTTTTACAAACCAATCGCAAAGGTTTTATCAAAAGGTGTAATCAGGTAATGGCAATCCGCGAGCTACCTAATATCGTTTAATATGAGGTGTCTTTCAAGGCACAATATCCTAGTAAACTGTAGGGCTCGTTTTATGAAAGCTTGACTTGAAAGTCAATCAGACCCTTTATCAAATGCGTCATTAAATGTGTACAAATCTATAAAGTGATACAAGATCACATAGAGACCAGATACACACTGGTTCACGAACCGTTGAAATTTAAAACAATTTCGAAACAGCTATGACGCGTAACGAAGCCCAGTTTAATAAAATCACGTGACCTTAGCAGTGATACAAACTCCGAATGATTTGAGACGAATGATTCACCCTGGTGTCAGAGCTTCACGAAGCACGTCTCATAAGAGGGTTAAACCACTCTCTTCTCTCTCTCTTTCTCTCGCTCGACCCCCTCCTTTTTGGTTTCACTTTCAATTGAAACCCAGATACTTTGGGTTTTTATTTGTGTTTCTTTTATTTTGATTTAAGTCTACCCCTATTTTATTTTGTGTATTTACACCTGTTGAGCCTAAATAGTCCTATTCAGTTAAGTTGAATTTAATTAAATTGGGAATTTAATTAAATCAATTTGCTTATTCAAGTTCCCCTCTAGTTACCAGAGCTATGAGAACACTCAATGTTTAATTTTTATTTTTTGATTTTATTTCAATTTATTTATTTACTTTTGTTTCAGCCTGAATTCTTATATTCAGCTAAATAAAGCTTAACTAAATTTGAAATTTAATTAAATTACTTGATATCCTTCCCTTTCCCTTTTAGTTTTCTTAGAGCTATAAGGACGTTCTTACTTTACCTTTACCTTATTTTAGATCACTAGTCACTATCCTCATCTTCTCTCTCTCTTTAGGATTACAATATTTAGCGACTGTTGTTTCCTTAGCGAGTTACACAGGTCATTAATATCCTACTTCCTGTCTGTGTTTACCCATCCTCACTCCTTAGCACCAAGCTAAGTACATGAAGTACGGCTAAACACAAACGCACAGTAGGCCCCAGGCAGAACTGGAAACACTTCCCGTTGTTTCTTCTTCTTCTTTTGGACCTTGAGATGTTTGATGTGTCCTTGCTAGCTTAGTCTAACAGCAGCATAACCCATAAGTGACTCATGTTTACCTATGTCTCCTAGCTAAACCTAAATAGGTAAAACACTCCTTTCTTCCTCTTCTTTTCTGGTTTCATCCTATTGTTGTATTTTGGTTTTGCTCTATCTGTTACTCTCATAGCACAACATGTGAGAAGAACCATCAGCATTTTTGAGTAATAGGTTATGACATGTAAGAGCCCAGTCATCAGTCGATGCTGCTTAAAGCACGTCAAAGATACTCAATTTTTTTTTTTTTTTGTTGTGTGTGCTCCCCAACACTAAATTTTAGCTGCTCCACATAGCCGTTCTCCCACACAGATAGCTCACCACCTCTGTAGAAACTTGCATTTGCCTTTGCCATTTCTCTCTTGTGTTCCCACAAGTGTGCCAGTAGGCCTCAGACACCCAGCCCTGCCACCAGGACCACCTGGAGACCCGGCAGAGCAGTGTCATGGACATCCTTTAGCCGGAAGCAGGCAACGACCTACCATGGCAGAGAAAGGAACCATTAGACGACAACGAAAGTGGACATCTGACACCCAGCCTGAGCCACCAAGAGCTGACCAGCCTCATCTTCTCCTTGGCCACGCTCCCACAGGCCTCAAACAGGAGGTAAATGAACTAACACTGCCAGCCACAGAATTCCACAGAGAACGAACCTTGCTCAGCGGTAGAAGACACAGGACAGAGGCAAAGACCATGACAGAGCGGAGCAACTGAAAGAGATCCCCAGTCTTCAGGCGGCTGACAGCTACTGAGCACCTGCCAACAACCGGGTAAAGAACTGTTTCACTTAAAGAACTTGAAACTGGTTGAACTTAAAGAGAGATGCTAAAGCCATCCACATGCAGCTGAAGTCCGAACACTGACTTAGCGATGCTGTAACATTATGGACAAACTCCATGTGGTCCAAAGAGAACTGCAACAGTCCAACCAACTGCAAATGGACCCCACAAGAAAGATGTACCCTGCTGAACTTCACATTAGCAGCGTAAGCTTCCCCAGCCCTGCACAAAGGGGGGAGGAGCCAAAGCCCTCGGCTTAACACTTCACCAGCCAGTGTCCTGAGAGCCCCTGCAGCTGCAGGAGGAAAAGTCTCCAACCGGTGTGGCACACCGAGACAGACTCCATCTGATCTGGACACATCCAGCCCAGCTGGGCCCCGCCCAGACACCAAGCAGGACAGACCTAGAAGGGCCTGTGCTACCAGGTGGTGATGGCGCAGTGGATAAGACGCATGCCTTTGGTGTGAGAGACCCGGGTTCGAATCCACTGTGAGACACCAATGTGTCCCTGAGCAAGACACTTAACCCCTAGTTGCTCCAGAGGCGTGCGACCTCTGAAATATAGCAATTGTAAGTCGCTTTGGATAAAAGCGTCAGCTAAATGAATAAATGTAAATGTACCACCACCGACTCCGAACGAGTTTTCTGTGGAACTTACAACGAACCTGTGACGGAGGAGGACACCAGCTTCAAGAAACTTTTCCTCCAAAACCAGTTAGTCACCATATTTTCACCTGCCCCCACGCAATGCCCACTCAACGATGCGTGACCTGATGCAGAAGGCCTCTAACACAGAAGGCCTCCCCAGAAAGGGTTCCTAAGACCCCATTGATTCTGAACTGCAAAACCAGAAGGCACACAGCATGAACACAATGCAAGACTCTGCTAAAAAGTCCCTGGTCTGCATAGGACATAAAACTTTTAAAGTAGATGAAAATGTGTGCTCAAAGAGCAGCAAGACTCTGCATTAGTAAAAGTAGAATTTTACTGATATAAAGAAAATCTTGAATGGACGTGTAAGCCTCACCTGCCAACAGACTATGCACAACTCTTTTGACACAAACATTTGCTACATGCTGGTTGAATTGGCACTGCTACACATTAGTTTCCATGACAATGAAGGGTTACAGGAAACACTAGCTCCAAATAGGGCATACGTCACCTTGATGCCAGAGTGTAGGAAAACCACCTGAGCTTTAAACTACTGTTAACCTACAGGCGTGCATTTGACCATTGCGGTCCGACTGGAACACAACATGCGATACGCATTTTGATCACTGGTTGCTGGCTTGTCTAAATGCAGATAAAACGATAGCGGGAATTGACATCTCTACTGTAAGTGAAAGAGTCTTAGATTTCCAACTGGTATCAGTAAGTTCAGCATTAAAGCGTAAGTCTGTTTGACAAAGGAATCTCATCTCAGCAGCTTGTAAACTGTACCGATATCTATCCTGCTTTGGTTAAATAAATCCAAATTGCAGTATTGCTAAACCTGTTTCTGACAAAGAAAGCTCAGGACAGTGTTATATATACGTAGACCTGGGTGATGCCCCCCTTTCTAAAATGTAAAGGCCTTACAAATTATTGTTAGATTGATGTAATTCACCTAAATTTTAGCTGCATCTACAAGCAGAGAGCTACCTAGCGATCAAAACTGTTCACTCGCTGAAAAGTCAGCATTTATGCATGAGAGGGACGTAACTATATAGGCTTAGACAAGCTTTGACTTACAGCAAATCTATTTCCTTATTCTGTAAACAAATAGAATAAGTTGTGTAAAGTAAAGAGAAGAGTTCCATGAGTAAAATTAGCAAATGCCAAAACACATGTGCATTTCACTGAATGTAACATCAAGTTCTTGAAAGACTTAAAGTATAGGCGCCCCCTTTTAACCCGTGTAAACATGCATAACTCGGTAAAATGTGTAGACATTCTTCAGGTACTGTTGAATTGTTCTGACATGCTCTGGTTCCCATGACAACAACTGGTCACAGGAAGTGCTAACTTGTGATGTCACTTTGTAAACAAACCAGCCTAGGTAGGCTAAGCTAACCTAACCTAGCGTTCATCCAGCTTAGGCTAAGCTAAATAATAACTTCTACAGTTAGCAGTTAGCATCATTCACTTGAAGCCTTAATTACAGCTTTTGTTTACACAGTGCAAAGTATTCTAGAATACTTTCTTCAACCCCAGTTAGGGTTTCTAATTCTTCACTTTCCATACTTTCAATTCTTCTCAGCTAAATTTCACCTTCACTAGTTAGGCATAGTCCTGGCTGAGCGCTGTAGGCTAAATTTGCAGATGCCCTGTCAATTAAACTTAAGTTTAACTACATGTAAACTGTGTAGCTAGAGAATAATTCGTATAGTAATGAGAATTTCCATCAGCATGTTGACTAAACCTTTGGAGGGACACACACAGTGTGGTCTTGAACACGCAACCGCTGTAACCCACTACGGAGTTTTGGCCCAGGCAAATCCAAAGTTTAGTCACTAGTGCTACTGATTATTCTCACATTCAGATCATTACCGCTGTTTTGATTACTTACGTTATTTATTTATTTATTTATTTATTATTTCCACTTTGATAATAATAGCAGTCAGCTATTCCCTTGTCTATTCGGTCATCTATATGATTTAATTCCATTTCCTCTCTTGTTCGAATGTGGTTCTATTTCCCATTGGGCCCAGAAAGGAAACAGAGACACCTTTATTTGTGATTGTGTTTATTTTCAACAAGTGCACTCATTTTTGTGACCCTGCAACACAAGTAATTTCAACAATTACTAGGGCATAACTATAGTCCTGAGGATTGATAATAAGCATAATTTGAATAGGAAAGCTGTCCCTTTTCCTCCTATCCTTCACTTCGTCAAGCCGTAGTGAACCACCATTTAAGTCCAGAGAAATAATTTAGTCATAAGAACCATCTTAAGTCATTTATTTCATCTCAGCTATGCCCTTTCCAGGAAATACTCTAGGAACCACACAAGTCTTAGCCTCCTAACATCCACAGCTAAGATGATAAAGATACAAGAGACACATCACTAGCTAGATACACATGAAACACTTAACTTTATGCTACATATCTAGCGAACCCATTAAACAGTGGTCCTGAACTTTTAGGGTCATGTATTAGTCTCTCACCACAAGTGTGCCAAAATGTCACAGAGCCTCTGCTTAACCTGACCCCAACCTTCCAGCTTAGCAAAGACTATGACAAACCAATGGACACTATGAGAAACCACCTCTAACCCCTTCAACCACCCACGAATGCCGTCTGCACCCACCGACAACCGGTGCCCAAGACAACTGAAATCAACAAGCACACGCTGCGTTCACAGGACAACACTCTGTGTTATGCACCTGATGACATCGCTGCGCCAAAGCTTGTGGTGCCACAGTGCAAAAGGGGGGTCATGCCAGTGTATGCCCATCACGCACCATGTGCTGCACACCGCAGCACCAGAACACCGAAGCAAGTGGCATACCGGCGTCCTCGAAGCGGAAAGACTGTCCTAGCCAACAAAGGACGACAGTCGCTGAGATCTTTCCTCCCTTTCTCTCTCCCTCCCCCCTTTGTCTGTTCCAGGATGCTGCTGTGGTTAGTCTTCCTGTGCCTCCAGCCAACCAGAGGACAGCCGCAGTCGGTCATCTCACCAGGTCCGGTATCAGGCAGCGTCCCGAAGGAACAACCCGGACTCCTTATCACCAACTGCAGGACCCACACCCAGAGAGTGTATGTTCGACTCCACTCCCTCGCCCACGCTGATGCCAATGTCGAACACATGCTCAACCAACTTGAAAAAAAAAACTGTCACACAAGCAGAGCTAGATGGACACAAACGCCGCTGCCATCGGAACTCTGTTAACATTGGCATGTCCAGTGTCAATGCACTGAACCTAACCACCGTGAGACAACGTGTGGCTGAAATTCAAACTGAAATCCCACAGCTAAAAGGGCAACTCACAACACAGAGTGCCTCCCTGCCGTCCATCGGCAAGACATCGAAGGGAACTGTGGTAATTCTCAACACCCACAGCGTTCGGCTGAACCAGACAGTGAACTCCATGAAACAGCTGTTTACTGTCTTCCAGAATGACTTTACTCAAACTCAGCTGGTCTGCAGCCTCTGATCCAAGACACACGCTGCCCTGCTGAGGCCAAACCTGAATCAAAGCTGGAAACCTCATCCTTCTTCAAGAACCACAATTTCACCCTAACTCCAGAATGACAGGTGATACCCAGTCAAGGCACCTTCTGCCCCAACACCTGCTGCAGAGACCTGTACTGGGCTACTGTCCACATCAACCGCCATGGAACGACCACCGCTCCAGAAGACGTGAGCAACCAGAGGCCACCATGGCCTTCCAGTCTTCTATGACAAAGGTGTGTCTGATCTCTCGGCACTTTCAACTTCGATCATGGTTGTCCTTGAGGGGGACAACAATGGTCGAAAAGGGGGGATGTAGGGTCTGGACCATTCAGACACACACTAATTATTCATATTCACTATATTTAATCAATGTAAAGGTCTATGAAACTCTCCCCCAAAACTAACCTCACAAATGAAGTTACTTTGTCAGCCTGGTGTCCGGTTACAGAACACTTTAAGACTGATAACAGACTTTTACGACCTTAAAGGAATGTGGCCACATGCGCCACATGCTCAAGAGAGAGAGACAATCTTTAATTAAATAAACTTTGCGGTATTACTCTGATCTATGAAGGAACATGCCTCACAGAAACCGTGATGATTTACTGTCTCGTGTACTATTAGGTATAACAACATGGTATGTTTGATTGGGGTGTATGTGGTTGCACAACCACCCAACGGTCAATATAACTTCACCTGTATCATTCTTCCTACCTAATTAATCCTCATTTAATGACACATACTTTGATGTACATCACCTTCTCTTAGAATGCAATTTGAATTTGTTATGTCTATTTGAGCTTGAATGAACAGTCTAAGCACGCTGGGGACAAAGACCATAAATCAACTAAGAGCTGCTTCCCCTCTTGGACATGTCACCTTACGCATAGGTCCATTCAAACCTTAGGGGTGGTTCTTTTTCAGACTATATCAGAGACAGGCAACAGTGACCGCCCTCTCTTGGTTTTCCATCCTGCCGCAAACACGGTCTCGGGTGATACGGGGAAACCCCCCCTCCCCCTCCATGGGGGCCAAGAGGCCTTCCAGCAGGCCTGGATCCCAACCAGATCCGGCCTCATGAAAAGAGAGGAGACTCTCTCACAAAGAACCAAAGACAATCTCAGGAGTTTTGGAACAAAGACTCCAACCAACAACGACTCCAATCACCCATCCTTCCGACTGCCTCACTTCTCCTGGGTACTCGGCGTGGCCTCAACAGAGTCCCAGGCCTTGACCAAACCAATCATGCGTTCCTGGAGAAAGAGAACGCTCAACCAACTTCCACTTGACACTGCCGGAACCATCAACGACTTCAATTTTCAACAACTTCAAGAATTGTTCCCATTAGAAATGCAAGTATTCAATTCAATGAAATGTGAAAATGAAATTCTGATGGTTCTTCTCATAGACCCTCTTCCGGTTTCCAATTTCATCCTATCACTAACCTATTTATGTATTCATGTGTGTATGTTGTTTAGTTTATTTATATTCATATAAATATCTATATTTAGTTAATAAAACTTGTACATAATATGTATTTGGTTCTGATTTGTTTGCAATACATTGTCACTTTATGATCACGGTTTTTGCTACTGGCTCAACGTGCGGTATATGCGAAGAAATAATTATTCTTCTGTGGCCATGGAAGATACCCTTTTCTTAGAATAAATTAATAATCAAAAGAGTTCGTTGGACGAACTGATTAATTGATTGTAATATTAATTCAGCCACATCAAGTTAATCCAATTAACTGACCCAAATATTTATAATTAATAATAACCAGATATTATTGATTATTAATATTTCCAAAAAGCTGAGTTCCTTACAGTGCCTTAAAAAAAAATTACTGGTGTGCATCTTGAGACAAAACAATGTACAAGTACAGTACAAGAAACTGTACAAGGTGGGCCGACCCGTTACTATGTAAATATATAAAGAATGAATGATAGTAAATCAATACATTCCCTCTCCCTTGAAAGTGAGAAGCTTCTGAAGTGAAATAAATTCTGCTGTGTCACTATGCCAGCATCTTTGTCTTAACTCTCTTTTTTTTATACCATCAGAAATGCCAGGCCAAAGGCTTCATGTGTGAATTGTGCAAAGAGGGTGACATTCTCTTCCCATTCGACAGCCACACCTCCATCTGTAATGACTGCTTCGCTGTTTTCCACAGGTTTGCTTTTGAACACATCAGATACAGTACATCTCCAATTACCACATTCCATATGCACTGTTATAGGGCCTGGAAAGGCATAGGTTCGGTTCACTAATCATATTAACTCAAGGGAACTTGATTATATATTCTTGGCCACAAGATATTATTTTGAGGCCATAAAAGCCATAAAGATTAATTTAGTCAAAATAACATTCATACCTCGTGACCATGCAGTGTGAAGTCGTGACCGTGAGATCCTATGATGAGGGAACCATATCCTTTTCTCATGGCCATGAGTTTAATAAGTAAAACAGACCTGTATGACTACAGCAATGTGCGATAATCAGAAAGAAGATGAAGTAATTTATTTTAAATTAGAAATGACATATTGTGAGTCAGAAAGAAGTCAGAAAGTCAGAAGGCATTGAAGAAGTTAATTCTTTAAGTGACAGTTCACCCAAAAGTGAAAATGCTTTCAAGTCAGGTCAAGTCACCTTTATTTATATAGCGCTTTTTACAATACAGATTGTTTCAAAGCAGCTTTACACACCATGTATGATTTTTTTTCTGAGAAACAAAAGTGTGAAGAGAGTGAGCCAAACCATCCCTTCCCAGGCACCATAAACTGCAACTTTACACTTAATGTTATGCTTTTTAATTTTACAGTGTTGACTGTAAACCTCAATAAAGAGGGCGATAGAGTTCTACAAATGTCTGTGCCTTTCTAGATCTAATCCCCTAAAGCAGGGGTCTGTGACCCTGCTGCTGGAGAGCTACTATCCTGCAGAGTTTAGCTCCAACCCCAATCAAACACACCTGAAACATCAAGGTGTTTACGGTTACTTTGAAAATTACAGGTAGAAATGTTGGAGCAGGGTTGGAACTGAAGTCTGCAGGAAGGTAGCTTTCCAGGAGCCTTGCCCTAGAGGTAGATTGATATGAACATATTTTACTCTTCCTAACTTCCTAAATTGTCTTCACTGTTGGTTTGCTATGACAGTAGTTGACCTGAAAGAGAAAATGTCCCTTAAAGGGTTAGTTCACCCAAAAATGAAAATTACCCCATGATTTACTCAACCTGAAGCCATCCTATATGACATTCTTCTTTCAGACGAATACAATCGGAGTTATATTAAAAAATGTCCTGGCTCTTCCAAGCTTTATAATGGGAATGAATGGCTGGAGAAAATTTGAAGCCCAAAAAAGTGCATCCATCCATGATAAAAAAATACTCCAAACGGCTCCGGGGTGTTAATAAAGGCCTTCTAAGAAAAATACCCAAATTTTAACTTTATAATCTAAAATAACTAGCTTCCGCCAGACAACCGTACGCATACTACGCAAGTTGACTTGCGCCATAAGAGTAACCCGTGGTGCATGTATGACGTAGGAGTATTGTAAGCTTCTAGATGCTTCTCGCGGTTTAAACAAATAGGGCTCTGCAACAAACTGAAGCTCCTCTTCTATTATACAGAAATCCTCCGACATTTCACTTCAAAATGGCTAATTCGCGACCGGTGTTTTGTTTTGCTCTTTCCTCTGAGCTTCAGCGTTCGTCATTACGTTGTGCGTCGGGTCAGGGGTAAGTCTTCCACCGTAAATCGATGCATACGGTCGTCTGTCGGAAGCTAGTCGTTATAGTTTATAAAATATGGGTATTTTCCTTACACAAATGCATGGCTTCACTTCAGAAGGTCTTTATTAACCCCCTGGAGTCGTATGGATTATTTTTTATAATGGATGGATGCACTTTTTTGGTCTTCAAATTTTCTCCAGCCATTCACTCTCATTATAAAGCTTGGAGGAGACAGGACATTTTTTAATATAACGCCGTTTGTATTCGTCTGAAAGAAGAATGTCATATTCACCTAGGATGGCTTCAGGGTGAGTAAATCATGGACTAATTTTCATTTTTGAGTGAACTATCCCTTACAGTTACCCTTGTAACAATGCTGAGTATTTAAGGTAAACAACAATGTACTTGTGCTGCTGAATGAAACTGCACATTTCTGGAAGCTTGTGTAGCTAGAAGCGCTTGCATTTATGTACCTATTCATTCTTTCTAAGTTTTGTTCTTTTTTTTTTATTTTGCCATCTTGCCCAGGGATTGCTACTATGATAACTCGACCACATGTCCACGCTGTGCGAGAAATCTGGAACGCAAAAATGAGCCTGACAAATACAGCCTGACATAGATGCCTCACAAACACTGTGAAATCTTCAGAGCCAGAACTCCGGCATGTAGGTCTTGTCTCATCTTATCTGTAATTTATTTGTTCCTGAGGTTTGTACCATGCTCCTGTCGCCTTCTGTATTGTCATAAATTTGGTATGATCAGCATAGCAGGAAAACCTAACTGCTTTTAAACTGCTTTTAAAATCAGTTTCCCTCTGTTTTCCCATAAATATGGATTTTTTTGTTACAGTTACATGTCTTCAGTCCAAACAGAAATCATCCATGTTAAACTTTAACAATGGCATGTTCTTCTGAAGACTATGACCATTTTGATCTAAAGATTCCTACACAAAAATCTGGGTAGCATGCAAAAATACTACAAGGCAACACTATGTTTTACTTTATAGTTATGTTCCCAGAATATACAGTGGCTTAAAAATGTTGTAGATCATTTTCTAAAACTTATGTTGTGCTCCCATTTTATAAGATCAACATGGTCATGTTCTAATCTATTTATGTATCTGAAGAGAATGACTACTTCAGTTATATCCAAAATATCATTGGACGTTTTTGTACGGTTTGTGTTCAACACACAAACCGTGTCTTTGTGTCTTTTCTTATTTAAGAATATTACAATTACCTGGTGTTAAATCTGCTTAAATGGCAGAATGCTATTTAATTGTCTCTGTAATAACTGTGCAAGAGAACCTGTGATGTGTTATGAAGTCCAATATCTAAGATATCTTTACACAAAGCATGAATAAAATAAATAAAAAGGAACAGTGGCCCATGTTTGTTTGATCTCCAGTTTTGCTTCTAGCATTAATGGGTATGGGTATGGGGTAAAGATGACCCCTAGACCTTAATTAAGTTGGCTTGGAAAAGCCAACTTACTGATATTGTACTTAAACGTATTATTCTTCTTCTTCTGAGCCAAATTTTAGACTGTATCTCCTCCTAGACCGTTAAAGCTACGACCACCAAACTCGGGTCAGACCTTCAGACTGTTCTGACTTGAGTTGCTATATCTTTTCAGACTGATTTGAGTTTCAGTTTTCTTAAAAATTAATATTAAAAATCATAAAAATCCCATAGACTTTCATTGACCAAATGTCCAAGACTGAACTGTTTAACTGCCAGAAGCTCTTGAAGCCCATTTAAGCTTTAAGCTATGCATCTTCTTTTTAACTAATAACTAATATTTCTTTCTAAAATATCTTATCTATCTTCAAACATATCTATCTATCTTCAAACTATTTTTTATCTATCTATCTTCAAACTGTTTCTACTTATCTATCTCTTTCTACCAAATTTATCTTTCTTTCTAACTAATCTTTCTTTCTTTTTAACTAATCTTTATTTTTCTTCCTTACTAATCAAACTTTCTTTCTAACTAAGCTTTCTTTCTTTCTTTCTAACCAATCTATCCTTTAAGCTATGTATCTTCTTTTTAACGAATAACTAATATTTCTTTCTTTCTCCCTCTCTCTCTCTCTCTCTCTCTCTCTCTCTCTTTCTTTCTTTCTAACCAATCTATATATCTTTCTAACCAATCATTCATTAAGTTGTTTCATTAAACTTTTTCTATCTCTCTATCTACAAACATCTATCTATCTGTATATCTATCTATCTATCTATCTATCTATCTATCTATCTATCTTCAAACTATTTTTTATCTATCTATCTTCAAACTGTTTCTATTTATCCATCTATCTCTTTCTACCAAATGTATCTTTCTTTCTAACTAATTTTTCTTTCTTTTTAACTAATCTTTATTTCTTTCTTCCTTACTAATCAAGGAAGTGGTTTCTGCAGGGGCGCCAGCAGGCCCCTCGGCAAAGGCCTTCTCCCTTCTTCCCGGAAGTTCACGACGAACTCACCAAGTCGTGGAAAGCCCCCCACTCTGCGCGCCTAAAGCCTTCTTTTTCTTCTTCGCTCTCCTCAGTGGACGGCGCGAAGGAAAGAGGCTACGAGGGAACGCCGCCCCTCGAGGAGGCCGTGGCCAATCATCTCTGCCCGCCCTCCACCACCGGATGGAAAGCCAAAGCCTCCCACCCCTCGAAGCCCTGACGCACTACCTCTGCTCTCGCCGGCCGCGCCTACGCCGCCGCCGGCCAAGCTGCATCAGAGCTTCACTCAATGGCGGTACTTCAAGTGTTCCAAGCCAAGCTTCTCCGCTCTATGGACGAGTCTGGCCCCGAACCCGAAGCCTTCAGGGACCTACGCAGCGCGACTGATATAGCTCTGCGAGCCACGAAGGCCACCGCCCAGTCCATCGGCCTAGCTATGGCTAATTTGACTGTTCTCGAGCGCCATCTGTGGCTGACTCTGACTGAAATGAAGGACGCGGATAAGGCGTCATTTCTCGATGCGCCTATCTCCACCAGCGGGCTGTTTGGACCGGCGGTTAAAGGTTTCGCCGAACGCTTCACTGAGGCCCAGAACGCTTCACAAGCTATGCGTCATTTCCTGCCAAAGCGCTCCAGCTCATCGCAGAGCAGACAGAGACCGCCACAGCCGCAGCGGACTAAAACAGCTCCCACCGCCTCTCAGCCCGCGCCTCAGGCTGACGCTCGACGCCGCTCGCGCTCTCACAACCGCAAGCCGCCTCCTGAGCGACGGGGTCCTCTGCCCAAGATTGTGCTGAACCCTGAGCCTCGAAATCCGTCCTAGCCACAGAAATGAGAAGAGAGAGTGCGTATCTCGCAAAAGCCGGACCACTCTCTCTGCAAAAGCTCAAACATTACCCAGTCCCCTTACAGGCGGCTGGATATGTCCATACAGCAGTCAATGGACCAGTCACAGAGCTCGCTCACCTGCAAACAATCGCCGTTTTTACGGCGACGCACAGAAAACACAAAAAGAGTCTTTTTCTGCCTGCATCACTAAGGGTTCACATGTCCACAAAGTGTGCATTCCCAGATACTGTCAAAACAGTGCCAAATTCATTCCCAGCTCAGGCTGCGCTTCCCATGAATGTAGATCACGTGCCTACAGTCATGTACGCACCACTACACACAAGCACTGTTCACACAGTTATAAATTCATCCCCAGTAAAAGCGGGAAACATTATAAAAGTGACGCGTGTGCCTACCACTGTTTATGCACCCCCACTTATAAACACTGCCCTTACAGTGTCAAACACAACCTCAGCTCAGGCTGCGAGTTTTACAAACACAGCGCGCGCTGTTGTAATCACACACGCGTCCATTCACTCAGCTGCTCAGCGCGCGCCCGCGCCTCTGAGAGCTACGAGCTCAGGCGATTCGCTGGCCGGGTCCCTACGTCACAGCGGTTCGCCCCTAGCCTGTATTCAGCCCATATCTGTACACGCAGCGGCATGGGAAAACATTCCAGATATGCCGAAATGGGTATTGAATATAGTAAAGCACGGATACTCGCTCCAGTTCGCTCGCAGACCACCACGTTTTACGACTGTGGTCGAGACGAAAGTGAGAAAAGAGTGTTCATATGTTCTACGCACCGAGGTGCGCAAACTAATAGAAAAGGGCGCTGTGGAAACTGTTTGTCCCTCTCTGAGCGGGACAGGTTTTTACAGCCGCTATTTTCTCGTCCCGAAAAAGGATGGCGGTCTCCGCCCCATCCTAGATCTCAGACACCTGAACAAAGCACTAATGATTCGCTCGTTCAGAATGTTAACAACCAAGCATATCCTCGCGCAATTGCGCCCAGGAGATTGGTTTCTCTCAGTGGATCTGAAAGATGCTTACTTTCACATTCCAATAGCGCCTCATCACAGGCCGTTTCTGAGATTCGCTTTCGAGGGACAGTCATACCAGTACACAGTACTCCCGTTCGGCCTGTCCCTGGCTCCCCGTACATTCACGAAATGTATGGATGCAGCACTTTCCCCCCTAAGACGAAGGGGAGTGCGAATACTGAATTATCTCGACGATTGGCTGGTTCTAGCACAATCAGAGAGTCAGCTAATAACACACAGATCTTGGATTATCAGCCATTTAGAATGCCTGGGTCTAAGAATCAATTTTGCAAAAAGCATACTATCTCCCAGCCAGAGGATTTCTTTCCTGGGAATAGTTCTAGACTCGATGCAAATGACAGCGCGTCTCTCATCGGAGCGCACGCTCACCATCCGGCGCCTTGCAACATCATTCAGGGCGGGCGCGCGCGCCCCGTCAAACGGTTTCAGAGGATGCTCGGTCTCATGGCCTCAGCATCGGCCGTACTCCAGCTAGGATTGTTGCATAAGCGCCCTCTCCAACGCTGGCTCAAGAGCCGCGTCCCTACTCACGCGTGGCGTTCGGGCCACTTTTTAATCAGAGCGAACCACGGCTGTATAAAAGCCCTGACGCACTGGAAAGCCGCCGACTGGTACCAGTCAGGCGTGAGTCTGGGTGTGAACACAAGGAGAAAGATGATAACGACAGATGCCTCCAAAATAGGTTGGGGGGCCCTTTACGAGGGCAGGCCTGTCTCCGGCTTTTGGTCAAACCCGGAGAAGCGCCTACACATAAACTGTCTGGTAATGAAAGCGGTCGCTTTGGCTCTCAGAGCCCTGCTCCCACATCTAAAAAACGAACACGTCCTGGTCCGAACGGACAACATGACGGTAGTGTCGTACATAAATCGCCAGGGTGGACTCAGGTCGAGCTCAATGCATTCAATGGCCAGGAGACTCATTTTATGGTCCCAGCACAACTGAGAGCAGCGCATGTGCCAGGCGCCCTGAACCAGGGGGCAGACATGCTATCCAGAGACAAGATTCTCCCAGGAGAATGGGCTCTCAACCCGCTGACGATTCAGTGGTTATGGAAAACCTTTGGCAAAGCGGAGATCGACCTCTTCGCCTCCAAGGAGAACGCGCACTGCTCTCTTTTCTTCACGAAAAGCACGGACGCGCTCGCCCAGAGCTGGCCGAGCCGCCCCTTATATGCCTTTCCCCCGATCGCGATGCTGCCACAGGTCATCAGTCGGGTCAGAGAGGAGGAAAACGCAGTGCTGCTGATAGCCCCACTCTGGAAGAACCAAACATGGTTTCCAGATCTGATGCAAATGCAATCTGCACCACGGCCGATTCCACTGAGGCCAGACCTCCTCAGTCAGGCCAGCGGGATGATATTTCATCCCCGCCCCGATCTGTGGGGCCTTCATGCATGGCCCCTCAACGGGTTCCCAGGAACCTCGCGAGCCGAGCACTAAAAACCATCGCTGAGCCGCGGGCGCCCTCCACGAGACGCTTATATGCCCAGAAATGGAAAGTGTTCAGTGACTGGTGTAAGTCCAAGGGCCTGAACCCTGTAACATGAGAGATTACGAGTGTACTCGTTTTCCTACAAGGGCTTCTGGAGGCGGGCCGCACCCCCTCCACGCTCAAAGTATATGTGGCTGCCATCACAACGTCACACGACCTTGTAATGGAACGTCCATTGGTAAGAAACGACCTAATTATTCGTTTCCTAAGGGGCGCCAGGAGGATGAACCCTTCACGCCCCCCCCTCAGTGCCGATCTGGGACCTAGCTACGGTCCTAGACGCTCTTAAAGGGCCCCCGTTCGAACCACTCCGAACCATGCACCTTACACAGCTCTCGCTCAAGACGGCGCTCTTGCTGGCACTCGCCTCGGTCAAGAGAGTGGGCGACCTGCACGCGCTTTCAACAAGCACTGCCTGCCTAGAATTCGGACCTAACGACTGCAGGGTCGTCCTTAGACCGAAACAAGGGTATATTCCTAAAGTGCTCACCACTCCCTTCAGAGCACAGGTTAACTCCCTAACTGCGCTTTCGTCTCCAGCAGACGAACACGACGCTAATCTACTCTGCCCCGTTAGGGCTCTCAGAGTGTATTTGGAGCGTTCTGCCCTATTCAGACAGACAGAACAACTGTTTGTATGCTTTGGCGGCCGTACGAAAGGTTCCGCCGTTTCAAAGCAGAGAATCTCTCACTGGATAGTCGAAGCTATAGCGCTGGCTTATGAAGCTAAGGGACTTCAATGCCCCTGGGGAGTCAAAGCACACTCCACCAGGAGTGTGGCTTCTTCCTGGGCATGGTCGAGCGGGATACCGATCGAGGATATTTGTGCGGCGGCAGGCTGGGCCTCACCGTCCACATTTATCAGATTCTACAACCTACAGGTCCCGACACTGCATTCCAATGTGCTATCAGCATAATGCTAGTTGAACTGCGAGTTCGTATCTAGATTATGTATGTGCTTGTGTCACACTGAGCGCCTTCTAGCCACTCTGTATTTTTTCCCACATATAAAGCTCGCCTCTGCCGGCTAGTTGGATGATAACTTTGCTTTTCAGCTTAGGCACCTGCCTCAGGCTATTATAAGGCGAAGTTCAGCACGCACAGCGTTTTGCATGGTGTTCCCATAGCGTAAGCTACTTACGCAATAGGAGAGACCTCTCGAAAGGGAACGACTCGGTTACTAACGTAACCTCGGTTCCCTGAGAGGAGGGAACGAGTATTGCGTAAGCTGCCGTGCTTGTGCTTGGTTAGTTCGCTTCAGTCGTTTTAACCTAAAGAACTCTCATGACGGGGCGCCCAATATATAGCTCTTGGCCACGCCCATCTTGGCGGACGCTGACGCGCGCGGGCGCGAAGCGCGCTCATTGTTCGCGCATTCAGAGTCGCCCCGTCATTGGTTCGAGCAAGTTGCCGCAGCACAGCCAATGACCGAGCTCCTTCGTTCATTGCTGTCAGCTGTGCAGCCGCAATGCGTTTTACATAAAGACTTCAATATTCTCGAGAAAAGGAGTTTTCCCATAGCGTAAGCTACTTACGCAATACTCGTTCCCTCCTCTCAGGGAACCGAGGTTACGTTAGTAACCGAGTCGTTTTCCTGGATAAAAACAATAATAACGTTTACATTTATCAGCCGATTATAGTGGTTTGTACTTGGTGTACGTTTCTATTACTTATTATATAATGACCAAATACAACCAAAAAAATTTTTTCAGTCTTGTTTGTGAAAGGTAATTACCCGAGATCTGTTTTCAATTGTGTGGCGACTTGTACAGCCCCACGCAGCGCACGAAACAGGCATTTTTCTCAATTCCCATAATGAGACGTATAGGAAAGTTGCCCTCCTTGATATGGCGGCGCCGTTGACGTACGCTCCAGTAGCCAATAGGGCGTCTATGTATATATTATGTCTATGGATCCAACGACGTGCGATTCGGTTACAGCGAATGCAGAGTCGCCAGCAATGGATGGAAACGGTAAATATTTTATTTTATAGTATAGTTAATTCGTATCTTGTAGTCGATGTGAGCATAACTTCAAATCATATTGTTGTTTTTATGAGCTTTTCACTAACTTTACTATCTGCTGAAAAGACACAAATATTTTGCTAGCTTTATCATATCTTGCTTGCTATATTAATAAAAATAAAGTTAGGTGTTAATGTTAAACTGTCATTGTATTATTCGTTTAATACATCTATTTATACCCATGATTATGAATATATGCATTTACATTTCACATAATTAGGGAAGTAATGTTTACAGTACCACTTTGCAAGAAAGTAAAGTATGTAATGTATGGGTTAACATGAACGAAACATTAGCAATACATTTGTTACTGTATTTGTTTATCTTTGTTAATGCTAGATTTTCAAAAAAATCAGCTGTTGGTTTGTTAGTTTGTTCACAGTGTGTTAACTGATTGTAACAATTAAAACATTGGAGTGTAATGTATTAATAAATGGGTTAGCAAATATTTATAAATACTGTAGAAGTGCCTCTCATTTATGTACATGTACAGATCTGTAACATAATTATGTAATTAATGTTTACACTTCATTCTATTATTTTTCAGATGATGCATCACTACTACACCAATATAATGCGGACCGCTGAGGTGTGGGCCTATCAGCGAACAAGTGACTGGTAGGAGAACACTGCTCAAAGATTCACAGATGAGCAGTGGCTGGGCGACTTCAGAATTTCCCGAGAAACATTCACATACATTGGTACAATTCTGAAGCCTGCACTACAGCGACAAGATACAAATTATCGATTATGCATTCCTCTGGAGAAATGGGTAGCCATTGCATTGTATAAACTAACATCAACAACAGAGTTTTTTATCTATTTTGTGTCAATAGTGAGACAGTAGCCAACCTGTTTGCTGTCAGTCGGACTTCTCTTTGCCGCTGTGTGCATGACTTTTGTAAGGCTGTGATTGCAATACTTCGGCCCAAGTTCATCAAAACACCAGACCAGGACAAACTATCTGAGATGGCAGATTACTTCGAAGAGAGGTATGGAATTCCACAGTGCGTGGGTGCTATTGATGGTTCTCACATCCCTATATTAAAACCTCCACAATACCAATCAGATTTCCACAACAGAAAAGGTTGGCACTCCATAATTTTACAAGCAACTGTGGATGGCAAAGGGATGTTCTGGGACCTGAATGTTGGACAGCCAGGGAGAGAACACGACGCTAGTGTCCTCAGAAAGTCACGCCTATGGGCTTGGGCCACAGACAGTAATGGTTTTTCTGGCAGAGTGAAAAACATATGTGGAACTGATGTTGGATACTTCATTCTTGGTGATTCTGCTTACCCATTGCAGAAATGGTTGCTAAAACCATATCCTGATACCGGCAGGCTTACAGAGGCCCAAGAACTATACAACATGCGAACAAGTCGAGCCCGTTGTGTGGTTGAACATGCGTTTGGGAGATTGAAAGGAAGGTGGAAGTGTCTCAGTAAGCGAAATGACTGCAATGTAAATGTTGTTGTTGATATGGTTGAGACGTGCTGTACACTGCACAACTTGTGCGAATTGTACATGGACAGATTTATACCAGAGTGGTGTGATCGTGATAAAGATGCTGAACGTTCACTTTGCAATGTTGGCGATGAGCGTTCAGATGCAAGAAGTGCTCTGCAACAGTTGTTCATGCAGCAGCAATAATTGTAAGTTGTTGTTATATTGTGTTTGTTACAAATAAAATATTTGAAATGAAGATTTGGCATAACCCTGTTTTGTGACTTGAATACAATTCTTTATCCTAAATGGTACATGGTTACATCAGACAATATCAGATCAATAGGCCATTTAAGCCTACAGAGTGAATACTGCAAAAATGTTTTAATAACATACAACATACATCTTCTCACTATTTTTAAATAAAATCAAACATACTCAGCTCTACAGTTTTTTTTTTAAATTGCAGTTGTAAGTATATGTCTGTTGAAATTTATTTAGATATGGTCACTTCTGTTAATGGTACTTTAAAATGTTAAACTGCTTACACTGTTTACAGTATTACAGAATACAAAAGGTGCCCATCAGACAGCCGTTTAAATAATGTGCCCATCAGTATGCATAGTAGTCTATACCAATAAATGTCTTAGCCTTATTATCATTCTACTGACAAAGGACCAAATTTGCATTACAGAATACAAAAGGTGCCCATCAGACAGCCGTTTAGATAATGTTTCCCATCAGTATGGATAGTAGTCTATACCAATAAATGTCTTCGCTTAATTATCGTTCTACTGACTAGGACCGTATTTGCATTATAGAATACAAAAGGTGCCCATCAGACAGCCGTTTAAATAATGTGTCCATCAGTATGCATAGAAGTCTATACGAATACCTGCAATAATGGCTTATCTGAGTCACAAAGTCTTTATATTTTAGTAAATTATCATGTAGGTAACTTTTACAATAGGTTTTCATAAGTTAACATTAGTTAAATACTTTATATAATATAAACTAATAGTGAGCATTTACTACACAGTATGTATTCAGCTTAGTTAAAGCAAATGCCAAATATTACTAAGTATTTAAATCTAAAGTTTTTTTTGCTAACGTATATGCAGTGTGAACTAACATGAACTATAATAATGTGTATTTTGCTTTTGATAATGTGCCCCTTAATAAGCATGATTTCCATTTGCCTCAGTTATAATAGCACAGCTATTACTTTATTTATATATTAAGTTTACATCAGAGTGCAAAAATACAAAGGTCCTTATAAAACGCGCATACATACAAATGAAACAAAACAGGTGCTTTTGAGAAGTACTACTTACAAATGTGCATACATTACAAACAAAACAGCAGGTGATTTTAAGAAGTAGCCTACTATTTATACAAAAAAAATGTTAAGGCATCAAGGAAAACGTCTCGGTTACGTATGTAACCCTCGTTCCCTGAGTAGGGAACGGAGACGTTACGTCGGATGACGACGAAATGGGGTTTCGCTTAGAAAGCCTATCAACTTCGAGTATTACAAAACGAGCCAATGGCAAAGAAATGCCATGGGTCTGCGGAATTTGCATGACGTAACTCCGCCCCACCTCGTGGGTATAAAAGGAGGAAGTCTGCAACAGCAGTTTATGTTTCTTCGCTGAGGAGCCAAGACTGAGCTCAGGCGATCCCCGCGGAACAGCGGAAAGTGGCAGGAAGACGTAACGTCTCCGTTCCCTACTCAGGGAACGAGGGTTACATACGTAACCGAGACGTTCCCTTTCGTTGTCACTCCGAGTTACGTCGGATGACGACGAAATGGGGTTACCAGTCTAATCACGCCACCTTCTCAGCTGTCTTCCAGTGCCCTGCGTAAATCTGAGATCCCTGTCGTGAGACTAGCACGGACGAAGGACTCCTATTTAGCACAGGAATACCAAGGTACACTGGGGAGCATATCCCACAATTTTAGAGGAAATATGCAATTATTGCCAACCCAGAGGGGGGGGACTTAGAGAATACACATATGACCCGAAGGATGCATATGGAGAACACTGGGGTGTCCAGCCGCAGGTGGAATATTTCAACCCCAGGGGTGGCAAGGTGGCTTGCCAAGGGAAAGACACATGCTCGAAAGAGGCTTACAGTGGAAATACACATGTGGGGGTCGCTCAGGGGAGGGACCATGCACACGGGAGGCACCTAGCCGGCGCACAGGCAATAGACACTGGCGGCGACGTCAGAAGTGCTGGAGGAACTCAGGGCTTTCGGAGAAGCTCACCTGAGGGAATATCGCACGTATCCAGTCCGTGGAGTGGAATGGCGAGCAAGCGAAGACACCTGAGCGGGTCCAGTACTAGCTAGTTGAAGCGAGTACATGAGAGGACACAGGCTCCACTCGGAGATTGTAAAATCTGGCGAATGTGTTCGGTGTCGCCCAGCCTGCAGCTCTGCAGATGTCTGTTAGAGAGGCGCCATGCGCTAGAGCCCAAGAGGACGCCACACTCCGGGTGGAGTGGGCAGTCACACCAAGGGGGCATGGACGACCTTGCTGCTGGTATGCCAAAGCAATGGCGTCCACTATCCAGTGAGACAACCTTTGCTTGGAGAGAGCCTTTCCCTTCAGCTTCCCACCATAACAGACAAAGAGCTGGTCTGAGGTCCTGAAACACCGCGTCCTGTCTACATAGGCGCGAAGAGCGCGTACTGGACAGAGCAGTGCCAAGGCTGGGTCTGCCTCCTCCGGGGGCAGCGCTTGCAGGTTCACCACCTGGTCCCGAAAGGGAGTGGTAGGAACCTTGGGCACATATCCAGGCCGGGGTCTCAGGATCACGTGAGAGTAAGCCGGCCCGAATTCCAGGCACGCTTCGTCAACGGAGAATGCGTGCAGGTCCCCTACCCTCTTGATGGAGGCCAGAGCAACCAGGAGTGCTGTCTTCATTGACAGGAACTTAAGCTCCACTGACTGCAAAGGCTCAAAGAGAGCACTCCGCAGGGCAGTTAGCACCACTGCGAGATCCCAAGAGGGAACGAGAGGAGGGCGAGGAGGATTCAGTCTCCTCGCTCCTCTCAGGAACCTGACGATCAGGTCGTGCTTCCCCAAAGACTTACCTTCAACAAGGTCATGCTGTGCGGCAATGGCGGCGACATAGACCTTTAGGGTGGAGGGAGACAGCCTTCGCTCCAACCCATCTTGTAGGAAGGAAAGCACGACACCAATCGAACATCTCCGGGGGTCTTCTCGGTGAGAAGAGCACCAGCTGACGAAGAGGTTCCACTTCAACGCATAGAGATGTCTCGTGGACGAAGCTCTAGCGGAAGTGATGGTAGCCACCACCGGTGGTGGTAGGGTACTCAAACCTGCCTCGTCCCGTCCAGGAGCCACACGTGGAGTTTCCAAAGATCGGGACGAGGGTGCCATAGGGTGCCCCGTCCCTGAGAAAGTAGGTCCTTCCTCAGAGGGATCGGCCAGGGAGGTGCTGTCGCGAGGAGAACCAGTTCGGAGAACCAGGTCCTGGTGGGCCAGTACGGCGCAACCAGCATGACCTGCTCCTCGTCCTCCCTGACCTTGCGCAAGGTCCGCGCAAGAAGGCTCACTGGGGGAAACGCATACTTGCGGCCCTGCGGCCAGCTGTGCGCCAGAGCATCCGTGCCGAGCGTGCCCTCGGTCAGGGAATAATACTGGGCGCAATGGGTCGAGTCGTGGGAGGCAAACAGATCTATCTGTGCGTCCCCGAACTGGTCCCAAATCAGCTGAAGCGACCGGGGATGGAGCCGCCATTCTCCCGGGAGGAGTTGAAACCGTGAGAGCTCGTCGGCTACACAGTTCAGAGCTCCGGGGATAAAAATGGCACGAAGCGACCTCAGATGCTTCTGGCTCCATAAGAGGAGGTGGCGGGCGAGTTGCGACATACGGCGGGAGCGCAGACCACCTTGACGGTTGATGTACGCTACAGTGGCGGTATTGTCTGATCGGACTAGTACGTGCTGGCCCTTGAGCACGGCCCGGAAGCGGCGCAGAGCAAGACGTACAGCCAGCAACTCGAGGCAATTGATGTGCCATAGGCGCTGGGGTCCTATCCAGGAGCCCGCGGCAGCACGTCCATTGCACATGGCGCCCCAGCCCGTGGAAGAGGCATCTGTCGATACAACAACATGCCGCGAAGCTCGTTCCAGGGGCACTCCGGCCCGTAGAAAGCTGAGGTCCGCCCACGGGGTGAAGGTCTGACGGCAGGTCGGAGTAACTGGTACTCGGAGGGTGCCGTGTTGCCATGCCCACCTCGGGACTCGGTCGCGAAGCCAAAGCTGAAGCGGTCTCATATGAAGCAATCCGAGCGGCGTTGCCGCGGCTGCAGATGCCATATGCCCCAGGAGCCTCTGAAAAAGTTTCAGTGGAACCGCACTCTTGCCCTCGAACTGTCTCAGGCAAGTCAGCAGTGACTGCGCGCGCTCGCTCGTAAGCTGCGCGGACATGGCGACCGAGTCGATTTCCATACCGAGAAAAGAGATCCTCTGCACGGGGCAAAGTTTGCTCTTCTCCCAGTTGACCCGAAGGCCCAGACGGGCTAGGTGCCGGAGCACTAGGTCCCTGTGTTCGCAAACCTGATCCCGAGAGTGAGCTAGAATCAGCCAGTCGTCGAGATAGTTCAGGATGCGAACCCCGTGTTCCCGAAGAGGAACAAGGGCTGCCTCGACGACCTTCGTGAAGACGCGAGGAGACAGGGCTAACCCGAATGGGAGAACCGCGTACTGATATGCCTGCCCCTCGAAAGCAAACCGTAGAAACGGCCTGTGTCGAGGGAGAATGGAGACATGAAAGTAGGCGTCCTTCAGGTCGATCGCTGCAAACCAATCCTGGGGCCGTACACATTCGAAAATGCGCTTGGCAGTGAGCATCTTGAACGGCAGCCTGTGAAGGGAGCGGTTCAGCACGCGCAGGTCCAGGATTGGCCGTAACCCACCGGATTTCTTCGGGACAATGAAGTACGGGCTGTAGAAGCCGGACCTCATTTCGGCTGGAGGGACAGTCTCGATCGCACCCTTCGCCAGCAGGGTAGCAACCTCCGCTCTCATGATGGGGGCATTGCCACCGACCATAGTGGAGCGAACTCCCCTGAATCGGGGAGGAGACCGCGCGAACTGAATCGCGTAGCCGAGCCTGATCGTTCGGGCGACCCAGCGGGACAGGTGGGGAAGCTCTAACCAGGCTCCCAAGAACTGTACCAGCGGGGTCATGCGAACCACAGACTTCCCGTCGGTGGGGCAGCGAGGCGGAATGACTGTCCCGGACGTGGACGGCATAGCGGCCCAGTGTCGGGGCATAGTCATTGACCGCGTCCTGACAGAGGAGACCAGGGAAGGAAGAACGTTCCACGGGGGTCTGCTCTGCCAGGGGGCTGGCGACAGAGGGGGATGAGAGCTGCACGGTCCGGGGACGGCGCGTGCTGTCATCCGGCTCTGGGACAGAGGGGGACGAGGGGTGCACGGCTCGGAGGCGGCGCACCGTGTCGTCCGAGAACTCTGTGTGCTCAGGGATGAACATGTCACTTCTTTCTTTAACCACATTAGGGTGCTGCCCACCCGTGGGTGAGCAGCGGGGAGTGGAGAACAAAAGATTCTCCCCCGGCCCTCCACCGGGGGAAGGAGTGGTCCTGCTACCATCTCCTGAGAAGTGAGAGTCATCCCTGAGCAGCCCGTCTCAGGAGCGCCGTTTAGCGGGGGGCGGGGCAGGAGAGGGCTGGGGCACCTTCTTGCGGCTTCCTCCGCGACCGGGCCCGGGTGGAGGCTGCTGCTTGGGCCGGGCGGGAGGGGGGGGAACCGCAGGAGGGCGCCCTCGGCGGCGAACAGGCTGAGGATTCTGCCCGGTCGGCTGGGTGGAGGCAGCAGCGGGCCGTCGGGGCAGAATGTGCTTAATCGCCTCAGTCTGTTTCTGAGCAGTCGAGAACTGTTGGGCGAAATCCTCGACTGCACCGCCGAAAAGGCCGGCCTGTGATATGGGGGTGTCGAGCAGACGGGACCGCTCGGCATCCCGCATATCAGCGAGGTTCAGCCAGAGGTGTCTCTCCTGGACCACGGCTGTGGACATCACCAAACCCAGGGAGCGTGCGGTCACCTTCGTCGCCCGGAGAGCGAGGTCGGTGGCGGCACGCAGCTCATTGAAGAGCCCTGGGTCCGCCCTCCCCTCGTGCATGTCCTTGAGCATCTGGGCCTGGTAGACCTGCAGAATGGCCATGGCATGCAGAGAGGTGGCTGCCTGTCCCGCCGCTCTGTAGGACTTCGCCACTAATGTAGACGAGTACCTACAGGCCTTGGATGGGTGCTTAGGCTCACCACGAGAAGAAGCGCTCTGAGGACACAGCTGCATCGCAACAAAGCGTTCAACCGGGGGGAGCCCAGTGTACCCACGGGCAGCCGCCTCCTCGAGGGGAGGAAAGGCGGATGAAACCAACGAGCGGTCACGGGAAGACATGGGAGTCTTCCAGGACTTCGAGATCTCATCATGCACATCCGGGAAGAAAGGTATTGGGGTTTGCCGCGGACGGAGGTCCGCGGCCTTACCCAAGTACCAATCATCCAACCGCGAGCGCTCAGGACAGGGTGGAGGGGACCACTCTAGTCCGATGCTCGCGGCGGCCCGGGCAAGCATGGCCGTCATCTCCGGATCAGACTCGGACGCAACCGTATGCACACCGGAAGGTGGCAGCTGTGCCGAGTCTTCACTTCCAAAAGAATCAGACCCACCTTGTGATGCTGCGATAGACATGGCGTCCTCCTCTGAAACGCCAAAGGAAATCCGCGGGGCATCAGGAGATGGACCCGCGGAAATCCCCTGAACACTCGCGGGTTGCAACACTGGAGAGGGTGCGGCTGGGCACGGACGTGTAGTCGGCGCTTTGTTCCAAACCGTCACCCTCAGATCACCCTGGCCACCAGCCGAAGTAGGGCCTCTCGAGGAGACACTAGATCGGGGTGTGGATGAGGGGACCCTCACTCTTGCGAGATCATGGAGCCTCGATCGTAGTGTTGCGATGGTCATGTTCCCGCAGTGAGAACATGACTCATCCACGAGCGCTGCTCTAGCGTGATCAAAGCCCAAACACACTATGCAGCGCTCGTGCCCATCAGAGTCGGCAACCAGTCTACCGCAACCAGAAGTGCACGGGCGGTGCATCTTTAAAAAGACGTGCCCGTGCAAGCTCTTTTTGTGAGAGAAAAGAAACTCTGAGAGTGTTGAAGCGCCCGGGGAGAAACACACTCGCTGGCAAACCACAGCACAGATAAGCAGGAAGTGCGCACTCGCCGGGAGATCGCCGTCACACCAACACCAGAGAATCTCGCTCGTCTGTAAAAGCTGACAGTTCAGAGATGGCTTGTGGAACGAAGGATTAACTTGGCTCCGAAGCGAAAACATAAACTGCTGTTGCAGACTTCCTCCTTTTATACCCACGAGGTGGGGCGGAGTTACGTCATGCAAATTCCGCAGACCCATGGCATTTCTTTGCCATTGGCTCGTTTTGTAATACTCGAAGTTGATAGGCTTTCTAAGCGAAACCCCATTTCGTCGTCATCCGACGTAACTCGGAGTGACAACGAAAGGGAACAGAAAGATAGATGTTTTGTCCATCTAAGTTACTTCCTCTGGAGAAGGGCTGCGTTCAAATGACTGAAGACTGATGCAAAAGACTCAGATTCTTTCTGTCTTTGTGACATCTCCTCCCGTCTGAGTTTTGCATCATAGTCCAATTCCTCTCGTCTCATCATCATTTCTTTCTTCATTTCTTCTCTTCTTAGCTCACGCTCTTCTTTCATCTGTTGCTGTGTTATGTCCTGCATACACTGCAAAAACTCCCTTGATGCCAAATTTACAGCTTTGCGTTTGTGACTCTCTGTAAAAGCAGACACACAAATAAGCAGGATATTTGAGATATCTTCTGATAGATTATAGATTGTGGTATAGCACATACAGTATAGAGGGTATGCATGTGACGTCACCGTTGGCCGGAGTGACTGCGGTTACGCCCACAAGTGGCAAAAACACTGAGCGGCAGCATTGGTTTTCAGCGTGAATGCTGCGGAAAAACACACAAAACGCGTCTAAAACGGGAAAGAGCTTTGAGACTGACTGTACAACTAGATTTGACAAGAAATATGAGGTATATTTTTACAGACTACCTAAAGCTACAGAACAGAGAAGCAAATAGATCGCTGCAATTCATAGAAACAACTGGACTCCAGGCAGCGAAAGGTGGATTTGCAGTTATCATTTTTGTGTCAATGCTGAATTTAGTGGTAAAATCATTCTCTATATATTGTATTGTTATATATTGCAGTGACAACTCATCAATCAAATATTTACCACTGTATATTCTGTATAATTTGACATTTTTTAATAAACACTGACAAAAAACTATACAAGTTTTAAGTCTAGACGATATGATGATATATATAACATTGATATAAGTGATCACCTGGATTTAGACCTGCCTATATTGTATTTATATAAAGCGTTCACAGTCAAATTTGCTGTATGTATTTCCCTGGTGTCGAAATCAGGCACATATAAATGTCAGGAAACACGATTTCTGGCTGCATGTTAATATCCATGGATCACTGGATCTTTAGTAAGTTGTAAGGAACACTATATTGAGTCCAATCTTTAGTTTAAACTGATAATCGTTTGTTTTACTCGCGTTTTCGCAGTTTCCCCTATTAAATCCAGTCACGCAGCAGCTCTTCTGCCACTCAGTCTGGCTGAGGGGGGCGTGTTCCGGCGGGAAAGTGACGTTAATGCATTCCCTCTATACCAAACTGTGAAGTCTGTTACATATATTTAGCAGGTACATTAAACGCATAAATACCTGGTCTAGTCCTTTGTGGAATGTGATGTGATCCTCCACTTATTATGGTTAGATCTTCAGGGTCGTTATGTCTCTCTGTAATAAACATATATACACATAACGTTAATTACATATTGACAAAGAAACTAACAAAACATTGAATACTTCTGTGGTGTATTTTGTATATTTTTTTGCATACCGGGTGTCGACGTTAGCAGTGGAAGTGTAGACGGTCCCTGCTCCACTTCTGAGTCAAATAAAACACTCTGGGATGACGATTCTAGCACACAAAACATAAACACGCACGTCAGCCACTTATACAATATTTAATTATTTATTTATTTTAAAGTTAGGAAGATAGCATGTATATTAACTCACCGGCCGTGGCTGCCATAGTGTCCCGACTTGTCTCGCCACTAACAGAAGGACGGTGACCCAGCACACCGTCCATCAAATCGAACCATGGAAAGTTCCTTCTCTGGGCTCCGCTTTTTCCATTGTGCGTTTTAATCGCCTTGTACTGCGCCCACAACTTTTTTATTTTTTCCCGAACTTGAAGCGTTGTTCGGCTAATACTTAGCTTAGCAAGGTCAGCAACTGCGGTCAAGTGGGCCGCGCGTTGAAAATACACGGTCAAGCCAGCCGCACATTTTTTTTTAGTATGCGCGTCTAATTCGCCTTTGGCTAAGCCACACCCTAGAATGTAGATTGACCAATCACAGCGCAGCCAAGAACGAGCTCCCACAGAGGTCCGACACTTTTTCACAGCGCTCCATTGACTTTAACACAGGCGTCTCATATTTTTGGTCTCGGCAGGCTATAACCGTCGTAGTTTTATCAAAAATATGGTTAAACGTTGTGCCTGGGGCATTTGTAACACAGATACGCGTTTCCCAGAGAGGTTGGAGGGGGGTGTCCGTTTTTTAACGTTAACGTTACCTAACATACCGGTTGTTGATACGCTAGCACACGCTGCTAATAAATACAACGTTATACTCGCGCAGTCCGTTTGCTTTGTAATAACGATTATAGAAGTGAATAGAGACCTACCCAGCTTTGCATGAACAGTGTTGCTCCTTGATATTGTTAGTCCCAGCCTCCGTCTCGATTAGTAGGATATGCGGTGGTTCATTTTTTGACTGTGACCGGTATGCTTTTGCCTCTATTTGGATGCCTTGTTGTTCCTTGTGTATGTCATGAATATAGCATTCGAATGTATATTGCAGCCCCTTTTGCCTACTTCTATCGGACACTTTATTTGCTGTTTTATAAAAGTTTGATAAAATTTCAGCAGGAAGAGCTGTCACAGCATAAGCCATGTTGATACCAAACCAGAGCCCAGATGAAGTTTGTCGGACGTAGCAACAGTAACTAAGGGGGGCGGGGCTTAGCCAAAGGTGAATTGTGTACTGGTATGGGTGCTGGAAGAGGTCAAAATTGATTTTTAGACTCCTTGCAAGTTTTGCTGTTTTGCATCTTATTAGGACACAATACAATTTCATGATTTTTAAAAAAGAACATAACTTTTATTTAATTTTTTATTATTTGAATGTTTGTAGGCCTATATATGATTTACATTGATTATTACATAATTTATTCATGTTCATATTAATGTCAATTGTCATACATTATTTTTTTTTTACATTTTTATTGTTAATTTTAATGTTTTTATATATATATTATACATTAATTATTATACTTTATGCATGTTAATAAATTGAAATATTAATGTTAATTATCATACATTTATTTTGCATTTTTATTGTTGATTTTAATGTTTATATATAAAGCATACATTAATTATTATACATCATGTATTAATGTTTGTTTATTATTTACTTACATTTTTCATGTTAATGTAAATGACAAATATGATACAACAGGCTTTTGGTGGCTTTTAATTCAGTCAATTATAATTGAATTGCATTTATGAGCAATAAAAACCTGATCTATGAAATATACATTTATACCTAATGTATGAAATATTATACTAAAAAAAAAAAAACACACACACACTATATACAGGTCCTTCTAAAAAAATTAGCATATTGTGATAAAGTTAATTATTTTCCATAATGTAATGATAAAAATTAAACTTTCATATATTTTAGATTCATTGCACACCAACTGAAATATTTCAGGTCTTTTATTGTTTTAATACTGATGATTTTGGCATACAGCTCATAAAAACCCAAAATTCCTGTCTCAAAAAATTAGCATATCATGAAAAGGGTCTCTAAACAAGCTATTAACCTAATCACCTGAATCAACTAATTAACTCTAAACACCTGCAAAAGATTCCTGAGGCTTTTAAAAACTCCCAGCCTGTTTCATTACTCAAAACCGCAATCATGGGTAAGACTGCCGACCTGACTGCTGTCCAGAAGGCCATCATTGACACCCTCAAGCAAGAGGGTAAGACACAGAAAGAAATTTCTGAACAAATAGGCTGTTCCCAGAGTGCTGTATCAAGGCACCTCAGTGGGAAGTCTGTGGGAAGGAAAAAGTGTGGCAAAAAACGCTGCACAACGAGAAGAGGTGACCGGACCCTGAGGAAGATTGTGGAGAAGGACCGATTCCAGACCTTGGGGGAACTGCAGAAGCAGTGGACTGAGTCTGGAGTAGAAACATCCAGAGCCACCGTGCACAGGCGTGTGCAGGAAATGGGCTACAGGTGCCGCATTCCCCAGGTCAAGCCACTTTTGAACCAGAAACAGCGGCAGAAGCACCTGACCTGGGCTACAGAGAAGCAGCACTGGACTGTTGCTCAGTTTTGCATGTCATTCGGAAATAAAGGTGCCAGAGTCTGGAGGAAGACTGGGGAGAAGGAAATGCCAAAATGCCTGAAGTCCAGTGTCAAGTACCCACAGTCAGTGATGGTCTGGGGTGCCATGTCAGCTGCTGGTGTTGGTCCACTGTGTTTTATCAAGGGCAGGGTCAATGCAGCTAGCTATCAGGAGATTTTGGAGCACTTCATGCTTCCATCTGCTGAAAATCTTTATGGAGATGAAGATTTCATTTTTCAGCACGACCTGGCACCAGCTAACAGTGCCAAAACAACTGGTAAATGGTTTACTGACCATGGTATTACTGTGCTCAATTGGCCTGCCAACTCTCCTGACCTGAACCCCATAGAGAATCTGTGGGATATTGTGAAGAGAAAGTTGAGAGATGCAAGACCCAACACTCTGGATGAGCTTAAGGCAGCTATCGAAGCATCCTGGGCCTCCATAACACCTCAGCAGTGCCACAGGCTGATTGCCTCCATGCCACGCCGCATTGAAGCAGTCATTTCTGCAAAAGGATTCCCGACCAAGTATTGACTATTGAGTGCATAACTGAACATAATTATTTGAAGGTTGACTCTTTTTTTTGTATTAAAAACACTTCTTTTATTGGTCGGATGAAATATGCTAATTTTTTGAGACAGGAATTTTGGGTTTTCATGAGCTGTATGCCAAAATCATCAGTATTAAAACAATAAAAGACCTGAAATATTTCAGTTGGTGTGCAATGAATCTAAAATATATGAAAGTTTAATTTTTATCATTACATTATGGAAAATAGTGAACTTTATCACAATATGCTAATTTTTTGAGAAGGACCTGTATATATAGGTTTTTTTTTTACTTTACCTTCTAGCACTTACATGATGTCCCATTTTCAAACACTCATATGAGTAAACCTGACTACTACTGTATTTATTTTCAAGTCATTTTACTAGTTTTGTAGAAAAGTAAAGGCAAACTCAACTTAAACATCTAAGTGCCTTCTAGCACTTACCCCATGTCCCGTGTTCAAACACTCATAAAAATCTTTCTATTATAGGTTTGCTCATTATTTCAAAAAATTCCTGTTCAGAGTGACCCTGACTATTACTGTATCTATTTTCATGTCATTTTACTGTATAGTTTTGGAGAAAAGTAAAGGCAAACTCACCTTAAACATCAAAGTGCATTTTTATCACTTACACCATGTCCCATTTTCAAACACCCATGAAAAAATGTTCCTCCGTAGCAGGGGCGAAAATTTCATCAAAATGTTGGGGGGGACAATAAACATAATTCTCAAGAGCAATTTTTGAAGGGGACACCAATAATACAGGCAAAATTGTACTTGCAAGGATACGTGTACACCGAGGAAAGCCTTAACGTACTACTATTATTAGTGTAGCATGGAGACCGTTCCATTATCCTTCTCAAAGTTTCTTTCTGGTTTAATGAAAAAGCGGACTAAATTTACCAAAAAAATTCTTCAAAACCATAAATTTTTTTTGTAAATAAGTTGTTTTGTGTAAACAACTTATTTACAAAAAATGTATGGTTTTGAATAATTTTTTGGTCAATTTAGTTAGCTTTTTCATTCATTAAGCCACCAATGGATTTTTTTTTTACATACCTTTAGAACAACCGAATCAAGCCCAGTGTAGGCTATAGTGTATATTGTGTATAGATAATGTAGAAAAAGTGACAATTTGACGCAACTGAGATGACGGGAACCATGTTTTATTTACTACGAAAAGTCGATTGGGGTCATAGACCCCAAAGATAAATGAGGGTTAAAGTAGCATTTAGATGTTTTTACACAGACATAAATAATATGACGTTTTAAAAATAAAATGTTAAATATTTATATTTGAAATGATTTAAAACATGAAAAGATACTTTAAATGTGAAATTAAAACCGCCAGTAGGAGGCAGTAAGTCACTGTTAATGAGTGAGTCATTGAGATTCATTCAACTGATTGTTCAAAAAGCTGATTCATTCAGTAAGGAAACACCTAGGTGTGTTTCTTCAGTGCTGTGGCTTCGTTGGTAATATGGTGTCTAAAATGTACATCACTTAATATTAACTTCTTGTTTATTAAACTTGTATAAATCAAAATCACATTTGTTATCATGCTGATATCTGGAGAAAAACTGCACTCTTCGTGTGATATTATATTAGATTAACATATCATATTATCAACTATAATATTAAATGATGTAAACCGACTAAATCATAGCGTTTACATGGTTAAATCGGAATGACATCAATCCGATTGATGAATCCGAACACGGTGTTTACATGAACGATAAATAAAGTAATCGGGTTGATGTGCGCATTTATATGTCACAAGATTCAAATCGGAATTTATTTTTTGACATGCGCACACTGCACGAATATGCCGCTGTTCGTACTATTCTCCTCTATTGCATAACTATTCTCCTCTATTGGTTCTTTATTTTTTTTAAACAGCAGACTTAATATTTATCCATCTGTGGCAAAGCGGGAGTGAAGGGAGCCACTGTCTCCTCTAAGAGCAACATAAAAGCTCCAATAATGGCAACAACGGTCGACTACGCCACCCCAGAATACTGGGGACTAACCGCCCTAAGGGCGCACAGGTTCGTCATCTAGGACGTGGGTAAAGAGACGTGGGGCAACATATAGAAAAATAGACTTTATTTCTCTCATCAGCACTTCATAATAAATAGTTAAAAAGTCACAAGATTCTCAGAATCAATTTTACAGTAACGTTCACGCAGTTTGCATCATAAACACATTACAACAAACCTATATCTAAATTTAACTAATTGACCAGCAGTGGAGGTTCCCGGAGGTACAGGCTAGCTGCCAAATTAACAGGAGCCCCATACACACGACCCCACACACACACACACACACGTGAAGATTGGATGTGCTACTGAGAAAACACGGCCTAGGTGTAAATCACCACACACGATAGCAGCTAGCCCTCCCTATCCGGAAACCCCCAGCTCCTGCAAAGAAAATAACACAATATAAATGTACAACAGTAACAAGAAAACCACAAAAAGAAACATACAAATAACTGTTCTCATAAGGGAGAACAGTAAAAAAAAAAAAAACACATTTCACTCAGCCATTATACACTACAATGCCCAGAGTGAATTATGCACCATAACAAAATCACAAACATTCATAAAGAAACTCCATGTACTGATGCACAATCAGAAGATCAAGCAGGCGGCAGCTGGTGAAGACAGACCAGCCAACCAATGCCGCACCAGCCTCGACCGAGGCGCATGACGATACCGCACCAATCCCAGATAGCACACTTCTATTTGATGTGATATTTACATCTGGAAGACGTATTTTTAAGAGTGTTTGCTCATCTGCAATACGTCTATAGGACGTTTCCTGTCAGATGTCAAATAGACGTTTAGAAGATGTCAGTTTAACATGCATTCTAAATCATTACATCTTGAAGACATCTTCTAAACGTCTATTTTACATCTGACAGGAAACGTCCTATAGACGTATTGCAGATGAGCAAACACTCTTAAAAATACGTCTTCCAGATGTAAATATCACATCAAATAGGAGTGTGCTATCTGGGATGTGCACACAGTTTAACGTTACTATAAAAACTAGACAGAGGCAAAACAGCAACATAGTCACGCTTCACGAGTTAATATTGACGCTCAATCCCATTAAGTAGGCAGGGAGAACCCTCAGATCTGCAGATAAACCTGCAGAGCATAGCAATATGTTAAAGAGAGTAACATTACTAAAATCAACAAAGCTATAATTATACATACCGCGGGATGGTCAATGTAACCAAACCATTCATGGTCGCACACCATGCGGGAATACAGCCACTCCATTAGAAACATAATCGCTGTAAATGACATGCTATAAATATTTCACTGTGAATAAAACGGATAGCAGCTAAACAGGGTCAACACTCATTTATGACACAGCTGAACATACCTGTGACAAGTAGGCAGCGAGCGCACCGCAGACACGAAGGCTGCGTTCGGAATCGCATACTCAATGAGTAGGTACTTAATTTCAATGAGCACTTACTTAACGAGCGCTAAAAGAGTAAGTACTTAATGGCCAAATCTCGTTAAGTACGAATGCGATCCGGACATCATTCGCCATGTTGACGTTACATGTGACCTATGACGTTTTCACAAGCGCAACAATTTAAAAGTCATGAGCGACAGGTGCACTAACAGCTGATTGCATCAGTAACTCGACAACTTTACTAGAACGGTTTAGTTCAGCGTTTGAAATGGTTGGCATGTCTGCAATTGTTAGATTAAGGTGTGCACAAAGGAGATGTCGGGCAGCTGCTCGACGATCTCGCCTTTGGAGAAGACTGATGATTTTATTCTCAAACAAAGCAAGTATTACTACTTAAACAATTAAGATTACCCCAGAAAGAATTTCATTACTAGCCCATCCCAACACTTATGCACAATAATTATGACAAATGCTGTGACCAACAGTTAATTATATAACATTATTATAATATATATACATTATTAATTATGTAGTTTTGTAAAACAAGCAAACTTTTGTATTATCATATGACATAGCTATGCATGAATACACGCTAGACAAATGCAGATGATGTAAATACATTTTTATTCATGAAATTCATATTTTATTTACTGACAACAATATGAAACATGAATAAAAATAAGTGAATGAATAAAAGAAATCATCACAATAAATAAATACATATACAAGTCAATACCACATGAAACATTGTTTTTGATTGTTTTGTTCTAACAAACTATGATGTATTTATTGCAGGCAGTGAACCCCACATCATACTGCCATCTCAATAGAGCTGTTCCCATTTTGCGGCTTTATCTTGATTAGGCAGCTGACCACCGTGCCCACCTTCGCCTGTCTATGCCGTCCATCAGGTCTCTGATTGCTGCAGTCAGACCTGGATCTGACCTTGGATGGGAACGGGAGATTGAGGTCCTTGTGTTCCTGCACTGGCTGGCCCATGCAGCATCCTACAGGGTGGTGTCGCAGACCTTCGATATCCCAAAGACCTCTGTGCATGACATTGTGCACAGAGTGAGCAAGGCCATCATGGGAATTTTGAGGAGGGTGATCTGCTTTCCGACCGGAGATGACCTGGAGGCAGTGGGAGCAGGATTTGCACAGCTGTCTGGGTCACCAGCTTCCAGCAGAGTAGTTGGTGCAATAGACGGCTGTCATATCCGTATCAAACCTCCAGCAAATAACTCCCACTGTTACTTCAACAGGAAGCTGTTTCACTCCATCCAACTCCAGGCCATCTCTGATCACCGGGGGAAATTCCTTGATGTCTTTGTGGGATATCCTGGGTCTGTGCACGATGCCAGGGTGCTGAGGAACAGCCCTGTGTATGCTGGCAACCTTTACCCACCTGCAGGCAAGTGCATCCTCGGGGATGGAGGCTATCCTTGCCTGAGTGCACCCATCTGCCTCATCACCCCTTACAGAGAGCCTGTACAGAACCCTGTGCAGGCTCGTTTCAACAGCAAGCACTCCCGTGCCCGCAACATCGTGGAGAGAGCTTTTGGGATGCTGAAGACACGCTGGCGCTGCATTTTCTTCAAGGCCTTGGAGGTGAGCCCTGCCTTCGTGCCTGAGATTGTTGCGTGCTGCGCTGTGCTTCACAATCTCGCTCTAGCCAATGGGGACATCGTTGAGCCAGAGGATGAGGAAGACCATGATGACGGCCCCCCTGATCCCCACAACCTTGCAGCAAGAGTGGGAGAACAAGTGTGGGACAATCTGGCTGCTGCAGTATCTGCTCCAAACATCCCTGTGCCGGCTCTCCATGAGCATGACTACCTTTAAAACATTAAGAAAGATAAAAATGTTTTAAAATTCATGTTGTCAGCATTCAGTTTCTTGACAAATGTCATTTTATAGGTTTACAATTACATGCAAATATTTGTTAGAGCTTTAAAACCTTTTGTAGTGTAAAGGGATAAACCAATGAACTGGTTAGAAGAAGATTGCTGGTCAATCAGCAAGGCTCTTTACTCCAGGTTTGTCCAGGGTCATTGTCCCTGTAAATAAATGGAGTTAATCACTTTTGATAAAAAATATGTCAAATGCATAAATGTGATTGATATTTGTAAAGCATTTTTTGAACCAGTCATGGGCATAAAAAGTCAAAGCTGCTTAGTTTGTCAAGGAATTACTATAATGCAAAATGCATACATAAATTTACTACAATTTATATTTGGTGGGTTAAAGGGTTACTTCACCTCAACATATAAATACAGCAATTATTTACGGTTTACTATTTACTTATTTAATGTTTTTTATTTTTTAAATACAAAAGGGAATTTTTGTCAAGTTTGTTCTGCTGGTTTCATACAATATCAGTCAATGGAGCCCAACTTTCAGAAGCTTCATGGCATTATTTAATGACGCTTTTGAAGCTTCTGAAAGTCCATTGACTGATATTGTATTAAACCAAACAGTACAAACCTGACCAAATCACCTTTTGTGTTCAGGAAAACAAAAAACAGAGGGATCAAACAACATCAAGGCGAGTAAATAATGACTATTGAATTATTACTATTATGATTTATTTGCTTGGGTTAAGTAACCCTTTAGTCACTATTTTACTGTGTGTAATTTGTGTAAACAGTCTCAAGTTCAGCTTTGGTCATGGAGGGCTATTATCCAGCAGAGTTTTTCCAACCCTAATTATACACCCCTGAATCAATTTAAACCAATTAATAACTGACTACTTGAAATTTACTGACAGGTGTGCTGGAACTTAACCCTCCATGACCTGCCTTTAAGATCCTTGCATGAACTCTGTAAACCTTTAAAAGTCCTATAATACACTCCAGTAAAACCAGTGTTTTAAAGTGTTTTTTCTTCTTACATTACACCATACATTCACTAATTATTAATCAACGTTTCATAAATATTTAATTTATGAATTTGATTACAATCTTAAAGTATCACTAAATTTCTAGAAGTCTATAATGTACTGTGAATGCCTAGGAATAGTTTGTTTTATATACATATTATTGTACAAAATTCTTAGGCCACCATTTGTAGTTGTTGCACAGTACTGTGTATATATATATATATATATATATATATATATATATATATATATATATATATATATAGAGATTCCCATTTTTATTCACAAATTTAATTCACATCAACCCAAATGTGCAAAAGATCAGAAGATGTTTTTTGTCAAATAATTTATTTTTTGGCGAGCATCTGAAGAACAGAAAGGAACCTTTCATCCCTTTCGTTGGTTTCTCTTTCTCTCATTTCCTCTCTCTCGACTGCCTCCCGGTGCCATCTCTCTTCTCTTTCTCTTACTTCTCTTTCTTGTCTTTCCTCTCTCTCTCGTCTCTCCCGTTCTCTTCTGTCCTCCTTCTCCTCCATTTCTCTCCACAGCCTCTCCTCCCTCTCAGCTGCCTTCCGCTCTCTCTCCTCTTCTCGCTCCTCCATGTCCCGGATCAGCTCCTCCACATCTATAGCCCTTTTCCTGGCTCTTGCTGGCTCTGGCCTCACTGAGGATGAAGAGACCACAGCACCATCCGGCCCACATGAGGCAACGAGGGCAGGAGGAGAGATGGAGGGTCTGCCCCCAATTGCCTCATCCATGGCAGTGTACCACTTCCAGGATGCTGCTGTGGCCTCTCCATCCTCAGTGCTCACCCCCGTCTGCAGACATTTCAGATCCTGCAAAAATGCACAAGCATGATACAAAAGCAGTCATTTTAACAGCACAATATTTAATCATTTAATTTATGTATTAGAAGTAACAAAATGATCTTACTTTGTATTTTTGTTTCAGGTTTTCCCATTTTTTTTTAACAAACGCCGCCGTCACCCTGCCTTGCAGGCTCTGCTCCTCCACAAAAGATCTGCAGCAAGAGAGAAATCAAGAATGAAAAAGTTATATCTCTGTTTGAAAATACAATAATTGAAATGTACTGCAAATAAAGTATTCAATTGATTTTTAAATATTTCTGTATACTCACTCAAAGCCTTTGATGGCAGCATTACGCTTTCCGGTGAAGAGCGCTTCATGAGCCACTCTCCACCGGATAAGCAGCCGCGTGTGCTCATCCGTCCCTGTAACATCCAGACAAGACTCACGTTACCTCTGTGATTTATGAGCTCAATACTACATTTACATGTTGAGGTTGTTGCTAATAAATAGCTTTTTATCCATCATAAATGTTCAACAATTTTTCAACAGTACTAATGGATAAATGAAATAGATTACTTATGTTTAGTTACTTTATGTAAAATGCATTAAACTAATAAAAACAGTGTTAACAACAGTGAATTCTCCTAAACAATAGTACACACACGTCACTCAGATGTCTATTTCATATCAGTTACACGTAGTAATCTTGCCAGATTTTGAATAAATATTTAGTAATGGTATTTCAGATGTATACGGTTTAAAATGTATGCAAATACAGTTTAAAGACGTATGTGTCCTTATGGAGCTCCTCTATCCAATAAAATGTGATTTACGGCAAAATCACAAATTTACCATATTATATAGCGTCTTTGCACCTTCAACAGTTCAACAATTTACTGTACAGAAAGTTAGTTCAACACATGCGATTTGGTTTGTATTTGTAATACTCACATTTTAAAAAACACTCTCGTCCACCCTTTCCTTCATGTTTGAGTATGAAATATCTACTTCTTCTTGTTCTTTTTTATATCGTATCCTCTCGCGTGGCCTCCTGGGATAGATGAGTACAAGCTGAAAAACACTCAAATGTCTGGGCGAAAGCAGGAGATCATCCGGGAACTTCTCGCCTACTCTTTTAGGAATACTGATGTTTCGAACGTACTGCTTCCCTCACGTACTGTTTTCGCCTACTATATAGTAGGAAAGTAGGCATATTCAGTAGCGTCATGCCCATTCAAAGTGAGGGGGCACGTGCCCCCTCAGATTTTTCCTCCCTGATAATTTTTTTTGTCACAACTTTATTCCTATTATCGTCGCTGCCCGATGGAACTCACGTATGTCCAAAACGGTTACTTTTCAGGAAGTGAAAAAAACACCGTAATTCAAAAGCAGTTGAACGTAGCGGTGTCATACTTGGTACGGCATCTTTAAATGTAACCATAGTCTTGCCAGTGTAATGATATAGGCCTAATCCACATTTGACCAAAATCGAGTTTAAATGGACATACGTGCATATTTTACAGTAACGGTGGTCGATACGCGTTCTTCCGATCATTAATTAGAATGGCCAAGTCGCGTTTCATATTGACAGATGAATAGGCTACGCTCAGTTTATTAAATAGCCTACGTCTCAGTTTATTAAATACGCTCAGTTTATTAAATGTCTCTTGCAAACTATGAAGGGACAATGAATCAATACACTCATTGCTGAACCCAGGGCCGGGGCGTGCTATGTAGCCTACAAAAAATTACAGCCATTTCTGTTTTTTTCTTTTAAACAAAAAAACAAGCTGCACCCTTTTTTTTACATTTCATCTTTCATTCCGAAATGAACGAAAAAGTACACCGACCCAACATGTATTAGCCTTTTTACCCGTAACGTTATCAATCTAAATTAATCTAGTTTTTCTTTATTTAAATTTCGGGTTTTTTTTCTTTATTTAGTTTTCGTTTTTTCTTTATTTAAAATTCGTTATTCTATATTTAAATATACCCTTTACTGTGTCAGTAATTTATTAGTCAGAAAAATATTAACCCTATTAACCTTAAAAGTAGACTATTAACAGACCGTGCGTTAACATCTCCACAATAAACAGTGACAATGACTTCGTCTAGACCATTTACCGGTAAATAACAGTTGTGACTATATTGCGAATATATAATAAACTTGAACAGTTGTCAAAAACAAACATTTGCTGATACTTTACCTCACAGAGTTATTCGGCTATACAATGCTGAGCTTCCAGAGACGCTTAGACCTGCGAGATGCCTCAGGGCGGGAGATACGCGGCGTGATTGACAGCTTTGACACCAAATGGATATACGTGAAAATCAGATGACATGATTTCACAACTTTTCATTGGTCATTTAGACATGTGAAGCATACTGTATACTGTAAAAGGTCAATGCAGGCGCTAGCAGACTCAAATGTATTCTTCTGGATGTGTAATAAATCGGTCAGCATCAGCCCGCCCCTTTTTCCTAATATGGTGTCTGTGTATATCAAATCTAGAGCGGTACGCGCGTAGCGCTCTAGAATCTTTGCTGTGTATGTTCAAGCAACTCACTCGTCTCGCACGTTGAGCTGGCAATGTTTTACAGATGGTCTTGAAGTGGTAAGTGGGCAAAGCAACAAATCGGCATTGAATTAGTTATCGGATGATATTAAAAGGTAGTGGGATTATTTGTTGACCTGGAAATTTTACCTTGATCAAAAAGTTATGGATTTGATATTAGCTGCGAATTCAGAACATTAACTTAAGTTGTGTCAGTGTAACGTTATCAATAGCTAGCCTAGTCTAACCGTAAACTAGTTGGCTAACGTTACTGCCTGCCATCCAAAAACAATAAGCCATAGTAACGTTATCTGATCGGTTTTGAAACATCTGTTCTGTTTTGTCTTGTCAAAGTCTCCAGCTGGTTCAATTGTTTTCAGTTTCATAGAAACGAGGGTGTTAAATTTGTTGTAGGCTAACTGCAAAATCCAACCTAACGTTATCAAGGCATCGACTTGATGTTTCTCCCATAGACTGTTATTCACGGCACTTCACGGATCAGGCAGCTAATTCAAATGCAGTGAAAAAAGATAGGCTAGGCTACCCATTCGAAAGCTACAGCATAGTTGTTATACAGATCTCTATGCCCGTGATGTAGGCTTAGAGACAGTACAGTATTTCAATGATTTTACTAAAGTAATGTTACATATTACATTTGATTTGATTACCTTGTTACGTTTCTGTCAAATATTAACCATTTTCAGATAAACGGTGTTAACCTTATTCAGCACTGAAATCTGTCAAACTTCTTTCAAAGTCCTTCATCGCATATTAATATTAAAATAACTTAATTTCAGAGCACCACAAAGTCAGACGTCAGCACCTTTATGTACCTTTAATGTAAGATCGTTCTTAGGTCACATACCAATTTAAAATCATAACATAAAAACTGCAATGGTACTGTTTTTAAAATCATGTGTAGTAGGCCTAAGTGTACAGTAAGTGTGTGTGTAAACATGCTTTAATGAAGTAGACTTCAAAAGCTTTTGAATTTGAGCTTACAGTTCTTTCATCAACCTGTCTTTTACATAAACTTACAAAATAGATACTTTAACTTAGTCCTCAGATAGAGGAGGGTTGCTGCTAGCTCCGTTAAGGTATTTCTGTCCCTCCCAAACTGTATTGAAATGGTATGTTTAGCAGCCAGAATTTAAAAATTTTCAGGGGGAGAAACCCCTGACCCCTCCTGACATGATCCATATCACCCGTCAGAAAACAATTGCAACGTCTCAGATTGTGCCCCCCCAGAATTTTGGCTTGCATGACGCCCCTGGGCATATTCGAACGCACTATCGTCCAAATCTCGCGATAATTAGTACGTCAGCCAGGTAATTCTCGCCTACTCTTTTATGAATACTGAGGATTCGAACGTACTTTTTCGCTCGCCTACTCTTTTCGCCTACTATATAGTAGGGAAGTATGCGATTCCGAACGCAGCCCCACAGTTTGAACCGTCGGCGGCAACAGATAACGTGACATCACGGCAATACCAAGACGCATATCCGGTCGCCAAAGCCCACTTCTTTTATACTACATACAAGGGCAGCCAATAAGCCACACGCATGCGCACGATCTCCCAATAGGTGGAGTTATTCCACCTTGCTACACATCTCTGGTCATGATTTGGAGACGATGAGCATGAACCGCTTTGCCGTGCTGCTTATATTGATCACGCAGTAAAACCCCGCGCCCAAAACTAGTCGTCTATGGATGATAATCTTAAACAAGCACTGGTGGGACGTTGTCCTGCTTCACTTCACAGACGCTGAGTGAAATGAGAATTTTTTAATAACGGAACACTCATTTTAGATTCACTTTATTCAACAGGAAGAACAGCTCGTTCCGTGCGTCATACGTCATTACGCTATTTCAAAGTCTTTGCACATGCGCAGTCCTTTTAGTTTCGGTTTTCAATCCGATCAAGTGTTTACATGTTCTCTCGATCGGATTACAAAAGGAGTAAACCACCCCTTTCAATCGGATCTAAATTTCAATTCGAGCTCAATCGGATCGATTAAGGTGTTTACATGAAGGTTTTTTTAGTCCGATTGAGCCGTCAATCCGATTATAAGTGTCCATGTAAAATCTAAATGCGCACCCGGACTAGTCTAATCTACAAGACTGACGTTAACGTTACATCACGTAGTGCGTAAACTCTATGGGTGTGGGTGGATATACTGTATTAAACAAACTAGGTAAACGCAGACTGTATTAAACAAGGGTAAGTTAACGTTAAACGTTATAATCGCTAACATAGCAGACTACATCAAAAGTGCATTGGTAACGTTACACTGTACACAATCATATATTTGTTTTTTTGACATGATTTATTAATGACTCAGCATCATCTATATTAAAGAGAAAATAATCACTTCATCCGATGTTTAAAGTGAATAAAACATTGACTTACTGGAGTTCCACAACTACTCAAAAACTTAGTTCATCTCTCCCGCCACCGGAATGTGTGTGTGTCGGTGGTGAGGTAAAAGGGGCGGAGGCAGTGGACCAAAGCACTGTGAGGCAAGGGAGGGGGGACTCAAAATGTTTAAAACGGTTTTTTGTTGTTGCCCCGTTTGAATTTGTATAATTTTATTTCTTAAACAATTATTTTAAAAATATATCATTATTTTATTTACAACACACATATTTTAATGATATTTTAGGGGGGACAACCCTCAGATAGGGGGAGTCCTGACCCCCCCGACCCCCCCATGATTTCCGCCTATGCTCCGTAGGTTTGCGCATTCTTTTAATATATTATTATTCAGAGTGACCCTGACTATTACTGTTATCATTTTAAAATAATTTCCTTTACAGTTTTGATGAAAAGTAAAGGCAAACTCACCTTAAACATCAGTGCATTTTATCACTTACACCATGTCCCATTTTCAAACACTCATAAAAAGTGTTCCTTTATAGGTTTGCTCATTCTTTTAATATATTCCTATTCAGAGTGACCCTGACTATTACTGTATTCATTTTCAAGTCATTTTACTGTATAGTCTTGGAGAAAAGTAAAGGCAAACTCACCCCAAACATTTAAGTGCATTCTACCACTTACACCATGTCGCAAATTCAAACACTCATAAAAAGTGTTCCTTAATAGGTTTGCTCTTTATTTCAATAAATTCCTGTTCAGAGTGACCCTGACTATTACTGTATTTATTTTCAAGTCATTTTACTGCATAGTTTGGGAGAAAAGTAAAGGCAAACTCACCCCAAACGTCTAAGTGCATTCTAGCATTTACACCATGTCCCATTTTCAAACACTCATAAAAAGTGTTTCTTCATAGGTTTGCTCATTCTTGTAATATATTCCTATTCAGAGTTACCCTGACTATTGCTGTATTTATTTTCAAGTCATTTTACTGTATAGTTTTGGAGAAAAGTAAAGGCAAACTCACCTTAAACATCAAAGTGCATTCTAGCACTTACATCATGTCCCATTTTCAAACACTCATAAAAAGTGTTTCTTCATAGGTTTGCCCATTCTTTCAATATATTCCTATTTAGATTAACCCTGACTATTACTGTATTTATTTTCAAGTCATTTTACTGCTTAGTTTGGGATAAAGGTAAAGGCAAACTCACGCCAAACATCAAAGTGCATTCTATCACTTACACCATGTCCCATGTTCAAACACTCGCAAAAATCTTTCTATTATAGGTTTGCCCATTCTTTTAATATATTCCTATTCAGAGTAACCCTGACTATTACTGTGTCTACTTTCATGTTATTTTACTGTATAGTTTTGGAGAAAAGTAAAGGCAAACACCTTAAACATCAAAGTGCATTTTAGCACTTACACCATGTCTCATTTTCAAACACTCATAAAAACTGTTCCTTCATAGGTTTACTCATTCTTTTAATATATTCCTATTTAGAGTGACCCTGACTATTACTGTATTTATTTCAAGTCATTTTACTGTATAGTTTTGGAGAAAAGTAAAGACAAACACGCAATCATTAAAGTGCATTTTGGCACTTACACCATGTCCCATTTTCAAACACTCTTAAAAAGTGTTCCTTCATAGGTTTGCTCGTTATTTCAATAAATTCCTGTTCAGAGTGACCCTGACTATTACTGTATCTATTTTTGATGTCATTTTACTGTATAGTTTTGGAGAAAAGTAAAGGCAAACTCACCCAATCATTAAAGTGCATTTTATCACTTACACTGTGTCCCATGTTCAAACACTCATAAAAATCTTTCTTTTATAGGTTTGCTCATTATTTCAATGAATTCCTGTTCCAAGTGACCCTGACTATTACTGTATTCATTTTCATATCATTTTACTGTATAGTTTTGGAGAAAAGTAAAGGCAAACTCACCCAATCATTAAAGTGCATTTTAGCACTTACACCATGTCCCATTTTCAAACACTCTTAAAAAGTGTTCCTTCATAGGTTTGCTCGTTATTTCAATAAATTCCTGTTCAGAGTGACCCTGACTATTACTGTATCTATTTTGATGTCATTTTACTGTATAGTTTTGGAGAAAAGTAAAGGCAAACTCACCCAATCATAAAGTGCATTTTATCACTTACACCGTGTCCCATGTTCAAACACTCATAAAAATATTTCTTTTATAGGTTTGCTCATTATTTCAATGAATTCCTGTTCCGAGTGACCCTGACTATTACTGTATTCATTTTCATATCATTTTACTGTATAGTTTTGGAGAAAAGTAAAGGCAAACTCACCCAATCATTAAAGTGCATTTTAGCACTTACACCATGTCCCATTTTCAAACACTCTTAAAAAGCGTTCCTTCATAGGTTTGCTCATTATTTTAATATATTCCTATTCAAATTGACCCTGACTTTCACTGTATTTATTTTCCAAGTCATTTTACTGTATAGTTTTGGAGAAAAGTAAAGACAAACACAATCATTAAAGTGCATTTTAGCACTTACACCATGTCCCATTTTCAAACACTCTTAAAAAGTGTTCCTTCATATGTTTGCTCGTTATTTCAGTAAATTCCTGTTCAGAGTGACCCTTACTATTACTGTATCTATTTTGATGTCATTTTACTGTATAGTTTTGGAGAAAAGTAAAGGCAAACTCACCCAATCATTAAAGTGCATTTTATCACTTACACGTGTCCTATGTTCAAACACTCATAAAAATCTTTCTTTTATAGGTTTGCACATTATTTCAATATATTCCTGTTCTGAGTGACCCTGGCTATTACTGTTATCATTTTCATAGCATTTTACTGTATGGTTTTGGAGAAAAGTAAAGACAAACTCACCCAATCATTAAAGTGCATTTTAGCACTTACATCATGTCCCATTTTCAAACACTCTTAAAAAGTGTTCCTTCATAGGTTTGCTCATTATTTCGATAGATTCCTGTTCAGAGTGACCCTGACTATTACTGTATCTATTTTCATGTCATTTTACTGTATATTTTTGGAGAAAAGTAATGGCAAACTCACCCCAAACATCTAAGTGCATTCTAGCACTTACACCATGTCCCATTTTCAAACACTCATAAAAAGTGTTCCTTCATAGGTTTGCCAATTCTTTTAATATATTCTTATTTAGAATGACCCTGACTATTACTGTATTCATTTTCAAGTCATTTTACTGTATAGTTTGAGAAAAGTAAAGGCAAACTCACCTTAAATATCAGTGCATTCTAGCACTTGCACCATGTCCCATTTTCAAACACTCATAAAAATATTTCCATTATAGGTTTGCTCATTCTTTCATTAGATTCCTGTTCAGAGTGACCCTTGCTACTGCTGGTTGTATATAGAATATTAAAACATTCTATATACACTTGACTATAGCTAGCAATATATTCATTATTGTTTAAAAGTGTGAAGTCTGTAAGATTTGTTTTAATGTTTTCAAAAGTCTCTTATGCTCACCAAGGCTGCATTCATCTAATCAAAAATGATCAAAAAGAATAATATTAATTTAAAATACCTGTTTTCTATTTGAAGATATTTTCAAATTTAATTTATTCCCGTGATGGCAAAACTGAATATGCACATCAAAATTTAAAAAATATATAAATTGAAACTCCCCCTGGAATTAATGATTAAACATGATTACACAAAAATCAATAAAGTACAACATAACTGCATATCTATTCTCTGGCAGACGCCATAAAGAAGTAAATATTGTAGTCCTGACAGTAGGCCTAGGCGGCGGCGGCCATCTCGGGATGAGACTCTGGAACGGCGGCCATCTCGAGACGAGACTCTGGAACGGCTGCGGCGGCCATCTCAGGACGAGACTCTAGAACGGCGGCAGCGGCCATTTCGGGACGAGACTCTGGAACGGCGACGGCGGCCATCTCGGGATGAGACTCTGAAACAGCGGCAGTGGCCATCTCGGGACGAGACTCTGGAACGGCGGCGGTGGCCATCTCGGGATGAGACTCTGTAATGGCGGCGGCGGCCATCTCGGGACGAGACTCTGGAATGGCGGAGGCTGTCATCTCGGGATGAGACTCTGGAACGGCGGCAGTGGCCATCTCGGTACGAGACTCTGGAGCAGCGACGGCGGCCATCTCGGGATGAAACTCTGGAACGGTGGCAGTGGCCATCTCGGGATGAGACTCTGAAACAGCGGCAGTGGCCATCTCGGGACGAGACTCTGGAACGGCGGCGGTGGCCATCTCGGGATGAGACTCTGTAATGGCGGCGGCGGCCATCTCGGGACGAGACTCTGGAATGGCACCGGCTGTCACCTCGGGATGAAACTCTGGAACGGCGGCAGTGGCCATCTCGGGACGAGACTCTGGAACTGCGGCGTTCAACAGGACTGACGTGAGCAGTCTCTCAGATCAGGCATGACGTAAAGATCAGGCTGGTCAGACATGACGTGAAGATCAGGCTGGTCAGACATGACGTGAAGATCAGGCTGGTCAGACATGACGTGAAGATCAGGCTAGTCAGACATGACGTGAAGATCAGGGTGGTCAGGCATGACGTGAAGATCAGGCTGGTCAGGCATGACATGAAGGAACGCAGGCTCGGCAGACATGATTTGAAGAATCTCAGGCTCGGTCGACATGATGTGAAGAAGCTCAGGCTTGGTGGGTACTGTGGAATTGCGGCGCTCAATGAGGAACTACTCAGCAACAAGGCATAGTCAATGTATTGGGCTGGTAATCGAGACCGCACCGGTTCTTTCAGCATAAAATGAAAAATGTCCTTTAGAACCATGTCATTAAAATCTACCTGATGGCTGAGTCCACAAAAGTCCTGAAAATAGGTCCCAATGGCCTGGTCGCCTTGACGGAGGTTCAAAAGACAAAGAACTGTAGTATGCCCACCACCACTTCTTTGATCGGATGCCAATCCAGTCAATAGGTCATTATGAAAGCAAAAAGCTCTAAACAAGACCAATAACATTGATTTATTAACCTATTAACACAGTATACCCCATTTCCCCATGATATATGTACTTACAAGGCATTTGCCCACCAGCAACTATAGTTGCCGCTTGGACTTTTTAAAAACTATAGATCTCTTGTAAGATTTGTTTTGTTTGGATGATTGTAGAGACCTTCATGATTATGTGTGTGTATGTGTATATATATATATATATTACCTTTCTTTGGGATGGTTTGCCTTCATGTTTCTTGGAAGAAAAGGTAAGAAGTTCACAGACTCATGTGACAGGAAGGAAATAAATACCTTTTTTTAATCCTTTATTTGGTTGTTTGCTTGCATGTCATTCAGAAATAAAACATGGATAACATCTAAAAAAAATTCTTAAAAAAGGAAAATGACAACTATACACTGCGGCAACTATAATGGGAAACATGGTGTAATTGCTATAATGCACTTTGATGTTTAGGGTGAGTTTGCCTTTACTTTTCTCCAAAACTATACAGTAAAATGATATGAAAATGAATACAGTAATAGTAAGTGTCACTCTGAACAGGAATTTATTGAAATAATGAGCAAACCTATGAGGGAACACTTTTTAAGAGTATTTGAAAATGGGACATGGTGTAAGTGCTAAAATGCACTAATGATTGGGTGAGTTTGTCTTTACTTTTCTCCAAAACTATACAGTAAATTGATATGAACATGACAACAGTAATAGCCAAGGTCATTCAGAACAGGAATATATTGAAATAATGAGCAAACCTATGAAGGAACACTGTTTATGAGTGTTTGAATTTGCGACATGGTGTAAGTGATAGAATGCACTTTGATGTTTGGGGTGAGTTTGCCTTTACTCCAAAACTATACAGTAAAATTATATGAAAATAGATACAGTAATAGTCAGGGTCACTCTGAACAGTAATTTATTGAAATAATGAGCAAACCTATAATAGAAAGATTTTTATGAGTGTTTGAAAATGGGACATGGTGAAATTGATAGAATGCAGTTTGATGTTAGGGGTGAGTTTGCCTTTACTTTTCTCCAAAACTATACAGTAAAATGATATGAAAATGATAACAGTAATAGCCAGGGTCACTCAGAACAGAAATATATTGAAATAATGAGCAAACCTATAATAGAAAGATTTTTATGAGTGTTTGAAAATGGGACATGGTGTAAGTGATAGAATGCACTTTAATGTTAGGGGTGAGTTTGCCTTTACTTTTCTCCAAAACTATACAGTAAAATGACTTGAAAATAAATAAAGTAATAGTCAGGATAACTTTGAATAGGAATATATTATAAGAATGAGTGAACCTATGAAGGAACACTTTTTATGAGTGTTTGAAAATGAGACATGGTGTAAGTGCTAGAATGCACTTTGATGTTTGGGGTGAGTTTGCCTTTACTTTTCTTCAAAACTATACAGTAAAATGACTTGAAAATAAATACAGTAATAGTCAGGGTCACTCAGAACAGAAATATATTGAAATAATGAGCAAACCTATAATAGAAAGATGGTTATGAGTGTTTGAACATGGGACATGGTGTAAGTGATAGAATGCACTTTGATGTTAGGGGTGAGTTTGCCTTTACTTTTCTCCAAAACTATACAGTAAAATGAATTGAAAATAAACACAGTAATAGTCAGGGTCACTCTGAATTGGAATATATTAAAATAATGAGCAAACCTATGAAGGAACACTTTTTATGAGTGTTTGAAAATGGGACATGGTGTAAGTGCTAAAATGCACTTTAATGATTGGGTGAGTTTGTCTTTACTTTTCTCAAAAACTATACAGTAAAATGACTGAAAATAAATACAGTAATAGTCAGGGTCACTCTAAATAGGAATATATTAAAAGATTGAGTGAACCTATGAAGGAACACTTTTTATGAGTGTTTGAAAATGAGACATGGTGTAAGTGCTAGAATGCACTTTGATGTTTGGGGTGAGTTTGCCTTTACTTTTCTTCAAAACTATACAGTAAAATGACTTGAAAATAAATACAGTAATAGTCAGGGTCACTCAGAACAGAAATATATTGAAATAATGAGCAAACCTATAAGACTCTGTATATATATGTATATATATATAGTGTGTGTGTGTGTGTGTGTGTGTGTGTGTGTGTGTGTGTGTGTGTGTGTGTGTGTGTGTGTGTGTGTGTGTGTGTGTGTGTGTGTGTGTGTGTGTGTGTGTGTGTGTTTGTGTGTGTTTGTGTGTTGTTGTTTTTTAGTACAATATTTCTTACATTAGGTATAAATGTATATTTCATAGATAAGGTTTTTATTGCTCATGAATGCAATTCAATTATAATTGACAGAATTAAAAGCCACCAAAAGCCTGTTGTATCATATTTGTCATTTACATTAACTTGAAAAATGTAAGTAAATAATAAATAAACATTAATACATGATGTATAATCATTAATGTATGCTTTATATACAAACATTAAAATCAACAATAAAAATGCAAAATAAATGTATGATAATTAACATTAATATTTCATTTCATAAACATGCATAAATAAAGTATAATAATTAATGTATAATATATATAAAAACATTAAAATTAACAATAGAAATGTAAAAAAAATGAATGTATGACAATTAACATTAATATGAACATGAATAAATTATGTAATAATTAATGTAAATCATATATAGGCTTACAAACATTAAAATAATAAAAAATAAAATAAAAATTATGTTCTTTTTTAAAAATCATGAAATTGTATTAATTGTGTCCTAATAAGATGCAAAACAGCAAAAAATAGAGTCTAAAAATAAATTTTGACCTCTTCCAGCACCCATACCGTAAGTACACAATTAGACGCGCATACTAAAAAAAATGTGCGGCTGGCTTGACCGTGTATTTTCAACGCGCGGCCCACTTGACCGCAGTGTTCAACCACGATGTACTTGATAACATCCTCGTTTCTGCACACGCCGTCAAATTGACGTTGTACTCTTTCTTCTGCCCAAATGCTCAGAAGAGCTTTGGTATCCTCGACAGACCAGTACAGGCGATTCTCCATTTCGAGCAGCGATAATTTTGTGCGATATAAAAAAGTGAAATGTGCATCTTGCCGCAGACCATACCTTTCCCTAACACCGATAAACTCCGCCTTTTACCTTGACCACGCCTCTAGCCCGAGCTGGCCTGCTTTGGCCCGCTCAAGCACCGGAAGTGACAGTGGAAACGCGACTGGCCCTGGCACGCACTAGCATGGCTCGGCCCTGGCCCGGCAGTGGAAACGCGGCTAATGACATCCTCCACACCCATTTAAACGCTTACTGCGGTGAAGTGTCACATTGCGCCCGATTACGTCAAAAGTCATACGCTCACTGGATGTCATGGCAACTAAATCACGGAGGAAAACTTTAAATATCTCGCCTTCGTTTTTATTTCGGACCATCTCAAAAAATAAACAAATGATTTTAACATGTGTTTATCAAAGTAGGAAATCCACACTTTTAATCCCTTACACACAATTAGTCCTCTTGAATTACGAAATGGAGGCGGGTCCGGATTGAATTCCCTCCGGGTCCGGACTTTGAGAAGTACTGCACTAGAGGTATGTGTTTGTGTGTGCCTGCAGAGACACTGCCCTGCAGGGGCCGGCTGGCCATCTGAAGCACCAGATTTCCCAGTAGGGAAACTGTACAAGGTGGGCCGACCCGTTACTATGTAAATATATAAAGAATGAATGATAGTAAATTTACGTAGCCTTCCATCGGCCCAGGCACATGACTAACCTAGAGTCATTGGATGATTAGGCAGCAAGTGAACTGTCAGTTTGGAAACAGGAAAAATGGGCAAGCAATAGATCTGAGTGACGTTGATAGGGGCCGAATAGTGAGTTAGTACCTACCAAAAGTGTTAAAGGTCAACCGGTGAACCAGTCGTGGGCATTCAAGGCTCATTGATGTACATTGGGAGCAAAGGCTAGCCCGTCTGGCCTGATCACACAGAAAAGCTCAAACTGCTGAAATACTTAAGACTGCCCATGATAGAAAGGTGTCAGAACAAGTCAAGTCACCTTTATTTATATAGTGCTTTTTACAATACAGATTGTTTCAAAGGCGTTTAACCTGTTAACCAGCACCCCCACTTTTGAAAAATCCCCAGAAATGGCATACCCAAACTAAAACAGATACAGTTCATGAACCCTTTGCACTAAAAGCACAAGTATGGTCTCATTTGAAAGCTGACACTTGGCAGTTTATTGTAAATTTTGAATTAATAATTGTCATAATTATATTTTTATATATAAATAGCTTCAAAGTTTTGTAAAGTCATTAGAAATTTATTTTTATGAAAAATCTGCACAAAAATAATATTGAAGTAGGCATTATATCAATCTAGAAATGCACTGCAGCTAAAGCCACATGTCTGACCATGTTATATTTAAAATCTGAAGATGATAATTCTAAAACTCTGAATGTAATCAAATGTTTTTAAAAATCATGTAATATGACTTTATTTTGATTAGACTCTAAAATGCAAACTGATGATTATTGTCATCTTCTAAGGATCCATTCAGTCTATTGTCTCTATTGTTTTGTGGTGCAAAGGAGCCCCATTCAGTGTCAGTCTCCCCTGCACACATTCACACCTCTCCGGCCTGGTTATGGCTCTAAATATGCTTTTCTTTTCTCTTCATTATAATTACTAACGACTGGCTATTCACGCTGTTTCAATACCTAATTTCTTTTTTCAAAGTTCTCACTTCACATTTGAAACTGTATCAAATGCCCTTCTTGAAAAAAGAAACATTTCATAAAGCATTCCTATTTAAAATTTTTCATAAAAATAACAGCTAGGTGGCAGGTGAATCTGAGGGCTACTAGCATGTTAGCTTAGCACACCATCAATACATGAGAATTTGTGAAATTAAAACCATATTTTTGCTCCAAACTTACTTAATAACGCAAGTCGAGTGTTTTAAATAACCTTCTGTGTCTGATTTGGCTTCAGATAAAATAAAATAATATAGTTTCTGTCTGTTTTATTTTTAGTATTCTGCACAATGATAAAGTCTATATCGATTAGCATTACATTATAAATATAATTTATTATTATAAAAATACCTGACATGGCTCGAAGAACTCAGATAAATCATATATTGTTGCAATTTTGTTTATTGTCTCCAATCTTTATCCGCATGTTACAGCAATCTCTAGAAGCTTTGTTTAACCAGAGCCCGTCTATGGAGAGCCTTGGCACTTCCTATTAGCCCCATTGTATTATCTTGGTTGCAGTTCCATTAGAATTCCACTGGAGTTGATCGCGGGCGAGTGCAGAATGAATGGGAGTCTATAGAGCTAGACGGCTAAATGTATCCCTTTCTCCTGCTTGTCGTTGAATCAACGTACATTTTATTGTTGATTCCGCAAGTTCAATATAGATTATAGTCCAAAAGTCGAATGAACGAGTACTAATGTCCTTTCGATTTCTTACAGGTTAGGTCGTTGTTGGCCGGAACACGCTAGCATTCTGATATTATGTGACGTCAACACATTTTTGAACGGATTTTTAGAACAGATAAGTGAACCTAAAAATTCAATTTTAAGCTGAGTGTATTATCTTAGCCCCCCCTTTTGAATGCAACTTTCAAATTACTTGACAAAAAATTACATCCTGAGAAAAGTGGGGGTGAAATCCCATAGACTCCCATTCATTCTGCACTCGCCTGCGAGCGCCCCCGCATGGACAGAGACGTGTTACTGCAGCCAGTCCAGAAACCGGAAGTAACCAGACAGTGCCAATTCTTTTCTATTAGACATTCTCTGGTTTAAGTCAGGGACCTCCTGGATTGTCACATGATATGGCTCTTCTTCATGTGTTCCATATATGGACTAAATTTGCAAATGACCATGCATATGATGCCCTCAGGCTGCCAGTATGGATTGAAAACACAGTAGGGGCCTACATCTGAGTATCCAGCGCTCATAGTGATTACATCGGCACATTTGGGTATAAAATTCAATAAATATTATATCAATCTGACGCAAACCTATGCGAATCTATCAATATTTCTCCAAATCTGCACATTTTTTAGATAAAAACACTGAGGGACGTTGTTTTGTCAAGCACTCTAATGACGACAGCACAGGAGTTTTTTTCTGAATGGGAGCGGCTGACGCTCATAATTCATATTAAAGGTATCGAATAATTTTTTTATTACATAACTCCTGACACAAATTAAGACATAACTGTCACTATAAGTTTCTCAGAATAAAATAGTTGTCAAATACTGAAACTTGAGTCTTATATCTTTTTAATGATGTATAGTTTGTCAAGGTATTCTTCTATAGTAATTTAACACTGATAACAGGAAAATAATGGAACAAAGTTTGTTTCGGCTGTACAGCAGATCTAGAAGAAAATGGTGTCATTGTCCAGTGTTGATTAATTTCTGTTATAAACAAGTTATTAATTTAGTTAATTTAGTATATAGCAGCTTTGGAGAAAACAGTGATTTCATTGTACAGCTCAGTTCAGTTCTCATACAACAGCGTCAGTAGTCAGATCAATAATATTGTTGAATATTACAGTTTTTCTGAATTGCTAAAACACATTTCTTGAAACCATCACTCACTTTCTCAAAACCTTAAACACAAAACCAAAATTTTAAACTACATTCAGAGAATCTTTGACTATTCTGGCAAAATGAAACAATTGCCTCAAAACTATTTTATCTGTGCTCAAAATCAAACAATGCTTTCAGATCATACACACAGCGAGTCAATATTATGAACACTACATATCATTCATTAGACACTACATCAAAAAATGGAGAACACAGAATCCAAAGCAATGACCAATGGTTTGGTCATATCATTAGAAATGTGTGAAAATTTTTGAATCGTTGTGTGTAAACGATGACAACTGTGTTGTAGTTATGTTTAACTGTTTAATATTTTACAGAAAAGGGTGATTTATTCAACAAATTGGTTTAGGTTATTGAGAATTTGGTTCAGAGAATGGGGTTTAGTGTTTTAGCAATTCAGAAAAACTGTAAGTGTGCCAAATTAAGCAAGCCAGAGGCGACAGTGGCAAGAAACCCAGACTCCATCTGGTGACAGAATGGAGAAGAAATAATAAAATCTTGGGAGAAACCAGGCTCATTCGGGGGGCCAGTTCTCCTCTGACCAACAAACGAACAGTGTATGATTCAGGCTGCATTACAGGCCAGAAGTCAGATTGGATCGGAACATTCAAAATATTTATCCAGTTCCATCTGGTTGAAGGTTGGCGTCATCATGCGGGTTATGGAGGCGGGATCCGGCTGACTACATTATGCGTTGTGGTCGTGGTCGTGTCTAGGCACAGGTCCACCATCTGATCTGGATATGGCCCGGATCCGTCTGACTACGGTAAACCTTGGGATAAACAGTGTGACTAATATTAGCGTAGATGCCATTCTTCTTATGATGTAATGAGTACATTGGGTGTTTTAGTAAGTGTTCCAGGTTAGGGCTGATCTAATTTATGCAGCCTAACACATTTTACATGATTTGAATTATAGAAATTGATAATGTGCTGTGTATGCCAGGTTAAAGAGATGTGTTTTTAGTCTAGATTTAAACTGACAGAGTGTGTCTGCTTCTCGAACAATGCTAGGAAGACTGTTCTAAAGTTTAGGTGCTAAATTTGATTTTGATATTCTAGGTATTATCAACTGGCTAGAATTTTGAGATTGCAGTAGACGTGAACGACTATAATGCGTTAAGAGCTCGCTCAAGTACTGGGGAGCTAAACCATTTAGTGTTTTGTAAGTAATAAACATCGTATACATTTTATAATATTGCTGAAGGCAGGCTGATATGGTCATACTTCCTGATTCTGGTAAGAATTTTAGTTGCTGCGTTTAGTTGCTGCGTTTTGCATTAAGCGTGCAGGGCAACCACCCAGTAGAGAATTACAATAATCTAGCCTTGGGGTCATGAACGCATGAATTAACTGTTCCGCATTTGTCATTGAGAGTATATGTCGTAGTTTAGACATATTTTTAAGATGGAAGTATGCGGTTTTACAGTTACAGTTTTTTGGTATCAAAGAGGCCTGCCGGCGTGCCCGCACCAGCTTTGGGTGAGAAGAGAACAGAGAGCGAGACCTGTGAAGTTGCCTTTTAACTTCTGAAGAGGATGCATATATAACTGGATTGGTTGAAGATGGAGAAACTTTTACAACATATTAGTAATACAAGAATCTTTAAAAGTATCAGCATATAATATACACAATCATGTAGGTCATCAAAATACACATTCGTAGATACAAAGATTGGTGTACAGTATATGCAATCTTGATTAAATGAGTAATACTGACACATTAATTCAAGGATTAATACATAGGCAAACACTATAAACGAACGCATGATCACATAGGGAAATTTGATACATGATTGTACATGTCTTAAGTGATTATACAACCGAGTAGGAAAGGGGTTCATAATTTAACAATTCTATCACAAGGCATTCATAAAACAGTATACCATACCACAAACAATATATAAAACAGTAATAATCATACACACGTCATCTAGCTCTATTCATAGGTTTCCTATGAATTAATGAAATAAGTCTTTTTTATAGAAAGTATGCATCCCTAAGTCTATGGCCTGATCCAAAGTGAGTCCAGAGCAAAGCTTACCAGCCTTATCAGATGATAACCAAAGGCCTGGTCCTGCCTGTTAGTTGCAGTTTCAGGGGGTTTCACAGAACTCTAATGCGGTTTGTTGGGAGAGAGTTTGCTGAATTATTAATTAAATATAATTAAATATAGTGAATAATTGTGTCTGATTGGTCCAGACGGATGTGGAAATTGAAGTATACCCAGGGCTTTAGTTGAAGGTGTACTTAACACATTGAACAAGCCTCTACAATGAGAGTAAATCACTCGCATATGTGACTAAATCTTCTCTCTGGGCGACTAAATAATGTCCATCATTAGCTATTGGCTAATAAATTATTAGATTTTACTAACCAGTGTGTGTGTGTGTGTGTGTGTTAGAGGCTAAGTATAAGTTTAGCATAGATATATTTTCACTCGCTGAACTAAAAGAGTTTCGCTCTCCGTCAAAGCCATCTGTACTATTTCAATTCAGCTCAATGGATGCGCCTGTATTTGACATAACGTAAACTCTTTTGTGCAGGTGCACGACTCGTCGTCGCTTTGCTGTTAGAGAGAGAGAGAGAGAGAGAGCTACTGATCCAGTATCCCAGATCCACAGCTCCGCTGCAGAGGGCCCAAGAGAGAAACATGCTCTTATCCTGACTGACTGGCCGAGACTCGAATTTGAAACATTCGATTAAAATAGAAAAATCATCTATTTGGCTTGAGGTGAAATCCGTCATATCACAGTCTAACAGTCTGCACTGATTGGACTGTTTTTGAAGCTGCTACCAACGATCTGGATGAGCTCACAGATACTATAACATCATATATAAGTTTCTGTGAGGATACATGCATTCCTACCAGGACATTCTTATCATTTACTAATGATAAACCATGGTTTACTGGGAAACTCAAACACCTTCGTCATGCCAAAGAGGATGCTTACAGAAGTGGAGATAAAATCTTGTATAACCAGTCCAGAAACAGATTGACAAAGGAGATCAGAGTTGCTAAAAGGAACTACTCTGAAAAACTGAAAAAACAGTTTTCATCCAACGACCCATCATCAGTCTGGAATGGCCTGAGGAACATCACCAACTACAAGTCACCATCCCCCCGATCTGTGGACAATCAACACCTGGCTGACAATTTAAATTCATTTTACTGCAGGTTTGAAAAGCCCTCATTCACAACACACACCCGGTCTGATCTGCACTTCACACATTCACCATCACCTCCTGCACTCCTATTACTCCCCCCTCCTGCCATCCTACCTGAGCTTAAGGTCTGTGTGTGTTCAAAAAACAGAAGACTAGGAAAGCCTCAGGCCCAGACGGGCCTAATGACTGCACTTCTAAAGACCCCTCTGTCAAGCTCCTGAAATTTGCCGATGACACCACTGCCATCGGTCTCATCCGGAACGGTGACGAGTCTGCTTACAGACTGGAGGTTGAACAGCTGGCTGCCTGGTGCAGTTATAACAACCTTGAGTTGAACACGCTCAAAACAGTGGAGATGATCGTGGACTTCAGGAGGAACAGCCCAGCACTCCCTCCACTCACCATCATGAACAGCACTGTGGAAGCAGTGGAGTCATTCAGGTTCCTGGGCACTTCCATCTCTCAGGACCTGAAGTGGGACAATCACATTGACTCCACTGTGAAAAAGGCCCAGCAGAGACTGTACTTCCTTCGCCAGCTGAGGAAGTTCAACTTGCCACAGGAGCTGCTGATTCAGTTCTACTCAGCCGTCATTGAGTCTGTCTTATGCACATCCATCACTGTCTGGTTTGGTTCAGCTACCAAATCAGACATCAGGAGACTACAACGGACAGTCCGGACTGCGGAGAGGATCATCGGTGCCCCCCTGCCAACCCTCCAGGACCTGTACTCTTCCAGAGTGAGGAAGAGAGCAGGTAAAATCATCACAGACTCCACTCATCCTGGACACCACCTGTTTGAACTGTTACCGTCAAGACGGCGACTCAGATCACTGGCCACAGGAACATCTCGGCACAGGAACAGTTTCTTCCCACAGGCCATTTCCCTCCTGAACAGTTAACACACCTCCCAAGGCATATGCCTTAAGTGCAATACTCCCACTGTTTAGTGCAATATCCAACAACTCAGGTGATACTTATATGTAGATTTATTTATTTATAATATTCAAAACACTGTAAATATGTTCATAATCTGTAAATCTGGAAATGTCTATTCTGACTAAACCCAACTGTGATACTTTTATTCCCATATATTTATATTTTTATATTTTTATTCTTATAATTTGTAGTATGATGTTTCTTGTTGTATTTGTATTTGTATATGTCCACTGGAAGCCTCAGTACCAAAACAAATTCCTTGTGTGTGCAAGCACACTTGGCAATAAAGTCTTTCTGATTCTGATTCTAATCTTTTCCTCTGTGCAATCTATATTCCACCTCATGACTCTCCCTATTATAAAGAGCAAAGCTTTCCAAAATTACAGACTGACATCTTACACTTTCAGTCCAGAGGAAATATCCTCATATGCGGAGACACTTAAACGCCAGAACAGGGAGAGAAATTGATTTTGTAAATATTGTAGATAATTACCACATACTCAATGACACCACGTTTTCATTCCTCATCAAATATCACACCAAGAAACAGCTACAATAATTCAGTGAACATGAATGGAAAACAAATGTTAAAACTCTGTAAAGGGTTAGGGCTATACATCATTAATGGCATAACTACAGGAGATACATTAGGAAGATTCACTTACTGCTTCAGATTAGGAACCAGTGGGGTTGATTATTTAATAACAGATATTGATCCAAACTTTATTAATGCCTTCACAGTCAGACCTCAGCACCCGATTTCCGATCACTGCCAAACTGGGCTTTGTCTGAAAACCACTATGTGAAAGAACTAAAACTTGTCCACTCGAATCTGAAAAACTGTTTCCTTTGAAACCTAAACTCAAATGGAATCAATCCAGCTCGGATCAATTCAAAGAAAACATGAACAGTCCTACTATATTAAAAATCCTGGATGAATTTATGTCCACTGATTTCACTTTAGATGTTAATGGAATAAATTTAGCAACCAAAAAAACGTACATATTCAATACATTGGCAACTCTATCTAACATTACACAGCAAAGCAAATATAAAACAAATCAACAGAAAATAAGAAAGGATGTTTGGTTATATGATGAATGTGCAGGTCTCAGAAAAGAACTAAGGATACTTTCTAACAAAAATCACAGATCCATTCAGCCAGACATTACGGCTTTCTTATTCAGACTGTCTGAAAAATTACAAAAGACTTTTGTGGAACAAAAGAGAAAAATATTTTAAAACCAAAATTGATGAATCAGTAGATCAAAACACTTTCTGGAACCTATATATAAAACTTGAAAAACCCAAATGAGATATTTATAAAAAAAAAAATAACCGGCTGATCTTAACCAGCCTCAGAGTAAAATAAAGAATACACTAGAAGACTTGGTGAAAACAATTAAAAATTATCAAAATCCATTAGATACATCTATAACAATGTCTGAAATACAGGTCCTTCTCAAAAAATTTGCATATTGTGATAAAGTTAATTATTTTCCATAATGTATTGATAAAAATGTAACTTTCATATATTTTAGATTCATTGCACACCAACTGAAATATTTCAGGTCTTTTATTGTTTTAATGCTGATGATTTTGGCATACAGCTCATGAAAACCCCAAATTCCTGTCAAAAAATTAGCATATCATGAAAAGGTTCTCTAAACGAGCTATTAACCTAAACATCTGAATCAACTAATTAACTCTAAACACCTGCAAAAGATTCCTGAGGCTTTTAAAAACTCCCAGCCTGTTTCATTACTCAAAACCGCAATCATGGGTAAGACTGCCGACCTGACTGCTGTCCAGAAGGCCATCATTGACACCCTCAAGCAAGAGGGTAAGACACAGAAAAAAATTGCGGCGTGGCATGGAGGCAATCAGCCTGTGGCACTGCTGAGGTGTTATGGAGGCCCAGGATGCTTCGATAGCGGCCTTAAGCTCATCCAGAGTGTTGGGTCTTGCGTCTCTCAACTTTCTCTTCACAATATCCCACAGATTCTCTATGGGGTTCAGGTCAGGAGAGTTGGCAGGCCAATTGAGCACAGTAATACCATGGTCAGTAAACCATTTACCAGTGGTTTTGGCACTGTGAGCAGGTGCCAGGTCGTGCTGAAAAATGAAATCTTCATCTCCATAAAGCTTTTCAGCAGATGGAAGCACGAAGTGCTCCAAAATCTCCTGATAGCTAGCTGCATTGACCCTGCCCTTGATAAAACACAATGGACCAACACCAGCAGCTGACATGGCACCCCAGACCATCACTGAGTGTGGATACTCCAGTGCTGCTTCTCTGTAGCCCAGGTCAGGTGCTTCTGCCGCTGTTTCTGGTTCAAAAGTGGCTTGACCTGGGGAATGCGGCACCTGTAGCCCATTTCCTGCACACGCCTGTGCACGGTGGCTCTGGATGTTTCTACTCCAGACTCAGTCCACTGCTTCCGCAGGTCCCCCAAGGTCTGGAATCGGTCCTTCTCCACAATCTTCCTCAGGGTCCAGTCACCTCTTCTCGTTGTGCAGCGTTTTTTGCCACACTTTTTCCTTCCCACAGACTTCCCACTGAGGTGCCTTGATACAGCACTCTGGGAACAGCCTATTTGTTCAGAAATTTCTTTCTGTGTCTTACCCTCTTGCTTGAGGGTGTCAATGATGGCCTTCTGGACAGCAGTCTTACCCATGATTGCGGTTTTGAGTAATGAAACAGGCTGGGAGTTTTTAAAAGCCTCAGGAATCTTTTGCAGCTGTTTAGAGTTAATTAGTTGATTCAGATGATTAGGTTAATAGCTTGTTTAGAGAACCTTTTCATGATATGCTAATTTTTTGAGACAGGAATTTGGGGTTTTCATGAGCTGTATGCCAAAATCATCAGTATTAAAACAATAAAAGACCTGACATATTTCAGTTGGTGTGCAATGAATCTAAAATATATGAAAGTTTAATTTTTATCATTACATTATGGAAAATAATGAACTTTATCACAATATGCTAATTTTTTGAGAAGGACCTGTATTAGAACATATTAAAAATCTTAAATTAAAGAAAGCATGTAGACAAGATAACATTAGTAATGGAAATGTTTAAATTCAGCAGTCCCAGCATGATTAAAACTCTTGCCAAATTATTCAATCTGGTTTTATGGTCTGGTAACTACCCCGAGATCTGGTCTGAAGGACTCATCGCCCCCATTTTTAAGAAAGGTGATCGATTTAACCCCAATAAGTATTGCGGCATCTGTGTGGGCAGTGTTGTAGTAAAACTGTTCTGCAGTATAATAAACAGCTGCATTGTCACACACCTCAACACACAAAATTTAAATAAAGCACAAATTGGGTTTTTACCAAAACAACGCACATCCGACCACGTCTATTCTCTTCACACTCTAATTAACAAAAACATCAAGGACAAACAGGGAAAATATTTGCATGTTTTGTAGACTTTGAAAAAGCATTCGACTCAATTTGGCATGATGGTTTACTGTACAAACTCCTACAAATTGGCATTGGCGGAAAAACTTTGATATTATACAATCTCTGTACCCCAACAGCAAAAGTGCGGTGAACAGCACACACCTGAGGGCCGCACACCTTCAGCAGAGCCTGTCCCTGTACTGTCACGAGTGGGCCCTGACAGTCAATATGCACAAAACCAGAGTCATGGTGTTCCATAAGAAGGCCAGATCTCAGGGAAACAAACACCAGTTCACTTATAAAGACCAGGTCCTGCAGCACAGCACTAGGTACAGTTATCAACATCAGTGCTTCAGTCTGGCTGTCAAAACACTGAGCAAAAAGGCTATGACGGCTTTTTATACTATAAAGTCACGATGTGGTCACTTAAAATTACCCATTAAAACTTGGATAAAATTATATAATTCAATAATAAAAACCAATTATTTTATATGGATGTGAAATTAGGGGATAAAACTTCAGTAGAAAAACTATAATTGGAAATTGCCAAAAGCATTTTAGGGGTTCACAGAAGCACGTCCAACAACGGCTGCAGGGCAGAATTAGGCTTGTACCCGCTGAACATTGAAATCCAGAAGAGATGTGTTCAGTAGTGATGTGACATTTGAACCGAGGCGTCGGAGCTTGTGTTCGAGAAAAAATGGGCGTGCCAGATGAAGCCGCGATAGACCAACGCTACTTTTGCGTCATCGAAGGGTAACGCCCCTTTTTGGGGGAAAACAAACGGATTCCTCTGAGAACAGAACTCGCTGCTCGCTCTAGATCTGCAAAGTTTCTTGATAGCAAAAATGGCACAAACATACACACTCTCTTTGCTGGTCGAGAACCGTGAGCGGTATTTAAAGAAGCTACTGGATACGGGGTTACAGAGGTGTCCCTTTGAAATGGTCGAAAACTGGATTAATGACCCCACGCAGTGGCCAAATATGGACTATTCAGACATCTACCACTATCTCGTGGAATCACCAAGTAGCCTATTTTTTTGTCCTTAACACACTCACAGTATGACAAACTAGACGATGAGGCCATGTCACTTGGATCACATTTAACTTGATTTAAACTATTGACATAGTTTTGTTGTCGACTAGCTATACTAGTTAGAAAGACGAAGCTGCTAGCAGCTACGTGATTAGCTCTCACTAGGCACGCTACCTTGGCTGTTAACTGATTTTATTGTTGAAATAGTGGCAGGCTAGGACTAAAGTGGACTTGGCTGGTTTCGGCTTGTGTCTAGAAAGTGCTAGGACTTTGAAAGTTGTAAAAAGGTTTACAGTGTACGGCAAAATATGTAGCGTTGGTCTATCCTAACAAATTATATCTCTATTCTGCGTTCACTTGCAAAACTTTTGAATTGCCCGAGAAAGTTTTATTCGGTCATAAAATTTCCCCAGAGGAACTTTGGAGAATGAAAAAAAGAGCTGGGAGGAAATATATAGCCTATATAGCCAACACAAAAGTTATGCAAGTAAACGCAAAAACTATTATAGCCTAATCTTTCCTGGCATCTCATCTTTTCCCATCTCTTTAGGTTTGGTTAACATCTTTAATATATCATTTCACAAGCTATCTTGAACGAACAGAGGCATGGTCTGAGATAATAGTGTATTTACCGGTGTTGAATTCTCAGAAGATGAAGAAAATATCCGTCAGATTAAAAAAAAAAAAAGTAATTTCTTCACAAAAAAACAAACCGCCACAATCCCTCATCGTCTAGTTTGTCATACTGTGAGTGTGTTAATGACAAAAAAAAAATAGACTGTGATTCCACGAGATAGTGGTAGATGTCTGAATAGTCCGGCAAAGAGGACTTTGTATGTTTGTGCCATTTTTGCTATCAAGAAACTGCAGATCTAGAGCGAGTTCTGTTCTCAGCAGTGTTGCCAGATTGGGACGGTGATTTCCAGCCCAAAAGCTCACCAAAACCCGCTCACTACAAGAAAAAAACGCCCAAAATTTTACTGCCAAAATAATGTTATATAATTTCATTACCATGTCATTTAAGGTTGATAAGCACAATTTGTATCTCGTTAAAACAAAATAACGATGATAAAATAAAATAAAAAATAAATAAATTTTCCAGGAAAACAGATCAAAACAGGGCAATAATTAAGGAGAAACTTTAACCCTCGGAAGTACACATTGCAGAACATAACGCAGAATTTAGCAGTCAAAACGGATTCATCGTTGATTCAAACCTTTTTCAGCAGCTGTCAGGGACAAGTAGAGTGCAGTCTGGATGGTGTAAAGTTGGAGATGTTTGGTTAGGCTAGTGTGCACATATGACATGGACAGGAATCGTCCCATATTTGATTTCAATTCAAGTCATTCAACTGTGCTCTCCTCTCAGAGTTATATTCACCATAGAGTGACCTCCTTCCACGTGTGCGTTTTTTAGAGTTGCTCACTACTGTACACTCTTTTGTATAGTAGGATGTCACTTTGCCTTAGCGATCACTTGAATATACAGCTACAACTTCTCGGGCTCAATCGCGTCTGCCTGCGGATCGCTGATTGGCTAAAAGTGCGTGCTCGTCGGTGATGTCATCACTAACGCCAGCTGACTCTGCATGAGCGTGTGTGTACAGTAATGTCATGATGACTGATTTTATGGACTACATGCACTTTAGTTTCGTTTTTTTTAACCAATTAGACTTTAAAATGTAGATGTTTGAAAACCGCCGAAATGACCCCAAACCAGCCCAAATTTTGACCACCCGCCCAAACCCTTTTTTACCCGCACAATCAAATTCAAAACCGCCCAATTGGGCGGGAACCCGCCCAATCTGGCAACACTGGTTCTCAGAGGAATCCGTTTGTTTTCCCCAAAAAAGGGGCGTTACCCTTCGATGACGCAAAAGTATTTTATTTTATTAACTGTATTTTAACTAAATAACATTATGTAGCTACCACAGAGTTGCATATCATGTGTAAGCATATCCTTTGTAAATAAAGTTTTGAGTTTCTGATTCTCCATTACATCAGAGAAAGCTGCAATTGTTCTGAGTAGCCTTGATGCAGGCTATGTAACGTTATAGGTTTCCAGCAAGAAGTGTCAATGGGCGTTTTCACACCTGAAAGTCCGCACCAAGGTCCGAACCAAAGTTCACGTTTTGATACATTTTATACTTTCAGAAAGTTTTGGTTTGGTTTCACACTGCAATTATGCTAGCGCACTAAAGAACTTTACGTGACATACTTAAGTCCTGTCGTCATCATCTATGTGGGCTGCATCTCGACATTGATTGGTTTGTAAATGGACGTGTGTCTGACGTCAGCGTGTTGTCAATTCGGCGGGTAACTTTGACAACATGAATGAACAGACGCATATCGTTGCAACTGTATTGTTATTTTTTCGTCGTGCGAACATTTTATCGTCGCCGGCAGGAAAGGAGGAAAAGACTGCAAGCAATCATGCGATTATTATTATTATGTCATCAGACCATACTTCAATTAAAAACGACTCGGTTACTAACGTAACCTCGGTTCCCTGAGAGGAGGTCTCTCCTATTGCGTAAGTAGCTTACGCTATGGGAAAACTCCTTTTCTCGAGAATATTGAAGTCTTTATGTAAAACGCATTGCGGCTGCACAGCTGACAGCAATGAACGAAGGAGCTCGGTCATTGGCTGTGCTGCGGCAACTTGCTCGAACCAATGACGGGGCGACTCTGAATGCGCGACCAATGAGCGCACTTCGCGCCCGCGCGCGTCAGAGCCCGCCAAGATGGGCGTGGCCAAGAGCTATATATTGGGCGCCCCGTCATGAGAGTTCTTTAGGTTAAAACGACTGAAGCGAACTAACCAAGCACAAGCACGGCAGCTTACGCAATACTCGTTCCCTCCTCTCAGGGAACCGAGGTTACGTTAGTAACCGAGTCGTTCCCTTTCGAGAGGTCTCTCCTATTGCGTAAGTAGCTTACACTATGGGAACACCATGCAAAACGCCGTGCGTGCTGAACTTCGCCTTATAATAGCCAGAGGCAGGTGCCTAAGCTGAAAAGCAAAGTTATCATCCAACTAGCCGGCAGAGGCGAGCTTTATATGTGGGAAAAAATACAGAGCGGCTAGAAGGCGCTCAGTGTGACACAAGCACATACATAATCTAGATACGAACTCGCAGTTCAACTAGCATTATGCTGATAGCACATTGGAATGCAATGTCGGGACCTGTAGGTTGTAGAATCTGATAAATGTGGATGGTGAGGCCCAGCCTGCCGCCGCACAAATATCCTCGATCGGTATCCCGCTCGACCATGCCCAGGAAGAAGCCACACTCCTGGTGGAGTGTGCTTTGACTCCCCAGGGGCATTGAAGTCCCTTAGCTTCATAAGCCAGCGCTATAGCTTCGACTATCCAGTGAGAGATTCTCTGCTTTGAAACGGCGGAACCTTTCGTACGGCCGCCAAAGCATACAAACAGTTGTTCTGTCTGTCTGAATAGGGCAGAACGCTCCAAATACACTCTGAGAGCCCTAACGGGGCAGAGTAGATTAGCGTCGTGTTCGTCTGCTGGAGACGAAAGCGCAGTTAGGGAGATAACCTGTGCTCTGAAGGGAGTGGTGAGCACTTTAGGAATATACCCATGTTTCGGTCTAAGGACGACCCTGCAGTCGTTAGGTCCGAATTCTAGGCAGGCAGCGCTTGTTGAAAGCGCGTGCAGGTCGCCCACTCTCTTGACCGAGGCGAGTGCCAGCAAGAGCGCCGTCTTGAGCGAGAGCTGTTTAAGGTGCACGGTTCGGAGTGGTTCGAACGGGGGCCCTTTAAGAGCGTCTAGGACCGTAGCTAGGTCCCAGATCGGCACTGAGGGGGGGCGCGAAGGGTTCATCCTCCTGGCGCCCCTTAGGAAACGAATAATTAGGTCGCTTCTTCCCAATGGACGTTCCATTACAAGGTCGTGTGACGCTGTGATGGCAGCCACATATACTTTGAGCGTGGAGGGGGTGCGGCCCGCCTCCAGAAGCCCTTGTAGGAAGACGAGTACACTCGTAATCTCGCATGTTACAGGGTTCAGGCCCTTGGTATTACACCAGTCACTGAACACTTTCCATTTCTGGGCATATAAGCCTCTCGTGGAGGGCGCCCGCGCCTCAGCGATGGTTTTTAGTGCTCCGCTCGCGAGGTTCCTGGGAACCCGTTGAGGGGCCATGCATGAAGGGCCCACAGATCGGGGCGGGGATGAAATATCATCCCGCTGGCCTGACTGAGGAGGTCTGGCCTCAGTGTAATCGGCCGTGGTGCAGATTGCATTTGCATCAGATCTGGAAACCATGTTTGGTTCTTCCAGAGTGGGGCTATCAGCAGCACTGCGTTTTCCTTCTCTCTGACCCGACTGATGACCTGTGGCAGCATCGCGATCGGGGGAAAGGCATATAAGGGGCGGCTCGGCCAGCTCTGGGCGAGCGCGTCCGTGCTTTTCGTGAAGAAAAGAGAGCAGTGCGCGTTCTCCTTGGAGGCGAAGAGGTCGATCTCCGCTTTGCCACAGGTTTTCCACAACCACTGAATCGTCAGCAGGTTGAGAGCCCATTCTCCTGGGAGAATCTTGTCTCTGGATAGCATGTCTGCCCCCTGGTTCAGGGCGCCTGGCACATGCGCTGCTCTCAGCGAGCGCAAGTTGTGCTGGGACCATAAAATGAGTCTCCTGGCCATTGAATGCATGGAGCTCGACCTGAGTCCACCCTGGCGATTTATGTACAACACTACCGTCATGTTGTCCGTTCGGACCAGGACGTGTTCGTTTTTTAGATGTGGGAGCAGGGCTCTGAGAGCCAAAGCGACCGCTTTCATTTCCAGACAGTTTATGTGTAGGCGCTTCTCTGGGTTTGACCAAAAGCCGGAGACAGGCCTGCCCTCGTAAAGGGCCCCCCAACCTATTTTGGAGGCATCTGTCGTTATCATCTTTCTCCTTGTGTTCACACCCAGACTCACGCCTGACTGGTACCAGTCGGCGGCTTTCCAGTGCGTCAGGGCTTTTATACAGCCGTGGTTCGCTCTGATTAAAAAGTGGCCCGAACGCCACGCGTGAGTAGGGACGCGGCTCTTGAGCCAGCGTTGGAGAGGGCGCATATGCAACAATCCTAGCTGGAGTACGGCCGATGCTGAGGCCATGAGACCGAGCATCCTCTGAAACCGTTTGACGGGGGCGCGCGCGCCCGCCCTGAATGATGTTGCAAGGCGCCGGATGGTGAGCGCGCGCTCCGATGAGAGACGCGCTGTCATTTGCATCGAGTCTAGAACTATTCCCAGGAAAGAAATCCTCTGGCTGGGAGATAGTATGCTTATTGCAAAATATATTCTTAGACCCAGGCATTCTAAATGGCTGATAATCCAAGATCTGTGTGTTATTAGCTGACTCTCTGATTGTGCTAGAACCAGCCAATCGTCGAGATAATTCAGTATTCGCACTCCCCTTCGTCTTAGGGGGGAAAGTGCTGCATCCATACATTTCGTGAATGTACGGGGAGCCAGGGACAGGCCGAACGGGAGTACTGTGTACTGGTATGACTGTCCCTCGAAAGCGAATCTCAGAAACGGCCTGTGATGAGGCGCTATTGGAATGTGAAAGTAAGCATCTTTCAGATCCACTGAGAGAAACCAATCTCCTGGGCGCACTTGCGCGAGGATATGCTTGGTTGTTAACATTCTGAACGAGCGAATCATTAGTGCTTTGTTCAGGTGTCTGAGATCTAGGATGGGGCGGAGACCGCCATCCTTTTTCGGGACGAGAAAATAGCGGCTGTAAAAACCTGTCCCGCTCAGAGAGGGGGAAACAGTTTCCACAGCGCCCTTTTCTATTAGTTTGTGCACCTCGGTGCGTAGAACATGTGAACACTCTTTTCTCACTTTCTTCTCGACCACAGTCGTAAAACGTGGTGGTCTGTGAGCGAACTGGAGCGAGTATCCGTGCTTTACTATATTCAATACCCATTTCGGCATATCTGGAATGTTTTCCCATGCCGCTGCGTGTACAGATATGGGCTGAATACAGGCTAGGGGCGGGCCACTGTGACGTAGGGACCCGGCCAGCGAATCGCCTGAGCTCGTAGCTCTCAGAGGCGGGGGCGCGCGCTGAGCAGCTGAGTGAATGGGCGCGTGTGTGATTACAACAGCGCGCGCTGTGTTTGTAAAACTCGCAGCCTGAGCTGAGGTTGTGTTTGACACTGTAAGGGCAGTGTTTATAAGTGTGGGTGCATAAACAGTGGTAGGCACACGCGTCACTTTTATAATGTTTCCCGCTTTTACTGGGGATGAATTTATAACTGTGTGAACAGTGCTTGTGTGTAGTGGTGCGTACATGAGCGTAGGCACGTGATCTACATTCATAGGAAGCGCAGCCTGAGCTGGGAATGAATTTGGCACTGTTTTGACAGTATCTGGGAATGCACACTTTGTGGACATGTGAACCCTTAGTGATGCAGGCAGAAAAAGACTCTTTTTGTGTTTTCTGTGCGTCGCCGTAAAAACGGCGTTTGTTTGCATGTGAGCGAGCTCTGTGATTGGCCCATTGACTGCTGTATGGACATATCCAACCGCCTGTAAGGGGACTGGGTAATGTTTGAGCTTTTGCAGAGAGAGTGGTCCGGCTTTTGCGAGACACGCACTCTCTCTTCTCATTTCTGTGGCAAGGACGGCTTTCGAGGCTCAGGGTTCAGCACAATCTTGGGCCGAGGACCCCGTCGCTCAGGAGGCGGCTTGCGGTTGTGAGAGCGTGAGCGGCGTCGAGCGTCAGCCTGAGGCGCGAGCTGAGAGGCGGTGGGAGCTGTTTTAGCCCGCTGCGGCTGTGGCGGTCTCTGTCTGCTCTGCGATGAGCTGGAGCGCTTTGGCAGGAAATGACGCATAGCTTGTGAAGCGTTCTGAGCCTCAGTGAAGCGTTCGGCGAAACCTTTAACCGCCGGTCCAAACAGCCCGCTGGTGGAGATAGGCGCATCGAGAAATGGCGCCTTATCCGCGTCCTTCATTTCAGTCAGAGTCAGCCACAGATGGCGCTCGAGAACAGTCAAATTAGCCATAGCACGGCCGATGGACTGGGCGGTGGCCTTCGTGGCTCGCAGAGCTATATCAGTTGCGCTGCGTAGGTCCCTGAAGGCTTCGGGTTCGGGGCCAGACTCGTCTATAGAGTGGAGAAGCTTGGCTTGGCACACTTGAAGTACCGCCATTGAGTGAAGCGCTGATGCAGCTTGGCCGGCGGCGGCGTAGGCGCGACCAGCGAGAGCAGAGGTAGTGCGACAGGGCTTCGAGGGGTGGGAAGCTTTGGCTTTCCATCCGGTGGTGGAGGGCGGGCAGAGATGATTGGCCACGGCCTCCTCGAGGGGCGGCGTTCCCTCGTAGCCTCTTTCCTTCGCGCCGTCCACTGAGGAGAGCGAAGAAGAAAAAGAAGGCTTTAGGCGCGCAGAGTGGGGGGCTTTCCACGACTTGGTGAGTTCGTCGTGAACTTCCGGGAAGAAGGGAGAAGGCCTTTGCCGAGGGGCCTGCTGGCGCCCCTGCAGAAACCACTCATCCAGTCGGCTCCGGGTTGGTTCTTCGGGAGAAGACCAATCGAGCCCGAGGTCTTCCACGGCCTTAGAGAGGACACGGATAATCTCAGTATCCATAGTGGAGCCCCCGCTCGTGCTAGCTAGCGTCGACGGGGCGGGGTCGAGAGTGGAGCCCGGCCAGTCGTCCGATGCAGCGTCGATGGACAAGCTGTCGTCCATTCCCCCGTCGTCCTCGGACGCGCCGAAAGTCACAAGGCCCACCGCTCTGCTAGAGGGGTGTGGGTCCGGCTGGGTGAACTGAACCGGCGGTGGGGAAGGCAAGAGCGGCGGTGAAGCACGCGGAGACTGGCTCGGCGTGACGTCACTGAGCTCAGGTTCAGGAAGCCTCTGTGAGCGGCGCTTTTTCTTAGTGCACGGCTCAAACAGAGGGGTGGCGATGGGCTCGCTCACGGCGAAAGCGGCGAGGCGAGCCCGTAGTGCGGAAAGACCCAGGTCATCACATTCCGGGCATCCGCCCTTGGTCAATGCAGCTTCTGCGTGGTCCCGGCCCAGGCAGCGAGCGCGGATGATGTGACGATCCCCGTCCGGGAGAAGGTCTCTGCACGACGCGCAGGAAGGCATTTGAAACAACGCCTTATTGGAAAATTGCTCTTTCACAAATGTCGCGGGGCGGACAGATGTAAAATACTTGCGTATATGGCGCGCCGGATGGCTCAGTAGGAGGTGCTTGAAGGCGGCTGAAGGTGCCGACGTGCTCGTAGCAATCCCGCTGGTATGCTTTTCCACGGCGGCGAAGGCTTCCAATAATCCGGAGGATCCAGCGAAGAAGGTGTTCGCTGAAGGAGATTAAATCTAAAGAACTCTCATGACGGGGCGCCCAATATATAGCTCTTGGCCACGCCCATCTTGGCGGGCTCTGACGCGCGCGGGCGCGAAGCACGCTCATTGGTCGCGCATTCAGAGTCGCCCCGTCATTGGTTCGAGCAAGTTGCCGCAGCACAGCCAATGACCGAGCTCCTTCATTCATTGCTGTCAGCTGTGCAGCCGCAATGCGTTTTACATAAAGACTTCAAATATTCTCGAGAAAAGGAGTTTTCCCATAGCGTAAGCTACTTACGCAATAGGAGAGAGCTCTCGAAAGGGAACCTCGTCTCCTCCTCTCCCCATGTGCTACCACGGCTCATTTTTCCTGCCACCTTCTGTTTTTTCGGCTATGCGGGAACCACCGGAACTTCCTGTAAAAGGTCTGAAAGTCCGAACCATACAGAAATGCTTTCACACTAGAAACGAACCAAACCTTTGTTCAGTTTGATCTGGACCGAGACTACCTCTTTTCGTCGGACCAAATTTCATCTGTTTGGTCCGGACCGTGGACCGTGGACCGTTTCACACCTGTAATTTTGATTCGGACCAAACTGAAAAGTCCGAAAGTCTGGACCAAACAAGGTAGGTGTGAAAGGGCCCAATATCACTTTAATGTTTCAGAAAATGCTGTTTATTAAATATTAATTTGAAATGTTATTAAATATGAATATAAACGGTTATTCCGTTAATACAGAAATGCGTTCAATTAGTTTCTGATGTGCTGCACAATTCTGATATTAATTCAAATAAGCTGTAGGCCTACAAAGCTGAAATTGCAGCGGCATCTCCAACAGCCAGCTGTCGCTCCAGCGGCATCTCGTAGCGACATCTCCAACAGCCAATAACGTTACTTTGTCCAGCTGTGGCTGCTGCCAAAGTAAGTGTGATGATACCACTTTCTGATTAATTAGTTATGTTTCTGCGCAGAGGAAATAATTAAATCCAATTTTTTCATAAAAACTTAGGCTAACTGAACATCCTAGGCTATATGTGAAAAATTATAATTACTCATTTTAAATGTTTTTACATAGAGAACTGTAGCTAATGAATTAGAAACACACCAAAATATAGCCTAATTGTTATTTTATTTAACATTTGTTATTCTTCAAATGAAATCGTCTTTACAAACATAGGCTATATGAGCTAGATTCAACTAATCAATATACTATTGTTATTATTATTATTATTAACAGGGGCGGTTCTAGGGTGAGTGGATATCCGGGGCTTAGCCCAGAGAAATCCATGTATGTGTCAGGATACAAGGAATAAACTTTAAATAAAATGTTTAATATTTGTTTTTTTGTTTTTCTTTAAATTTTTTTTTTAACAAGGTAAATCTTTCTGGCTTATTAAAATTAAAAGTCACAATGTCACACAGAGTTAAACTGAAACATCAATCCACCCTCATCAACAATGCAATAATCCATTCCAAAGTAAGAATACCAAACATTCCAAGATGCTATTTACAAACAAAGGGAACAGAACAGGTCAAGTTCAACATCAATTCAATAGCAATTGATAGCGATTACACCGCACTTACAATTTGCATAAATAATCGTATGAGGCTAATGTATCAAATATCAAATTTGGAATACAGAAATATGAAATATTGAAAAAAATAGAATGGTACTTTGCCACTAGATGGCGGCAAGCCACTGCCTTAATTAGTGAGTCGGTTTATTCAATCGATTCGTTCAAAACAGATGATTCATTTAGAAAAAAAGTAAGAAATGTTTTTTGAATTGCGGGGTCAGTGAATCGTTTACAAGCAAATTCATTCTGACTGTAAACACCGTGATGCTTTGTTTGAAACCATTTTCGTTAGCGAAATATTTTCTTTACTTTAATATCTTTTTTATTTAATTGTTGCCGTGACACAGGCAGGCCATGCTAACCAAACATATAACGCTCTAATTTTGTGTGTGTGTGTGTGTGTGTGTGTGTGTGTGTGTGTGTGTGTGTGTGTGCGCGCGCGCGCGTGTGGCATGACTGTGCTGCGCAACCATTAACTGTTAGACGATCAAAATGTAAATCAGACACAATTTAAAACCGAATAAGAAATATAATACTATGATTAAAAAGTTACAGATACCAGCTGAAGCTGTTGTATCTTGTTTTAGTGCTGGCTGGGGGTGTTTTACTTCCTTTTTTTAAAGAATTTTGAAAACCGCCTGGCTCCAAAATATCTAATTTCATTGGCTGGATGATCGTACAGACGCTGAACTTCTCATCGATGGTTGGCCAGTTTACATGTCAGTCAGAAGCACTAGCCTGAGTGGGCGGTTCTTGTCGGTTGTGAATGACAACGCGTATATTGACGGACAATGTAGATGTGAGAGTCGAGAGATATACATTTAATTAATTAAATTCTAATAAAAAATATTTTAATGCGCATGAAAACTGATGGTGCGTACAATGCATGGTAATAAAAACATTCGAGGCTTTACTGAAAACATTCGGGGCTCCAGCGGCAAGCCCCCTTAGCCCACCCCTAGTGCCGCCCCTGGCCCTGCATCAAGGCAACTATATACATTTAATTAATGTATAATTGATTAATATTGTTAATGACTAATTGACTAATATTGTTAATATTTATAATATCATTGTTAATAATTGATTAACAATAATATTATAAATATTAACAATATTAGTAGTACTATTACACTTTTATTAAAAACATATCTGTAGGCCTACTGTAGCCTACAACTGAACAACGTATGTTTTTAATAAATATGTGTCTTTTATATACACATATACCATATTAATAAGGAATATGGTATTTAATAATTATGTTGGCCTATTATAAATAATCAGAATACTTCCCAGATAGCAAAATTGTTCCGGGCCTTTTATGGCCCAATTACTGTTCTTAGTTTTGGCAATCATACCGCCAGGAATGCAGGGCCAAAACCGGCCCAAACTATTTTGCCAAAAGCACGCCAGAAAGCTGCCAGAAAAATGCCAATGCCTTACCAGACGAGAGCCAGAAGACCCTAAATTGGCCCATATTCATGCCATAATATCCCCATTGAAAAGCCAGATGTCAACTAATTTGGCCCATATTCAATATCTGCACCCAACAGCAACCATACAATTCAAAGAGAAATCAAACCAGGAAACCATAACTGCTGAAAATTAGTGTTTATTTTCAATCAACAAACATATGACCTAAATAGGTAAACATTTACAATTATTCATTTTTTTATACAAATAAAATGTAAGAAAATAAAATGTAAAAACATTTGATACAAAGCTTGGTTTTAGAAATCACACTTAGTTGTGTAAACCATGAAAGACCACAAACTTATGAACGGTAGTGTGTTAAAGTGTGGCCAGAAACGGGCCAAAGTGGAATGTATATGTGTGTGTGTGCCTGACTTTGTGTTGGTGTGTGCCTGACGTTATGTGTTGGTGGGTGGCTGGTGGTGGAGGACTTTGCTTCTCCTCCTCCTACCCCCCTCTCGATCGCCAGACAAATACAACCAACGCCTCAACCATTGCTCCACCTCCTGGTTTGTGGATTCTCTGCATCCAGGATTTCTCCGAATGGCTTCTAGAAACAAACAATTAAAAATATCATGGCAGGTTTCAGAGTTTAAATATAAGACTTTTTAAAGACAAAGTAAAGACAGGCAATGCCATTTAAACTTAAATTTCATTTAGGCATTTAAGTTAAGTCCCATTCTTTTGTTGACTTTGTGTGACAGACTTAAGGGAAAGGGGCAGCATAATTTGTTTCTTACAGTTTCTTTACCACTATGAAGTTAAACAGGCACAGACCTTACAAAAGAGATGTATACATAGCCTGATAAGCCAGACTAGGGGAGAGCCGGGACGATTGAAACGCGGGACGGATGAAACATTGAGATTTCCTTGAAAACCACTCACGTTATGTACGTCAGCACGTACAGCACGCAATGCCTATCAGACCCGCGGAAACATTTCTTCTTTACGTCTTGCCGTTTTAAAGTTAGAGCCGGAAAGCTGTTTTTGAGTGTGGTTAGTGAAATCTTTCCTGCGGTACTTTTTTTTGACTGACAAGTTGTATTTATTGTTTCATGTGCCATTGTAATAATAATACGGCAGGTGTATTAGTACTGCATCACACCCTTAAGTGTATAATATCAGAGTTTTTTAGTTTACGGACAAAATAGGTTTAAATGGCTGGAGGCGCTGTCGGGACGGTTGAAACAGCGACTCGTGCCAGTTAAACCTGGTCATAGGAAAACACTCAATATGACTAAATCACTCAATATGACTCAAGGAATAAATGTAAGAATTAATTGTAAACGGATTTGTCTGTCTTCTTCAAAATAGCCTATTAGAAAGATTACGCAAAATGCGCAAAGGCTTATCGCCGATTGTTTATTGGGCGACAGAACAAAAATGTTAATATGAACCTTAAAATGAAAATAAATGACAAAATATGTTTGTAACAATATGTACATAAGTTACTTGTCAGGTATTGTTCATAAAAACAAGAATTAGATGAATAGTTACCGTTTAAACTGTTATGTTTCATCCGTCCCACCCCTGTGTTTCAATCGTCCCGCTCTGGAGGGACGATTGAAACAAAGCCCAACTCCCGTTCAAAGTAAATTTTTACTTAAATCATTCTATGTTTCTACCAAATAACACATGATACTAAGATAACACATGTGTGAGTTGTTGATCACACACACAAAAAAAATCTATCTGTAACCTTATCTTAGAAAACGACGTTTATCTGAAAAGTGTTTCAACCGTCCCGGCTCTCCCCTATATCATAATGTGTAGTCTGACCACGAACGATAGACGAACACCCCTTTCACACGTACATGGTTATTTTGAAAAACAAAGACATTTATCTGCGTTTATGCCCTTTGTTTACATACAAACAAAGAATTTGCCTCTAAAAACAGTGGCCACTACACTGGAGAGCCTTTATCCACCCTGTATTGAGGGGTGACAGCTCATCGAAGTGACTATGAAGCTGGTAAAGGAACCTAAAAATATTGCCTGGTACATCTAATCAACACTTTTACCTGTAACAACATTCTTGACTTCTAGGCCCCGGAATGAAGTTTTGCCATTGAGGCCTGTCCAATTAATTTTGTAGGCCAAGTCGTTCTGAAGAAGCATCTTCATGACCCTCCACACAGTGTCCTTGAGGGTCACGCCCCCAGCAAGGCCCAGTGTCAGCACCTGGAAAAATAAAAAATTAAAGTTTTGAAAATATGAATGTTCATTGCAAAGAAAAAAAAAGAGTTCAGAAAAAAATCTGGTTCAAATACTAATGATAAAAGTAATTACCAAGTCCTTTCTCTTCTCTGGCTTTGTCTTAATGTCGCGGTCCAGCGCAAAAAGATCCTCAGCATCCCTCAACGGCAGGGAACTTCCGTCCATGTGGTGTAGGTGTAGAAGAGAGATTCTGAACAATCCGCAGCAGATTTCTTTGCATATCACACGTCACCTCCTGCTTGGCAATGATCTCTCGTAGTAATGCTGAAACCAGAACATTTTAAAAACTGTTCAGTCCTTGCTAGCTATAACATAGAAATGTATTGTAAATGGGAATAGAGCATAAGGTCTCACCAGAGTGCAGGTCCATCTCAGAAGCAGCATGAGGGGCAAGATGGTAGGATGGCTCAGGAGTTCCATGGTGGCGAGACGGCTGAGAGGCAAGATGGTAGGATGGCTCAGGAGTTCCGTGGTGGCGAGATGATTGAGGGGCAAGATGGGATGGCTCAGGAGTTCCATGGTGGCGAGACGATTGAGAGGCAAGATGGGATGGCTCAGGAGTTCCGTGGTGGCGAGACGATTGAGAGGCAAGATGGGATGGCTCAGGAGTTCCGTGGTGGCGAGACGATTGAGGGGCAAGATGGGATGGCTCAGGAGTTCCATGGTGGCGAGACGATTGAGGGGCAAGATGGTAGGATGGCTCAGGAATTCCATGGTGGCAAGACGATTGAGGGGCAAGATGGTAGGACGACTCAGAAGGTCCAAGGGCGTGAAACGGCTGCAGAGAGGCAAGTTGACTAGCTGGCGGAGATATTTCATCTGATGAGGAAATGGCGTCACGCAACAGTGACGCCAGAGGTGGAATGGAGGGCACCTTAGGGAGGACTGGTTTACGCTTCACAGGCTCCTCATCAGACTCCTCCTGACTCGAGAGGAAGCGCTGGTTTGGTCTTTGAAGAGAGAAAAATAACAAATTATTTACAACCCTACAGCCATGTAAGTCCCATTTACACTGCCTACTATGAAGAGACCCATCTATGAATGAAACTCTATAAAACTGAGGTTTTAAAGTAAATTAAAATCCCACAGTTACGGCTTCTCACCAATTACCCCACATACTATTTTTTTCAGTGCTACTTACAGAAATTTGGCAACTTAAATGCTTAAATCTTTTTACATGCCTTAGTTTAGAAACAAACATTATGTAGACAAACGGAGCAAAATCTGAGTGCAATACACATTATCCTGATTCAGCAGATTTGCAACATACCTGGTTTTTCTTTTTTCTGGCCTCCCCTCCTCTGCTTCTGACTGGAGGTCTGTGTCATCTTCTGCCCGGCGAAGTTTCAACCTTGCCTCACTAAAGCTATCTGTCAGGAATGGGAACCAAGTGAAAAACAAAGCTTTACCCAAACCGGTATTAGTGTTGTGAGATAAGATCATGATTGTTATATTAAATCACTCGGTTCTTGTAATGTCTGCATCCCAGTGTCAACTTTAGATAAAAAAAATAAATACACTTAATGACACCAGTCATAAACATAAAAGTGTCATTAATGTTCATGATGTGCGTCATGCTAATAAGGCTCACTCTTATGTAGACACCTTCAAATAAAGTGTTACCGTTACATTTAAATTAAGAAATACATAAAGGTGGCTTGATTTAGTCTTGAACCATGAACAATGGATTAAATTGAACACTCACTTGCTTTGTAAAGAACCCTGATGTCATAACTTGTCCAGGTCTCCTTAGGCATCTCACAGTTCTTGATGGCCTTCAACATGGCATCGAGTTTGTAGTTAGGCCATTTATAAACCTCTCCTTCTACCCACACACCTGGCACCACCTCCACAGCTCACTATGAAATACACTGAGGGTTGGGGGGGAATTTAAAGTTATTTTAGATGTAAAAGGGGAAAGACAACAAAACTGCCCTGTTCCCCAAATGGCATCCTGAAATATTTTAATACGTCATTCAGCCTTGTACATTTTAAATCTGAAGACAAATTTGACACTGCAAAAACTCCTACTTCTTGAGAATCAACTGGGTAATGAAACAATGTCTCCATCTTTGCAAATTCACGGTAGATGATGTACTCCTGGTCTTTATAGACAATAATATTTTCCACCAAAGCAACAATCTGATTGATTCTAACACAATTGTCTCCTTCTGTAATTCTGACGTGCACATCGTTCACTACCAGTTCTCTGAATTGTAGAACATCCCCTTCAAACAAGTCTGGTACAGGCCCATTTCTATGCTCTATATTTACTTGCATTTTTGGCCACTTAACTTCAACACTAAGTTTTTGGTTGTGAACTTCAGACACTCTACGGATCACCTGAGTTAGAGGGCTGTGTGGTTTCCTGATCATTTTTTTTAATGTACACAGGTAATTTTCAAATGGAAACCCAGAGATCACATCTAAATGACCATGAATCTTTACATCATCACTAAGATGAATCAACCCATGTATATTGTAGACAACAAACTCAGGACCATACAATTTACTGAAGTGCTCCACAAATGACACAAGTAACCTTTTCGCAAAACCATTCAGAGCTGAACAAAGGTGGGGATTGGCTAAAATCGAGATGGCAACTGACAGCAGCATGAAGTTGTTATACATTTCCTCAGGTAACACACCCCTAAGAACAAGAGGACAGGTGTACAGAAGGAACTGCCTGAGTTCAGTTGCCTTCCACCTTAGTCTTTCTGCCAGACTCCTTGGCTTCCTAGCAAATTCAACTGGGACGAATGCCTTCAAATTTACCAGCTTTTCAGAGATCTCCTGCATGTCACGACCCGAACGACGACACCGAAGAGGGCCAGAACTGCCAAACCACAGATCTAAGAGCCTCCTCATTACTCCCAAACAAACCAAATGCATATAATCGTGAGGAAACTGACTGACCATACCGATACCCGTTTCAAGTAGAGGGGAAACTGCTATGTGATGTTCCTCATCTGTGCCCCTCGCAAATGACTCATCAGTCCTATCAGCAGCACTTACCTCCGGGAATGTAATGCGGTGACGAGCATAAACACCTGGCTGTAAACACTTATCACATCCTGCATAACCTGAATGGCCTTTCACCTGTTTGATAAAGGCTCTAGCAGGAGCATCACAAATGACCGAACTTACCTTCAGAAACAAGGTTTTTGAGCCTATGACAAATCCCTCTCCCAGCATTGTCAATTCTTGAACAAGGGCACCAAGATACTCTTGCAATGAAGTGGGTTTAGTCTCACCACAGAACAAAGCAATTAACAGTGGCCTGCTGGAAACATAATCTTTGTGACGCAACATGCCTAACACTGGCTAGAACTGAGTCGACGAGCTCTTAAACAGCGGCAATCCATCAAAATTAAGCTGCAACATAAACACATTTCTATCTGGAAATTTGGATGACAAATACTCAAATGTTTTGTAAAACATGTTCAAAATACCAAAATAGAAAAACACCCCACCAGCCAACCTTTCCAGAGTGTACTTGGTTGCCGTTTTTAAAAGGGTTCTCCCATCCTTTGGAAGAAAGGGGTGATGCACTCTAAGGATGCACAGAAGAGCAGACAATGCCACTAATGATACACCATACTCAACAGCCCAGGCAGACAGAGCAGTGGACAAATCTAAAGGAGGAGAAATCTCATCATCCTCATCAACTTCATCATCCTCATCATCCTCCTCATCTTCAGAGATCTCATCCTCACTCACCATCTCAGTGTCCACAACTTCACCAAAGTCACTACTTACCATCTCATTGTGCTCTACGACACCTGTGCAAAGACTTCTTTGTACCTCTAAAATTCTGTCATTTGTCCTTTTTATGGCTCGCTTGCGCATGTTACTCCACTGGGACCGCTCCATTGTGAACTGGGGAAAACCAAACACAGACATTTGTTAACGCTACAGATTTATTTAGAGAGAAAAGAGAGGAGGACCTTAGTCACATAAAAAACAACTCCACTGCTCATTTGATTTATTTGTATTGAAATCAAATCTTTCAAATTTCAATAAACATATGCTGATTGTTGGAGAGGATTTGGGCTGTTAGGTTCTGATTAGGTGATGGATGAGTAAACCCTTCTGGGTGCCGGTAAGAGCACAAATAATGAGGAGACAGGTGATCAGATTAATTATTTGTATTGGAGGTAGAGGGATGAGCCACAAAGGTATATTCAATGATGTACATAGTCTGGAAGAGAAGTACAATAAAGAGAAAGAATAAACTAAATATATAATAAGCATTCACTGTTACATAATGAAAAATAATTATTCTTGATATGCATCATTGACATTTCTCAACTCAACATCCAGTTAAATAAACAGAAACGAGGTATTCCACGGGCAATACACGCTGTAAGTAGGGGTGCACCGAAATTTCGGCCGCCGAAATGTTCGGCCGAAAATGGCATCATCGGTTTCGGGCCGAAATAAAAAAAACTGCCGAAAACGTAAACCGAAAATGAATGTCACCCGCCCCTCCCATCCGTGCGCAAGCGCTTAGGTTTCACTCACGGTCAAGCTGTTATCACGCGTCTGCCTATCAAAGATAGGGATGTCTCCCGCATATTGATAGCGGCTCCCTGATGCCCGCAAATTAGTTCAAATCTCCCGGAAGAGCGAGAGCGAGCGAGCAAGAGCTCGTGCTTCAAACCGTGTAGCGCGCGTGCAGATTCAGAATCGTCCACGTCCGCATCGCGATGCATCTAAGAATCGATTTTTCCCCCCACCCCTAATAGGCTTACATGTTGTTTACAGTTTGAGTTTGGATTAAGTTCTAGTGCTGTTTTTGCACTGTTGTTTTGCACAGCAATTTAAAATGTAAGTAAAAAAATGTTTACATGCAGCAGCAGAATAGAGACCCACTGCCATTCTGTGATTTTGTGTGCAGTTATTCAGATAATTGTGGATCTTTTTGCACAACTGTTAAAAAACAATTTTATTTGATGGGACATAAAACTTGAAGAATAATATTATTTGGTATTATTATTTATATTTATTGTTAAATATTTTAGGTTTTGTACTAATATATATATATATATATATATATATATATATAAATTAGTATCATTTTTTAAAAGAAGCCATTTTCGGCTTCAGTTTCGGTTTTCAGCCAAGTGTATCCTAAATTTTCGGTTTCGGCCCAGAATTTTCATTTCGGTGCATCACTAGCTGTAAGCATGTGTCATCAATAACATAAAATGCCCATATATGGATAACATCATGGCTCATATGAAGAGAGTATTCAAACAAACATGACGCTAATCATTAGTCTGGTATTAGAACATCTTAACAGACCAACACACACACAGTTCGATCGCGCCCGCGCCTCTCTCTCACACACACACACACAGTTCGATCGCGCCCGCGCCACTCTCTCACACACAAACAGTTCGATCGCGCCCGCGCCTCTCTCTCACATACACACACACACACACACACACACACAGTTCGATCGCCCCCGCGCCTCTCTCTCACACACACACACAGTTGGATCGCGCCCGCGCCTCTCTCACACACACACAGTTCGATCGCGCCCGCACCTCTCTCTCACACAGTTCGATCGCGCCGGCGCCTCTCTCTCACACACACACACAGTTCGATCGCGCCCGCGCCTCTCTCTCACACACACACAGTTCGATCGCGCCCGCGCCTCTCTCACACACACACACAGTTCGATCGCGCCCGCACCTCTCTCTCACACAGTTCGATCGCGCCGGCGCCTCTCTCTCACACACACACACAGTTCGATCGCGCCCGCGCCTCTCTCTCACACACACACACAGTTCGATCGCGCCCGTGCCTCTCTCACACACACACACAGTTCGATCGCGCCCGCGCCTCTCTCTCACACACACACACACACACAGTTCGATCGTGCCCGCGCCTCTCTCACACACACACAGTTCGATCGCACCCGCGCCTCTCTCTCGCGCACACACTCCAGCATTGACGTTCATTATGCTGTGTTCACACCAAACGCGAATAGAGCGAAATGGATCGCTATTTAGAATTTTATTTGTTTTTATACCGTGTATTCTCCGTACGAATACATGTCTAGATGTCTAATACCCCTACAAGGTACATCGATTTTCAAACAACGCGAACTTCGCTTGATCTCATGAAGGCAAGTTTTTTTTTTCCCCAAAACTAAATAGAAAACATGTCAAACTCAAATTTAAAATAAGGCTGGAGCATCCCTCATGTATGTTACACTAGTAGGCAGAATGCAGCGGGAAAATGTCTGCGAGTCTGCCTCTTGCATTCTTTCGGTGACCACCAGACAGAACGACAGGTGCCATCTTGACCACGCCATGCGGTGTGAATAGACACGAAGTAGTGGCTTTTATACGGATTTCTTCAAACAAACTTTAAATACTCAAATTGTGCATATGCTATTATAATACCAATAAACTGCCTACCTTTCTAATCTAAAACTGCCATGAAAATCTGCCTGGTGCTCATGAAGGCACGTTAAGGTTAGGGTGCGGGAAAAAAAAATCTACTTAACAGATAAAAGACGTTTACATTGCCTACGCAAAAAAAAAATGCAACATAGAACAAGAGTTAAAAACATACAAAACACAACTTACCTTACTTTTACTTGGCTCTTGATAGTCACCGGTAAAATCTCTGTCAGGAAATGTACAGGAACATTTGGTTTGGTTCAGAGAAACGGGCTCAGTTTGGTGAACATGCTAAACCTAGCAGCTAGCTAAAGTACGTTAAGTGCTGACGCTAAGGTCTGGTACAACTATTCAAAAACGAGACAGTTTAATGCTTCTCTTATAATGCCAGTTTACACGGAACTTACCACCTACAACAGAAAATATAATTAGGTAACTGGCTATTTGCACGATAGTTAATGGAATTACAAAAAATAAAGCATAGTTCTGCTTAAGCAACACTTTACCTCAGCGCAGTTCAGGTACTGAGGATGAGAATTGTCCGACTTCGATTAAAATGGCGCGGCAGCAAGGTCAAAGGGTAAATCACAAGTGTTTTAATAAGTTCGTTTTTTCATACTTGAGATACATACGTGTATCAGTTTTTATTTTATTATGTCAAGTTAATTATGGTCAGGCCCTACCTTTACATACATTTTAAATACGATTTCAGTAAAATTGATTTATTATTAAATTAAATTGTGTAACTTCGTGTAATTTCAAGTTTTTACAAAGACAACCTTGTCCATTAGAGACTATATATATATCGTATGATAAAACTGGAGAGCTTGTTTAAGTCATTTCACAATCACTCCCACAACAGCAACTGAAAAATACGTTGAATCTGGCATGTTTCATATTTGCCAGAAGGGAGCCATAAAATAATGCCCCTCCCTCCACCACCCCCATCTGCGCCACAACCGATTCCGGAACTCTTCTGGGTTGCCATCCATTTGCCAACATCGTACACAAACCAAACAAATGCCAGAAGAATCCAGAAAAGGCCCGGAAGATTTTGCTATCTGGGTTGCTATCTCTGATTTTTTTATCATGTTCAAATCATAACATGATTGTTTTTTTTCCCGTTCCCTTAAATATCAACACTGATTGTTGGAAATTGTAACTACATAGTTATCAGATCCGTTTGTCAGAAGATAAGCGGAACCACTTTTATTGGCAGATTTTGCGTTTTGATCATTAAAACTATCTAGCCTACCTGCCACCAAATTCCAACCCTAGAGGGCAGCAACTAGCTATATCGTAAAAGTTATCGCTGTTTTCATCCAAGACGAATATCGACGATGGCGTTCCCTTAAATAACTACGTAGACGGTGGAAGGTGAGAAAGAGGAACATGATCTGATGAAAATGAAAACGATCCAGCGGCATCTCACTGATGGCCGCTGGAGATGCCACCGGAAGTGCCGCTTCGAGATGCCAGTGCCGCATTTTGCGCTTGCTCTCTCTCCCTTCACACAGCGCTTTGAACCCGGCAAATTGCCAGAATCTTCTGTGTGAACGCAAACACGACCCGGGATTGATGCCGGGATCGATGCCGGGTTGGGGACCTATAACATTGCCGTGTTCAGTCCCGGAACGCGCGCTGTGTGAACAAAAGTAATGCCGTGTCGTAGTGATGACGCTGAAGCCGGGATCGTTCGCCAGCTGTGAAATGGTACGTAAAGCGCAAGTTTATGGTCGAATCAGAGAAAACATGCAGAAGCGTGGTTTCACGAGAGAGAGATCGCAGCTCATAAGCAAACTTAAGACGCTGCTGAGATTACAAGTCACATCGATGTCACGTGTCTTTACGGGATTTTTACGGATTGTGTGTGAACTGATGTGAACTCTGATTCCGGAAAATCACTGGCAGTGTGAATGAACCAAAATCAAACGAACCCGGGTCAAATCCTGGGTAACTTTATCCATGTATTTTCCGGAATCTCTGTGTGAAAGGGGCTATAGAGAGAAAGAGTTGCGACACTCCCATAGGAACTTTGGAATGCGGAAGTAACGCGTGTCGTGGAGCAGCCAATAGTTCCAAACACTGATAGTTCCAGCATTGAACCCCATTCATTTTTAGTGTTTCCGAAGTACGCTCGCTGGTAAATTAATGAAATTACTGTATTTTTTTACTTTTACACACATTAGCCGACCTCTCGTGAATCTAGTCAGTAGTTATATTTTATGTAACTAGTTTTAGTTAATGTTTATTGGAAGATAATAGGTTAATTGCAGCTATAGCTTACGTGACACTAACGTTAGCTAACTTACGGTAACCTGATGTATATAATATATAATATTATTAATAATAATATTTTATATATATATATATATATATATATATATATATATATATATATATAATATTATATATACATATACACACACACACACAATTCATTTATTTAGGGTTATGTGTGTATATATGCATATATGTCAAAATGTGTGTTTGTGTAATACATATAGGCCTACATAAATACACATGCATTCATATATATACAGGCTTGGGAGGGTTACTTTAAACATGTATTCCGTTACAGTTACAAATTACTTCATAAAAAAAGTATTCAGTAACGTAATCCAAGTACCACAATATGAAAGTAATGTAACTGATTACTTTTGGATTACTTCAAGGACAGATATTATTTTTTTAAAACAACAACTTTTATTTATTAAGAATTTCACAGCCCTGAATAAATATTTATGTAAAGGACTATACAGACATCTAGTGGCTACAGTACATATTACAGATTATTTTGTTTTATTTTTAACAAGGAAAAAATAAAATGGAAATGTTTCTTCAACAGGAAAATAGAGAATATATATTTTTTTAAAGGGCTATACAGACATCTAGTGGCTACAGTACATATTACAGATTATTTTGTTTTATTTTTTAAATAACATGTAGGCTACAAGGAAAACACAACATTTAAAAATTCTACACAATCTACATATTAGTTTATTTTAAAATAAGCCTACATGTTGACTAAAGCCGTGATCTTTCTTAATTTGGCTGACTGAACTTGGGCCGTTGATAGTGGGAGTTCCCCTACGTTACCTAGCAGCGAACATCGCGTTAAGTGAGACTGAGAAGAGATTATGAAAGGACATTTTAGGTACTAAAAAAGCTACTCTCCTAATTTCCAAGAAATTAAAGCATTTTTACCCGTGGGCAGCATCGTTTCTAGCAGCAGTGATTCAATCTGTGTCTGAGTAGATTGTTGTAGAGAGCTGTTATTTTGCGCATGCACCAGAGGGTGGCACACATGCCTCGTGAGTCATTAATCAAGCAATGCTTAATATAGTGTTATTATGCCAAAATACAGATTTATTTAGTTTTAAATGAAACCATTGTAATCCTGACAGTATCCCCCTTTTTTCAAAAAGTAACTATAATCTGATTACTACGTTTTTTGACGTAACTGTAACGAATTACAGTTACTGGATTTTTGTATCCTGATAACATAACGCCGTTACATGTATTCAGTTACTCCCCAACCCTGTATATATATATATATATACACACAATTAATATATTATGTGTGTGGGTTAGGGTTAGTTATGTGTGATTGAACAGTAGCCTACATCGTATACATGTATTTGTGTGTGTTTTCTGATGAATGGTTTAGTCTATGATTAGGGTAGGATGAAGGGGTACATTAGCCATACTGAAATGAATCCCCCCAGACAACATTTGTATGTGGGGCCCATATGGGTATGAAATGGGCTGAAAAATGGGCCCCATGTAGGATTGTCCACGGGTTACATAATGGCCCCATGTTAATTGCCCAGATGGATTTCATATAGGTTTGGACTTGGTACTAGGTGGGACACAAGTGGGCAACATGCACAAGACCCATCTCGCTCCCAGTTTTAACCCAGTTGACATTTGTATGTGGGGCCCATGTGGGTTTGAAATGGGCTGAAAAATGGGCTCTGTATGGGATTGTCTGCGGGTTACATAATGGCCCAATGTTAATTGCCCAGGTGGATTTCATATAGGATTGGACTTGGTACTAGGTGGGACCCAAGTGGGCAACATGCACAAGACCCATCTCGCTCCCAGCTTTAACCCAGTTGGTACTAGGTGGGACCCAAGTGGGCAACATGCACAAGACCCATCTCGCTCCCAGTTTTAATCCAGTTGATATTTGTATGTGGGGCCAATGTGGGTTTGAAATGGGCTGAAAAATGGGCTCTGTATGGGATTGTCCGCGGGTTACATAATGGCCCCATGTTAATTGCCCATGTGGATTTCATATAGGTTTGGACTTGGTACTAGGCGGGACCCAAGTGGGCAACATGCACAAGATCCATTTTGGTCCCAGCTGCTAATATTTGTATGTGGGGCCCATGTGGGTTTGAAATGGGCTCTGTATGGAATTGTCCACGGGTTCCATAATGGCCCCATGCCAACTGCCCACATGGATTTCATATAGGATGGCACTTATAAACAGGTGGGCCCCAACTGGGCTACATGCACAAGACCCATCTTGGTCCCAGCTTTAGTTTTTTTGGGGTACTACAAGGTTACTACATGGGCTGAAATACGGGCAGTAAGTAGGTTTGTCCACGGGTTCCATGTTGGCCCCAGCAACTTACTCATTTAGGTTCTATGCAGGATTTCACAGGGCTTTAAGTGGGGCCCAACTAAGAATCACATGCATTTGGCCCAACTAGGGATCATCTGGGTTCCATCTAAATGAGTAGCAACACCACACAAACAAGTTTTAAAGCATTAGAGCACACAGTGAGATTTAAATCTTTTCAAATTTCAATTTTATTGAAATTACCCATCATATTATGCTATATTCTGAAATTCCAGAGACAATATTTAAAGAAGCAGATTTATGTCAGATTAAAGAGTATCTTTTTAAAAGTTATATACCTAATTGGTAAATTACATATTTTGAACCTGTATTTGACCCAGTCTTTACTGAAATATTTGAACAGGAAATAAATTGGAGCAGCAACTATACATTTATCAGTACAGCTTACACTGCAGACAGTCATTTGTGCATTCTAGACACTGTCCTCCTCCATCTCTTGTCCTGGACTTTTTTGAGAGTTCCCTCTCAGTTTCTTGCCAGTTGATCTGTGCAGTCTTCTTAAGAGCCTCTGCAAAACAAATTTGTATTTTTAGAGATTATGATTTTAAAGAAATCATGTTACTTACACATGTCACAATACCTTATGAAAGAATAACAACTTTTACTCAGGATAAAAAACAAAAACAGCAAAAAACTTCAATTGGAATTGTAATGGTATTGGAATGTCACGGAAGGGCATTTGGGAAATCAATAGAGAATTACTGTTTATTTCTTCAGACTATTCCGATTTCATTTTGTATTAATAAAACCAGTTTATAAAGTATGAATATGCGATGTGTTTGAAAGCATCAATTCATTCAATGATACAAGTTAACCATTAAAACAATTTATAAACAAAAATAATAATAAATACATTATTTGTCTCAAGACTTTGTCATTTTAATATTAGGTAGTTTCCCACAATCAGATTCTTAGTCCATGATAGAATAGGCCGACAAATTTGCATAATAAAGTACTTAAATTATTTTTGATTGCTAATTTTTAACAATAATTGCTAATTTAATGAGTAAAATACTGGTTTCATTACTGGATGAATCAGCGTTTTTTAACGAATCTCTAGAATGAATAATTAAAAAATGACAAATAAATTTGTTTACCAGTCTCTTGTCATCTCCACCTGTTTGTGTAACAATGTGAAATCTTTATCTTTAAGTGTCAAGTTTCTTGCAAGTTGATATACTCTATTTTGATTGCTACTGTAGACAGTGTTTATATCTGCTCTATTTATCTCAGTACTTCTGTGATCATTTGAATTACGAGCTGATGTTGTTGTAATATTATATAAGAATATAATAAATTACTGTTGTGTCAATCTAAAATTATCTTCCCACTCATCATTCTGTGAAGTGGTGCAGGACAACTTTGTCCAACTTTGTTTCGGACTCTCATCCTTGTTTTGGGCATCTGGCATCGTTTTTTTACTGCTTGATTAATATAAGCAGCACGGCAAAGCTTTGTGTGCTCCTCGTTTCCTAGTAAGGACCTGAAATAGGTAAATACAGGTCCTTCTCAATAAATTAGCATATTGTGATAAAGTTCATTATTTTCCATAATGTAATGACAAAAATTAAACTTTCATATATTTTAGATTCATTGCTAGGGTTGGGTATCGTTTGAATTTTAACGATTCCGATTCCAATTCCGATTCCTTGTTTCGATTCCGGTTCCTAACGATTCTCGATTCCGATTCTTTTAAGAGGCAGGGTCAAAAAAGTTTAGGATATTTTAAATGAGCTAGCTAACCAACAGTCTTTCTGAAGGAAATAGTCTAACCTTCGCCATCAATTTTAATTCTATGAACTTTTTACTTTATGAACTTTACTATGAATTTCTCACAGGGCTGTTTTCAACTACTATATAAATATCAAATCTATGAACTTGAATATAAATATTATAAATTATGAATAGATTTTCACAGGGGTACACTTTCCTCAAGAGAGCTTTATTTTTGAAAACCTCATGAAAACACATTTACACATGCGTTTATGACGCTGCAGGTACTTAAACATGTTACCGTGCTCCTACTGATGGGCTAGCAGAATAGCAAATAAACAATAAGAAACAACTTGTAAAACCTTCGTCATCTGGCGAGGAGAGAGCAACCAGCGAAATAACCGGTGCTCTGAACGGCGTCGAGAGCACTTCTGGAACATATCCATGCCTTGGTTTGATGCTGCGTTCACAGATGCGAATAGAGCGTCTGGCGCGAGTGATTTCAATGTTAAGTCAATGCAAAGACGCGTTATGCGCGTAAAAAATTCCTGCGGCGCGAATAGGGACAGGCACGCTTTTCAGTTTATAATGTCTATGTTTATATAGACGCGAATACTCCTTGTTTACGCGCGTCAATTTCGCTCTTCATGCGCGAATGGATTCAAAGTGTTCAAGCGTATAACTAGGCGCGAATTTGACGCGCTATTCGCGTCTGATGTGAACGCAGCATTAGGATGACTCTCAAATTGCTTCGCTCGGTTATGCCAACACTTCTGGTAGACGCTTCTTCGTTGGTGTTCAGCGGTTTCTTCTTCCGGTCGGCGGACTGTGAATCAAAACTAGGAATCGAAATTTAAACTTTGAACGATTCCGGGAAAATCGCAAAGCTAGTCCCGGTTCCAATCGATACTCGATACCCAAGCCTATTCATTGCACACCAACTGAAATATTTCAGGTCTTTTATTGTTTTAATACTGATGATTTTGGCATACAGCTCATGAAAACCCAAAATTCCTGTCTCAAAAAATTAGCATATCATGAAAAGGTTCTCTAAACGAGCTATTAACCTAATCATCTGAATCAACTAATTAACTCTAAACACCTGCAAAAGATTCCTGGGGCTTTTAAAAACTCCCAGCTTGTTTCATTACTCAAAACCGCAATCATGGGTAAGACTGCCGACCTGACTGCTGTCCAGAAGGCCATCATTGACACCCTCAAACAAGAGGGTAAGACACAGAAAGAAATTTCTGAACAAATAGGCTGTTCCCAGAGTGCTGTATCAAGGCACCTCAGTGGGAAGTCTGTGGGAAGGAAAAAGTGTGGCAAAAAACGCTGCACAACGAGAAGAGGTGACCGGACCCTGAGGAAGATTGTGGAGAAGGACCGATTCCAGACCTTGGGGGAACTGCGGAAGCAGTGGACTGAGTCTGGAGTAGAAACATCCAGAGCCACCATGCACAGGCGTGTGCAGGAAATGGGCTACAGGTGCCGCATTCCCCAGGTCAAGCCACTTTTGAACCAGAAACAGCGGCAGAAGCGCCTGACCTGGGCTACAGAGAAGCAGCACTGGACTGTTGCTCAGTTTTGCATGTCATTCGGAAATAAAGGTGCCAGAGTCTGGAGGAAGACTGGGGAGAAGGAAATGCCAAAATGCCTGAAGTCCAGTGTCAAGTACCCACAGTCAGTGATGGTCTGGGGTGCCATGTCAGCTGCTGGTGTTGGTCCACTGTGTTTTATCAAGGGCAGGGTCAATGCAGCTAGCTATCAGGAGATTTTGGAACACTTCATGCTTCCATCTGCTAGGGCTGACCGATTATGGAAAATAATCTAATTGCGATTTTTTTAACCAATATTGCGATTGCGATTTAATATGCGATTACTTTAAGTTCTTTACCTTCTGTATAAGTCGACAAAGACAAGCAATAAATCATTGTACAGGGATGGGAATCTTTAGGCAGCTCATGATCCGATCTAATTTTTTTCTTATTAATTAATCTTAATAACACTTAAAATATGGATATAATTAGATGTGTAAATGTACATACTTTAAAAATTATATATATATATATATATATATATATATATAAAAGCACATTTAATTAAACCAATTACATGTTAAGAATTTTAAATGGGCTATAAACTAATATAGCTTCAAAATATAAAAGCTAGTAAATAAAGAGGAACAAAAAAAAAACAAGAGCTGGAGTGATTTTCCCCCTATACTATAAGCTGCATTCACACTAATGCACATATCTCTTTTGAAATTGTAAATGTGGTTTGTCCTGTTGGTTTAAGATATAACTGACCGTGTTTACATTCATTTCGCGTCAAAAGCATTTTGAGATGCAAGTACATTTAACCAATGAGTCGCTCACAGCCGCATGCACGAGCGCTCTTCACAAAGCGCGCGTAAGTATTTTAAAATGAAAGCAGCTTTCTCAGTGATTTTCATATTTTTTATATATAAGCCAACTGCATTCCAAAAGACATAAATAATGCCTTTGTGGAGCATTTGTAAGGAAAAATCCGGCGGCCAAGGCCGCGCACTGCAAGAGTAACATCAAAGCGGCAAAACCTGTGCAATGAAGCCCGCGGCGCGACTGTCCTTGTAATTCGCTTAAACCCCGAACTTTATGAAAGCTTATTTTTCGGAAGGTTCGAGCGGTGTCGTGTGTGTGTGTGTGTGTGTGTGTGTGTGTGAGAGAGAGAGAGAGAGAGAGAGAGAGAGAAATTAGAAGCAATAAGCAGAATACGGTTGTTTCTAAAGCACGCGCAGCGTCATCACGCATCTGTGTTTAAAAACTAAGCTCAGGCTCGATTCCGAAATTATCTGAATCGATCCAGAATTGTTGGAGAGAGAATAAACAACACAATATCACATACATAAAAAATAAACGGTTCTTTCCTGTATGCCAGACCTATGCGTAGCGTGCCAAGTTGATGCTTGATCTGCAGACTGCTTTTCTCTCGCGTGTCACGTGACCAGTGTAATCGCAGCTTTTGCGGTTACAAAATCGTATTTCATCATATCGCGATATTATCGCAAATGCAATTAATCGTTCAGCCCTACCATCTGCTGAAAAGCTTTATGGAGATGAAGATTTCATTTTTCAGCACGACCTGGCACCTGCTCACAGTGCCAAAACCACTGGTAAATGGTTTACTGACCATGGTATTACTGTGCTCAATTGGCCTGCCAACTCTCCTGACCTGAACCCCATAGAGAATCTGTGGGATATTGTGAAGAGAAAGTTGAGAGACGCAAGACCCAACACTCTGGATGAGCTTAAGGCCGCTATCGAAGCATCCTGGGCCTCCATAACACCTCAGCAGTGCCACAGGCTGATTGCCTCCATGCCACGCCGTAGAAGCAGTCATTTCTGCAAAAGGATTCCCGACCAAGTATTGAGTGCATAACTGAACAAAATTATTTGAAGAATTAAAAAAAAATTATGACTTTTTTTGTATTAAAAACACTTATTTTATTGGTCGGATGAAATATGCTAATTTTTTGAGACAGGAATTTTGGGTTTTCATGAGCTGTATGCCAAAATCATCAGTATTAAAACAATAAAAGACCTGAAATATTTCAGTTGGTGTGCAATGAATCTAAAATACATGAAAGTTTAATTTTTATCATTACATTATGGAAAATAATTAACTTTATCACAGTATGCTAATTTATTGAGAAGGACCTGTATAAGTCTGCTTTTTAAAACAACGGGGGATGGTTAGTTTGTGACAACAGCAGGAAATGATTTCCTTCTAATCAAAACAAAAAATGTCCATGTAAATGTGGCTACTGACAGCGCCAACGCAGATATACATGTTCACTGTGATCTTACTTGACAAAGGTTTAAGACAAATTGTCGTCATTTAGGAAAATATTGTGTGGGTATTTGAATCAAGATCAAAATCTTTCAACAATGTGGCTCTGTATATTTCTGATATGTAGAGAAACATTAAACTTAATTCAGAATCCTAACTACACATGGTATTAAAGGAGTAGTTCACTTTAAAATGAAAATTAACCCATGATTTACTCACCCTCAGGCCATCCTAAGTGTATATGACTTTCTTTCAGACGAATACAATCAGAGTTATATTAATAAACAACTTGACACTTCTGAGCTTCATAAAAGCAGTGGATTGCAACCATCAGTTTGAAGCTCAAAAAAGTGCATCCATCCATTATATAAGAACTCCACACAGCTCCGGGGGGTTAATAACGGCCTTCTGAAGCAAAGCCATATGTTTGTGTAAGAAAAATATTAATATTTAAAACTTTATAAAGTAAAACAACTAGCTTCCGGGCAAACGAACATACGGATTCCACTTAAGGGTAAAGCGCAACTTATGTGAGTAATGCAACGCACTGCTGATATTTATGATACACCATGATGCACTACGCTACTTCTGACGTCACAAGTTGCGCTTTATAACCAAGTAGACTGAGTATGTTTGTTTGGCCGGAAGCTAGTTATTTTACTTTATAAAGTTTTAAATATGGATATTTTTCTTACACAAACTCATGGCTTTGCTTCAGAAGGTCTTTATTAACCCCCCGGAGCCGTGTGGAGTTTGTTTACGATGGAAGGTTGCAATCCACTGCCATTATGAAGCTTGGAAGCGTCAGGGTGTTTATTAATATAACTCTGATTGTATTCGTCTGAAAGAAGAATGGCATACACTTAGGATGGCTTGAGGGTGAGTAAATCATGGGCTAATTTTCATTTTAAAGTGAACTACTCTAAGTAAATTATGTAAAATCTAATGTTTAAAATTGTATTAAATTAAGTAAAATCAAAACACCTCACACATAACAAAAGGTCAATGGATCCATACCAGAAGTGACAGTGCAGTGTAGCAGATAAAGAACAATCCTCCACCGAATTGCCAGAAATCATCTGGATCCTTGGTCAATCTGGGGTGGGGTGGGCTAATAAATCCTTAAAAAGAAAGATTAAATTTTTACCATTCCTTTAAACAATATTAAACAAAACGCATTTAAATTTGACCAACATTTGCCATTATAAAACATTCAGACAACATGAACAAATGGTCCCCAATAGCTCCCTGGGTGCCGCAGCAAAAACGGCTGCACACTGCTCTCGATGTGTGTTCACAGAAGCCAAGTTTCCATCCACTTGTCAATCAAATTATCTGAAAGTTTGGTAAAAAACCTCATGCGAATAAAAACCTGTGTGTAATGACGTCACATGCTGTTTTGCAATCAAATTGGTATATCGAGTTGATTTGAGACATTTTAAGGTGTTTTCTCACCGAATTGCACAACATTCAAGCAAGCAATTACGAACAAAGTTTTGCTAGGCAAAATGGATCGCGCCATAATAACGTTTCCATCAGTGTTTATCGCATAAGCCGTATATCCATCAAGATAAAATCCCATGAGACCGAACGCATTTCATTTGAGTCGATATTCATGAAATTCAATCCAATTTTACTGTTTCCATAACGCTTTTTCATTCGATATCACTTAATGCGGATAAAAACGTGTGGATGGAAACATAGCTAGTGTGTGTTCAATACTCACTGCTGTATGTGTGTGTGTGTGTGTGCACTTGAATGGATTAAATGAAAAGCACAAATTCCTAGTATGGGGAATGTATGTATGGGTAAACCCCATACTTGGCTACATTTCACGTCATATCACACAATTGTAGCTTTAAAAAAAGCAAATTGGTACACCAAAATCAAACAAAAACCATCTAATAATTTTACCTGTAGCCACATTTATCCTGTTATGACACGCCTGAGGGTCTTTCCCTTGATGTTCTTCAGTGAACTAAATAAGGGACTGGTGATGGTGACATGTTCTCCTTTCGTTGTCACTTTATAGGAAGAAAGACAAAAGGATAAAAAGTTACTCAGATTTGTCAGTAGTAGAGGAAATGACTTTTGATGATGAGAATAATACCTTTAACTACATAATATATTAATCCCAATGTAAGATTTAGAAGCAATGGTTAAAAATGACTAACATCTTACTGAAGTTGATAATCGTGGTGGATTTGTCTCGGTTGGGTGCCTGTTCTCGACAAAAAATCTTCTTCCAGTGCTTGATATATATATATATATATATATATATATATATATATATATATATATATATATATATATTTATATATACTGGTATCTACAAAAACATAAGAGATATAGACCAATAATATTTCTCAACTCTTCTGTAGATTCCAGTGTTTCAGAGTGTAAATGACTGTTTTTTCCAATCACTTTACTTATTTGGATGCTCCTTCCCTAGTAAAAAATAAAATAAATAACAAACCTATGCAAAAATATATTTAAAACACATTTATTTTATACTTATTATACTTCAAATACATTTACATGTTTATTGACACATCACCCAAGACTTACATTTAATTTATAATTAAACTTTATTTGGAGCATTTCTTTAGTACACAATGCACATTTTTTTATATTAAGACAAATGTTTTTTTTTTTAATAGGCTTATCACTATTAATAAAGTGTACCTAAAGTATACTTGCAATAGTTTCTTTCACTTTAGTAATCAAATACACTTAACCTCAGCATTACTTCCAGATAACTTCTTATTGACTTTAAGTAACATTATATAATTTAGGATACCAAAGTACAATCGCAGGGTATTTATATTAAGTACATAATTATGTAAATATCTTTGTAGTAAACAGCATAAAATAAAGGATTCAAATAGATTTTAGTATTTTTTTCTCACTAGGGTTTTTAATGTGTTTGAGTTTTAAACTAGCTTACAACATTGACATCAGAGGCTAACTTACAATATTAAATATGTGCTTATACGCTAATCGCGATTAGCATCTTACTATAATCAAAGGTGTGCTTTGATGAAGCTTATCTTTACAGTCAATGGTAACGTTACACACACAGCTGCAGGTTGTAGTACGTCCGTTATCCGTTTATAAAACTCTCGTGTGTAACGTTACACAGAACATTTCTGGGATGTTAATGAACTCCATTAACAAAATTTGTTCATCTGCATTATTAACGTTAGGCTATTCTACTTTGAACTATATTTACACTCTCATCCACTTATTTGAATATATTACCTAAACGTTTAAATATATATTAATTGATCTCTGTTTTTCTAAAATGATGGTGGATAATAGGACATGATGAAAACGAAACATAACTTTACAGAGCCTGAAAAATGTTTCTCTTACCTGATATGCCAATATGTTTGCAGGACCTCACACATCCAGTCCGATTTTCCTGTGATCATATTTCAGCTTCTGTTCTCCTCCGTTTACTTGTCACAACGCAAATTGGTTAAAAAATAGGATTTTATATGAAGGTATTTTTGGTGCAAAACTACTGAACGCCTGTGACAGTGAAATTTGTAGTTGTAGAGAATAGCCACACATGTGTATCAGTAAATTTGAAGTCACAGAAAGAAATGCATTAAGAGTTGCAAACTTGTAGACTTTTTTTTTCTCTCCCACAAACACAACACAACAGTTTCACCTTCTCAAATTCTTCATTGCAGGTGCACAAATCCTATTCTACAAATCATAAACTCGTGCGATCACATTTTTGCTACTATTGCTGCAGTGAATATGGTGCAAAACGCATTTAAACACCCGCATCAAAAAATGTGAAGTCACGGAGAAATTTTGCTCATCCGCAAATCAGTATGTGAATTCATCCAATGAGAGTTGCACACTTGTAGAATATTATCTTGTATATTTTTCTAGCACAAACACAAGTACATAACTACAGCTGCTTGAATCTGCTGCGACGAATCTCAAACACTGTTTTTCGCTTTCAAGTGACAAGTTTCGGGCGCTCTCCCTTTTGCACCATATATCTCGTTAAATGTGGAGCAAAACTGACTTGTGCATCTGTAGAAGTAGTGGGCGGAGCCAACATGAATATTCATGAGTTTCCCGGGCATGCGCGTGGAATTGCTCATTTTAGTTCACAATTGTGAAAAACTACAATTGTGCATCGTTTCGTAAAGTTAATAATATATTTATTAATTTGCACGTTTTTTTGCATTCGTCAATGACTGAATGATAGCAGGCATTCACTTCGTGTAGGCCTAAAGTACAGCAAACTTCAACTCGTTCATTTCGTTGTGCTTTTCCTTTGTACATTGCAATGATTTAAAGCTGTCTTTTGTTGTCATTTGTTGAATGTCACTGCAATAAAAAATATTAAAAAAAATTTACAAACAAAATATACATTTACAAAAAGAATATCACAGGTTCCACTTTTACTGTAAAACCAGAAATTCCAGAACACCTGAATGATTACAGCAACACTTATTCCCAAAAGAAGAGCAGATATAGAATATTCCTAAATACATTAACCATTACCATTTAATTTATTAATTGCTAAGCTCTTCTGATACCTTACCTTATGAAGCTTTAAAACTGTGTCATCTCTGGCAATAATCTCTGGGAAATAACTCCACAACCATATCAGTGTCCTAATAAACATTTTGCACCCTGCACTGATGTTTCTCTTTGTCATGTTCTTTCTTTGAGCTTATGTGTTGCACTGTGTGCCTGGATGATACACAATGATGATCATTGATACAAATGCATGATCTATTTTGTTGCACAACAAACACTCATTCAACAACATGTTTTAAAAGTCATAAAGTTCTATAAACATGTGTGTTCTTAATTGGGCTTCAATTACAGGCACTTCTGACTTGAACTCTTGAAAAATGAAACCTTTAAACTTTGTTGGATCGATGTTAAAACATGACATTCTCATCATTTTCATCACTTGCATGACAAAAGTTTGGAATCACTATGATTTAAAAAAACATGTATACTGTTATAGCAGGCAAGGTCAAGGATGCCTTAAATTGATCACAAATGACAGCAAAGAAACTTATGTTACAAAAAAATAATAATTTTAAATAAATTTTGTTCTTTTGTACTTGCTATTCATAAACAATTCTGAAAATATATGCTCCATAATGATTTGCGGATGAACAAAATTTGTCCGTGACTTCACATTTTTTGATGCGGGTGTTTAAATGCGTTTTGCACCATATTCACTGCAGCAATAGTAGCAAAAATGTGAGCTCACAAGTTTATTAATTTGTGATTTGTAGAATAGGATTTGTGCACCTGCAATGAAGAATTTGAGAAGGTGTAACTGTTGTGTTGTGTTTGTGGGAGAGAAAAAAAAGTCTACAAGTTTGCAACTCTTAATGCATTTCTCTCTGTGACTTCAAATTTACTGATACACATGTGTGGCTATTCTCTACAACTACAAATTTCACTGTCACAGGCGTTCAGTAGTTTTGCACCAAAAATACCTTCATAATTTTAATAGGCATAAGGAAAGGCAATCTCGCCGAGCAGTAGCACACACGTCGTCTCGCAATTAACTCAAACTGAAGTATTTTTTCAAACATGACCAGTAAAAAGGCGCGCACAATTGTCATTGGCCAGTTACGTAGATGACAGACAGATTAACCAATCATGATCAAAGAGGGTGAAACAACCAATTCCAATTGTTTCAGGGTGGTAATGGAAAATAAGACTTTTCTTCTCTTCTTTCTATTTTTTTTTTAAAGAAATGTGTGTTTAGTTGTATGTAGACTATATTATTTGATTAGTTGGTCAAATAGTGTTTACTTTAGATGACAGTGTCACGATCCACACACGGGAAACAGAGAGATCCAATTGCTGGTAAGAATTTATTGGGGAAATCCGTAATCATACATCCAGTCCAGGCAGGGGTCAAAACCAAAGTAGCAATCCAAAACAAACAAGAAGAATACAAACGGGCAAGAAGGCAGTACTCAGAAGTGGGGTGATGAAAAACAAGGACTCCGTGACACACACTGAAACAGACAGGGTTATATACACATATTTAACAAGACTAACACAGAACAGCTGGGAACAATGATTACGGGGAACAGCTGAGTGCAATGAACTGATGAGTGACAGTGACAGACAGAATGCTGGGAATTGAAGTCAAATGTGAAGGACACCGTGAGAACGAGGAGCTCTAGTGATAGACAAGGGAAACACAACCAGACACTGTGACATAACCCCCCCTCTACGGAGCGGCTACCAGACGCTCCACGACAACACTAAAACACGATACAAGAGTTCAGGAGGGAGGTGGAACAGTGGAGGATCAGGGGAAGGGATGGTGGGCCAGGTCCGTGACGGGAGACAGGAACAAGGGGTGAGGGCTTAACCGGGAACCAGGGCAAAGTAGACAGTCCATCGGGCGGCCAGGGTGAAGCAGACAGTCCATCGGGCGGCCAGGGCGGCGAAGACCCCTCGGGCGGCCAGGGCGAAGCAGACAGTCCATCGGGCGGCGAAGACCCCTCGGGCGGCCAGGGCGGTGAAGACCCCTCGGGCGGCCAGGGCGGTGAAGACCCCTCGGGCGGCCAGGGCGAAGCAGACAGTCCATCGGGCGTCCAGGGCGAAGCAGAAGACCCCTCGGGCGGCCAGGGCGAAGGTGAAGACCCCTCGGGCGGCCAGGGCGGTGAAGACCCCTCGGGCGGCCAGGGCGGTGAAGACCCCTCGGGCGGCCAGGGCGGTGAAGACCCCTCGGGCGGTGAAGACCCCTCGGGCGGTGAAGACCCCTCGGGCGGTGAAGACCCCTCGGGCGGTGAAGACCCCTCGGGCGGCCAGGGCGGTGAAGACCCCTCGGGCGGCCAGGGCGGTGAAGACCCCTCGGGCGGCCAGGGCGGTGACGACCCCTCGGGCGGCCAGGGCGAAGACGACCACTCGGGCGGCCAGGGCGAAGACGACCACTCGGGCGGCCACGGCACAGGAACAGAAACCGGCTTAGGAGCAGACACCGGCTCCAGGAACAGACACCGGCTCCAGGAACAGACACCGGCTCCAGGAACAGACACCGGCTCCAGGAACAGACACCGGCTCCAGGAACAGACACCAAAACTGTAACAGCCACAAGAACAGACACAAACACAGAAACAAACACTGGCTCTGGCGCTGGAACAGGCTCCGGCTCTGGAACAGGCATTGGCTCTGCCTCCGGCTCTGGAACAGGCATTGGCTCTGCCTCCGGCTCTGGAACAGGCATTGGCTCTGCCTCCGGCTCTGGAACAGGCATTGGCTCTGCCTCCGGCTCTGGAACAGGCATTGGCTCTGCCTCCGGCTCTGGAACAGGCATTGGCTCTGCCTCCGGCTCTGGAACAGCAGACATGGGCATGTCTAGGATCCGAACCAGATGCTCCAGATAGTCCAAATCCAAGAAGGCAGACGGCACTGGCTCTGCCTCTGGCTCTGGAACGGGTACTGGCTCTGCCACCGGCTCTGGAACAGGCATTGGCTCTGCCTCCGGCTCTGGAACCGGCAATGGCTCTGCCTCCGGCTCTGGAACCGGCAATGGCTCTGCCTCCGGCTCTGGAACGGGCACTGGCTCTGCCTCCGGCTCTGGAACGGGCACTGGCTCTGGAACGGGCACTGGCTCTGCCTCCGGCTCTGGAACGGGCACTGGCTCTGCCTCCGGCTCCGGCTCTGGAACAGCAGACACTGGTTCCGGCTCTGGAACAGCAGACACGGGTATGTCCAGGATCCGAGCCAGACGCTCCAGATAGTCCAGGTCCAGGAAGGCGGACGGAACGTGAACAGTCTCTCGCTGGGCAGACGTGACGTGAACAGTCTCTCGCTGGGCAGACGTGACGTGAACAGTCTCTCGCTGGGCAGACGGGACGTGAACAGTCTCTCGCTGGGCAGACGGGACGTGAACAGTCTCTCGCTGGGCAGACGGGACGTGAACAGTCTCTCGCTGGGCAGACGGGACGTGAACAGTCTCTCGCTGGGCAGACGGGACGTGAACAGTCTCTCGCTGGGCAGACGGGACGTGAACAGTCTCTGGCTGGGCAGACGGGACGTGAACAGTCTCTGACTGGGCAGACGGGACGTGAACAGTCTCTGACTGGGCAGACGGGACGTGAACAGTCTCTGACTGGGCAGACGGGACGTGAACAGTCTCTGACTGGGCAGACGGGACGTGAACAGTCTCTGACTGGGCAGACGGGACGTGAACAGTCTCTGACTGGGCAGACGGGACGTGAACAGTCTCTGACTGGGCAGACGGGACGTGAACAGTCTCTGACTGGGCAGACGGGACGTGAACAGTCTCTGACTGGGCAGACGGAGCGTGAACGGTCTCTGACTTGGCAGACGGACTGTGTCTCTTCCTCCTCCTCCGTCCATGAGAGCGAGAGGGTGCTGGGCTGGGCGGTGCCAGAGGTGAGAGCTCTGGGCTGGACTGCGCCCGCGGTGAGGGCTCTAGGCTTGACGGCGCCAGCAGTGAGGGCTCTGGGCTGGACGGAACCAGCGGTGGATGGAACTCTGGGTTGGACATCGCCAGCCTAGGGTCGAGGAAGGACCGAAGCAGAGAGTGGTGCCGGCGCTCACCTCTAGTACCTCCTCTCCTGCGACCACCACGGTTTCCAGAAAACCTAGCCAGACGGGTTCCCTCAAATGATTGTTCAATCCTGATGGAAGGAGACTCGGGGGATTTGACCGCCATGATCTCCTCCGTTTGACGGGCCCATAGCGCAAAACATTGAAAAATGTTCATCCGCGGAGGAACCTCTTCGGTCTTAGAATTCCCCCTCTCGATGGCTGGGGAAGAGCCACGAAAATTCTTACCGCTGGATCTAGACATGACGGAGTCCTTCTGTCACGATCCACACACGGGAAACAGAGAGATCCAATTGCTGGTAAGAATTTATTGGGGAAATCCGTAATCATACATCCAGTCCTGGCAGGGGTCAAAACCAAAGTAGCAATCCAAAACAAACAAGAATACAAACGGGCAAGAAGGCAGTACTCAGAAGTGGGGTGATGAAAAACAAGGACTCCGTGACACACACTGAAACAGACAGGGTTATATACACATATTTAACAAGACTAACACACTGAGTGCAATGAACTGATGAGTGACAGTGACAGACAGAATGCTGGGAATTGAAGTCAAATGTGAAGGACACCGTGAGAACGAGGACCTCTAGTGATAGACAAGGGAAACACAACCAGACACTGTGACAGACAGTGTGTGAATAAAAATGTAATCCTGCATTAAGCTTTAGGCACACACACATTTTTAAATCCAAACAAAATCACACAGAGCAAAAAAGTTTCTGCTGCACCTCTCTCTTGAGATTGGAATTATATCCATTATTATTATTATTGTTAATAATATGATTATATTTTCACATAAATTTAGATTTTTGAAGTGGTGTTTTGATCAAAATATCATGCAATGCTAAAATAATAACAAAATAGTAATTAGAAAAAATAATAATTCAAAGGTTATGTATTTCTTGAAGACATGACTTTGATTCAACATACAGATTTTGTAAAAAAAAAAAAAAAAACTTTTTCAACTGTTTAGCATTAAACGTTATATTAAATGTTACATTGTGTCAACGTTAAAAAACAACTGACATTATTTCAACCATATTTTAACTTTGAGGGTCAGTCATGTGCCAACTACGACTGAAAAGAAAAGTCTGTACTGTTGACCTCAAAAGAAAACTGAACACAAAACACAATATGCTAAATGAATGAAACTGGACTTTATTCTGTACTTCTGTATATGCTGCAAATATGGTTTCTGAATCTACATTGGATTTCCCCTTCAAATCATTAATGTCCTTTCTTTCTTTACTTGTGCTATTTCATCATCTGAACTGATGTGCCCCTTTTAATAATCAAACCCTTTTAATAATCAAACCCTAACCCCAATATTCAAAATCTATAGAATTACATTGTCACTCACTAACCAACTGACCAGAAAACTCTGGAGTATCTCCATTGAATAAGGGCATATGGCTGTTGCTAGGTGTTTGATTTCTTCTACCCATCTCTAAGCCATTATAATTCCATAACATTTTCAAACATTTTATTTTAGGATTGCTTTTACCTGATTATTTATTTTACCTGCTTATTTTTGTGTTTAAAGTGTGAAGCTTTTCTTTTCTGTTGCTATGTTTATCTGTAAAGCGCTTTGAGAAAGCAACTTTTAAAGGCGCTATACAAAATAAATGTATTATTATTATTATTATTTTGATAGATAATTAGCTTCTGTAACCCGTTCTTCATATTGAACAGTGACCATTTCCTGGATATTTTGAACCATTTGTATAGATTTTAGACTAGGGTTAAAACTAATGTCTGCTGAACACCAACACTCCAGGACTGGATTTGAAGAGCCATGGCCTATACTGTACCCACATACACTATATTGTCAAAAGTATGGGACACCCGTCCAAAACATTGAATTCTGGTGTTTCAATCACTTCCATGGCCACAGTTGTATAAAATCAAGCATCTATGCATGCAGACACTTACAAAAATTTGTGAAAGAACAGGTTGCTTTCAATAGCTCAGTGAATTCAAGAGTGGTACCAGGTTTCCACCTAATAAGACCATTTGTGAAATTTCCTCACTACTAAATATTCCATGGTCAACAGTTAGTGGTATTATAACAAAGCTTATACATTATAAATATACTGTATATAATTTTTTTTAATGATTGTACAGATATGTTATTTACAAATGTATAGTTTATGATGTAATTTACAGATGCACAATTTATATTTACATTTATTCATTTATTCATTTAGCTGACGCTTTTATCCAAAGCAACTTACAATTGCTATATTTCAGACGTCGCACGCCTCTGGAGCAATTCGCCTTTGGCTAAGCCACACCCTAGAATGTAGACTGACCAATCACAGCGCAGCCAAGAACGAGCTCCCAAAGTGGTCCGACACTTTTTCACAGCGCTCCATTGACTTTAACACAGGTGTCTCATATTTTTGGTCTCTCGGCAGGCTATTACCGTCGTAGTTTTATCAAAAATATGGTTAAACGTTGTGCCTGGGGCATTTGTAACACAGATATGCGTTTCCCAGAGAGGTTGGAGGGGGGTGTGCATTTTTTTCCCTTCCCAAAAACCAAAGTCAAATCCTGACAAGTGTTGTCTAGCACACGCTGCTAATAAATACAACGTTATACTCGTGTAGTCCGTTTGCTTTGTAATAACGATTATAGAAGTGAATAGAGACTTACCCAGCTTTGCATGAACAGTGTTGCTCCTTGATATTGTTAGTCCCAGCCTCCGTCTCGATTAGTAGGATATGCGGTGGTTCATTTTTTGACTGTGACCGGTATGCTTTTGCCTCTGTTTGGATGCCTTGTTGTTTCTTGCGTTTCACCTGTATGTCGTGAATATAGCCTTCGAACGTATATTGCAGCCCCTTTTGCCTACTTCTATCGGACACTTTATTTGCTGCTTTATAAAAGTTTGATAAAATTTCAGCAGGAAGTGCTGTCACAGCATAAGCCATGTTGATACCAGAGCCCAGATGAAGTTTGTTTGTCGGACGTAGCAACACTAACTAAGAGGGGCGGGGCTTAGCCAAAGGCGAATTAGGGGTTAAGTGTCTTGCTCAGGGACACATTGGTCTCACACAGTGGATTCGAACCCAGGTCTCTCACACCAAAGGCATGTGTCTTATCCACTGCGCCATCACCCAATAAATTTTTTAGATTACCTATGTGGGTACTACCTTGGGCCCATATGGGACTGATTATGTTAGCCCATGTCTGACCCATATGGTTTGGTCAAGAAGGCCCCATATGTTTTTCCCATTCATATCCCATATAGAGATTACCTATGTGGGTACTAACTTGTAGGCAACATATATGGGACTGATTGTGTTTGCCCATGAATGAAACATATGGTTTATCAAAGTGGGCCCCATATGTTTTCCCATTCATAACCCGTATAGAGATTACCTATGTGGGGACTACCTTGTAGGCAGCCTATATGGGACTGATTGTGTTTGCCCATGAATGAAACATATGGTTTATCAAAGTGGGCCCCATATGTTATTCCCATTCATAACCCATATAGAGATTATGTGGGTACTACCTTGGGCCCATGTAGGTAGCCTATATGGGACTGATTGTGTTTGCCCATGTATGAACCATATGGTTTATCAAAGTGGGCCCCATATGTTTTTCCCATTCATAACCCATATAGAGATTACCTATGTGGGTACTACCTTGGGCCCATGTAGGTAGCCTATAAGGGACTGATTGTGTTTGCCCATGTATAAACCATATGTTTTCTCATTCATATCCCATATTGAGATTATCTATGTGGGTACTAACTTGTAGGCAGCATATATGGGACTGATTGTGTTTGCCCATGAATGAAACATATGGTTTATCAAAGTACGCCCCATATGTTTTTCCCATTCATAACCCATATAGAGATTACCTATGTGGGTACTATCTTGGGCCCATGTAGGCAGCCTATATGGGACTGAGTGTGTTTGCCCATGTATGAACCATATGGTTTATCAAAGTGGGCCCCATATGTTTTTCCCATTCATAACCCATATAGAGATTACCTATGTGGGTACTATCTTGGGCCCATGTAGGCAGCCTATATGGGACTGAGTGTGTTTGCCCATGTATGAACCATATGGTTTATCAAAGTGGGCCCCATATGTTTTTCCCATTCATAACCCATATAGAGATTACCTATGTGGGTACCACCTTGGGCTCATTTATGCAGCTTATATGGGACTAATTGTGTTTGCCCATGTCTGACCCATATGGTTTATCAAAGTGGGCACCATATGTATTTCCAAGTCATAACCCATATAGAGATGACCTATGTGGGTACTACCTTGGGCCCATGTATGCAGCCTATATGGGACTGATTGTGTTTGCCCATGTCTGACCCATATGGTTTATCAAAGTGGGCACCATATGTTTCCCCCATTCATAACCCATATAGAGATTGCCTATGTGGGTTCTACCTGGGGCCCATGTAGGCAGCCTATTTGGAACTGGTAGTGTTTGCCCATGTCTTACCCATATGGTTTGGTCAAGCGGGTCACATATGTCTTTCCCATTCATAACCCATATATGGATTACCTATGTGGGTACTACCTTGGCCTCATGTAGGCAGCCTATATAGGACTGATTGTGTTTGCCCATGTCTGGCCCATACGGTTCATCAAAATGGGCCCCATATGTTATTCCCATTCATAACCCATATAAAGATTACATATGTGGGTTCTACCTGGGGCCCATGTAGGCAGCCTATAAGGGACTGGTAGTGTTTGCCCATGTCTGACCCATATGGTTTTGTCAAGCGGGCCACATATGTTTTTCCCATTCATAACCCATATAGAGATTACCTATGTGGGTACTAGCTGGGGCCCATGTAGGCAGCCTATATGGGACTGATTGTGTTTGCCAATGTCTGACCCATTTGATGAACCCAAATGGGCCCCACTTGTGTTGCCCATTTTGAGCCCATGCACTCATTTCCCATTAGTGACCCAACTAGGACCCACATAGGGAGCCTCACGAAGGTAACGTTAGGCCAATGGCTGAATCGGAATTTATAAGCAAGATCACGGATCAATAGCGTAATACAGGCCAGTTGTGCTAAAATAAATATCATGAGACGTCCATCATCAGATGAAAGCCGCTAAAGCCAGTGCTACTACCCATGCGAACATGAACACCAGGGCTCTCAAGTTTTATCAAAAGTTTAGAGTGAGATTTAGGGGAGGAGCCACCCAAATATTTGCAGCAGCGGTCCCTCGACCCAACCAAATTCGCTTCAATTTTTGCTGGCAGTTCAATTTTGCCTATTGTTCATAATTGACCAGCACAAATGGAAATTATAACAATTGTTAAATCTGATAAAAAGACAAACTCATCCAAATAAAATAAATAGTTATATTTAAAAAATACAAATTTATTGAAAAAAAAATAAATAATTTGACCCCAAACAAGCCAACTGAACATCAGTGCTCAATGTACAACATTGTGACATAACAACTTACCCTGAGCATGAATGTCAAGACCCAAACCGGTCACCTTTACAGGGGTCATCGGATGCCCATTTTCCACAAGTTGGTATGATTCTTTTGGGTCTTCATGTACAGTTTGTAACATACTTTGGTTAAAATTTCTCAATGATTGTGTAAAACATCACCTTTTTACCTCTTCAAAAACAGCTCTGTTCACAGTGACCTGTTTCGGTGCATGTCTCTTTAAATGATAATGAGCAACAACTTTTTGAGGATTAAAAAAAAGTGAATGGATTTTTTTCATTGCATGGTAATTGTGTCCACACACTGCAAAGACCCATTTATTTGCAAATACCATATAAAAGTGTATTTTGCATTCGATGACCCCTTTAAAAGCAGTTGGAGAGTTTTTGAATGCATCAAAAATAATTTAGCACGAATTTGGCTATACTCCTCAACATAGCTCTCACTGTCTTTGATCACAGGCAAGAGATATCGTCCAGGAATCGTAAAATCAAAATGCTAAAAAATAAAAAAATAAATGAAGATGTCCGCAAACCGCATTCATCAGATCGTGCTCGTTCAACTTCCACTCCGTGTGTGCGCGTGTTGTCTAGTAACGAACGTGCTTGCAGCGGGAACACATAATTTACCCGGAAACAACTAATTCTAATTTCTGATTGGCTGATGGTAGCTAGTATTTAACTCTGTATAACTCGAGACAGATGCTATGAACTCGGCAGAGAACTTCCCTCCGTTTGCCTGCGCCTCGTCCATTAATTGCGGGACAAGTTCCCTTACTCGTGAGAAATACAAGGTGTGGCGTGTGAGCGTGTGAACGGGTTGAAATGCGTGTGTCTCACGCCCAATGCGTGAGACTTGAGAGCCCTGATGAACACTAAGCTTTTCCCTCCAAAAAAACCCTAAAACTTATCTAAGTAATATACAGTATTTCGTTGTCACCCTGCCTCTCCAAATGCAAAACTGACATTAACTAAATGCAATAATGCAGTAACAGCTGAAAAAGTACTTGGGTGTGTGTTTTATTTTATATTTACCGTTCAATAATGCAATCGCGGCTGTCTGTCCCATAGAAGAACATGACAGCCAGCGTATGTTTTGGAACTATTGGGGCTTACACGAACCACGTGACAGCCATCGCGGCGACATCAAAACGTGTCGCAACTCTTTCTCTCTATGGCTCTGTATTCGAGGCTTGTGTTGTTAACGTGAAAATCACATAACTAATGACAAACGAGGCCTCGGTTTGTGTGGATACGTCATCGGTTCGGTCTGAGTGTCGCTTCCGGATAAAGTGGATTCGAAACTCGCGCCACCTTGTGGGTGTTGTTAGGAGTAGTAGAAGCAGTTGTAGTAGTGTCAGAGTCAGAGAACTCTCATTGTCGTTATTGAGTCATATATGTGTTAGGGCTGTATATTATTACATTATACCAGGTTAGAATACGTATAGTATATTGTTATTATTAATTATAGTAGCTGTATTATAGTCTTGTTATATTAATGAGATAAGATTATTTGGATTTTTGGATCTGGACTACTTTTTGTTTTGGATCGCCTATTCTGTCCTCTGCATGCGTGTGCATTGGGCATGCATATACAGATAGTTAAACACTATATAACGTGATGAAGAGGCTTCAATGACCACTCAGAGGATGTCAATTATCTTCTTTACTTGAGTGCAATCATGCAATGTTTCTCTCTCAATGTTACATTATTTTGTGAACCTGAAAAGAAATACAAAAATGCTTATTTAAATATAAATAACCAAAATACAATTACTACTTACACAATATTTACATTAACACCGTTAAATCACAGTAATTGTTACAAGATCACATGGCGATCTTTTGAAATGTCCGTACAAAGCACGTGGAACCGCTAACGTGCGTCTAATATACCCATCTTAATAAGATACAGACACAAAGGATATAACATTACAATTATATGAAATAAACTTACAAGCAAAGCTTCTCTGGGGCTTTACACAACAACACTGGAATCCGGAGTAAACAGCACGCGATTTCTCTGCTGCGCAGAACTGGAAAATGGCTACTGAGGTTTGCGTGATTGTCGCTATGAAGCATAACAAATAAAGTTTTCTCAATGGTAGTTTAACTAAAACTATAGCAAACAGCGCCATCTAGTGGGGAAGAATGGCTAACTTTAGACATGACATAATACTCCCCGTCTGGTATTAAGCATAATGCCACTCTTGAATTCTCAACAAGTGAATATGTATTCACAGGCTAACTTAACACATAAGCAAAATAACCTCTGTAATAGGCCTTAAGAACGTCTTAGCAGTACCACTCTTAGTGACTTTCAGTTCCAGTTTTCTGACTCTGCCATCTTAACCAGAGATGGCTTTGGTGACCAGAGCCATTGGCCATCCGTTCCTTTTTACCTGATCATCTTTCATGAGGACCAGGTCTCCTTTGATATTAGGCTTGTTGTCTTGCCATTTCTTGCGCAATTGAAGGGATGCAAGGTATTCTCGCCTCCACCTTTCCCAGAATATGCTTGCAAGATACTGCACTCTTTTCCACTGTTTTCGATACAGATCAGCACCTTCAAAAGGTCCTGGAGGTGTGTATGGGGTACACACCTTTTGGGTGAGGATCATTGCTGGAGTGAGGAGAAAGGGCGACTCGGGGTCAGTTGAAATGGATACGAGAGGTCTTGCATTGATCACAGCACACACTTCAGCCATTAGAGTTGACAGCATTTCATGAGTCAGATGTGAGGAGCTGATTTGAGGAAGCATGGAGTCTAAGATCCGCCTTGAAAGTCCGATCATCCTCTCCCATGCTCCTCCCATGTGAGACGAATGAGGTGGGTTAAAGATCCATTTGCAACCCTCTTCACTGAGGTATTTGGTCACACATGAATCTTTGGTCGAAACCACAAGCGCATTCAGCTCTCTGCATGCTCCTTGGAAATTAGTACCACAGTCGGATCGTATGATCTTTGCTGGGCCTCGTATGGCGAAGAAGCGGCGAAGTGCATTAATGAAACTTGATGTGTCCATTGACTCTATCAGTTCGATATGAATGGCTCGCACGGATAAACATGTGAATATTACTGCCCATCTTTTACTGTAGGCCTGGCCTCCCCGGGTACGACGAGCTGATACATTCCAAGGGCCAAACACGTCCAAGCCGACATTAGTAAAGGGTGGTTCTGTGCTGATGCGGTCAGAAGGGAGATCTGCCATTTTTTGTTCAGCTGTTTTACCTCTCTGTTTGCAGCAAGTGACACACTTGCGGAGGACACCGTTGATCTGTCTCTTTGCTCCAACTATCCAGAATCCTGCAGTGCGGATTGCTCCTTCTGTAAATATTCGCCCTTGATGATTTACTTTCTCATGGTGATGATTTGTTAGGAGGGTTGCTATGTAACTATGGCCAGGTATGATGAAAGGGTGTTTCTCTCTGCTGAGGAGTGTGGACTGTTCTAGTCTGCCTCCAATTCTTAGGAGTCCGTCCTCCAGGACAGGGTTAAAGGGTTAGTTCACCCAAAAATGAAAATTATGTCATTAATGACTCACCCTCATGTCGTCCCAAGCCCGTAAGACCTCCGTTCATCTTTGGAACACAGTTTAAGATATTTTAGATTTAGTCCGAGAGCTTTTTGTCCCTCCATTGAAAATGTACGTACGGCACACACTCTTTGTCCAGAATGGAAATAAAGACATCATCAAAGTAGTCCATGTGACATCAGTGGGTTAGTTAGAATGTTTGGAAGCATCGAAAATACATTTTGGTCCAAACATAACAAAAACTACGACTTTATTCAGCATTGTATTGTCTTCCGGTTCTGTTGTTGATCCGCGTTCACGATTCCGCAGTGACCCTGCTGACGTAAGACGATGATGACGTGTTATCTGGTGCGCCCGAGCTTCGTTTACAGTCTGAGGGAGACGCGCGCTGTATTCAAGCTATTCTACATTGTTTGTATTTTTGTATTGCTATATTTTTTTTTTAAAATGGTGCGTAGATAGAATAGCTTGAATACAGCGCGCGTCTCCCTCAAACTGTAAACGAAGCTCGGGCGCACCAGATAACACGTCATCAGCGTCTTACGTCAGCAGGGTCACTGCGGAATCGTGAACGCGGATCAACAACAGAACTGGAAGACAATACAATGCTGAATAAAGTCGTAGTTTTTGTTATGTTTTGACCAAAATGTATTTTCGATGCTTCCAAACATTCTAACTAACCCACTGATGTCACATGGACTACTTTGATGATGTCTTTATTTCCATTCTGGACAAAGAGTGTGTGCCGTACGTACATTTTCAATGGAGGGACAAAAAGCTCTCGGACTAAATCTAAAATATCTTAAACTGTGTTCCAAAGGTGAACGGAGGTCTTACGGGCTTGGGACGACATGAGGGTGAGTCATTAATGACATAATTTTCATTTTTGGGTGAACTAACCCTTTAAGCCTCTTGAGAGAACTCTGCTTGGAAATGTCTCTCTCATTCTCCAGACAAGTGATTTCTGCTTTATAAGCCTCTCGTTGTGCGCACCTGATGATGACGTTTTCAGCTTGAGTCAGCAACTCGGGCATGTACGAACTTTTGCAGTGGTGCCAGCCGTAACACGACTTCTCTTTGTTTCTGAAAGACTGGGCGATGTGAATAAGAGAAGCTACAGCTCTTCTTAAGGATCTCCAAGATGAAAATCTTTCAAAGCGGTGAGAACTAAGACCAGAAGTATGGTTTAAGCAGGTGGTGACGTGTGCACGCACTTCCACGTCTGTATCTGGATCGATAAGATTATAAGGAGCTTCATTCACAGGGGTGGGTGCAGGATGCTGCAGAAATGTAGGACCGGTGAGCCAGTTTGTTTCAGTTAGACGGCATGCAGGAACTGGTCTAGTAGCAACATCAGCAGGGTTTTGTGAGGTTGGAATGTAAAGCCACTGTTCTGGGTGAGTGAATTTTCGAATTCTTTGAACTCTGTTACTGACGTACACGTAAAAGCGTTGGGTCTCATTGCAGATATACCCCAATACAACTTTGCTGTCTGTATAAAACAGTAGGGTGTCTGGTTTGATGTCTAGTTCCTGGACGATTTGTTCAGCTATTTCGACTGCAAGGACGGCCGCGCACAGTTCAAGTCTGGGAACCGTATGTCCAGTCTGTGGGGCTAGCTTGGCTTTTCCCATAATGAATCCAACTTCACACATTCCATCATGATCCGTTATTTTCAAGTATGCGACAGCGGATATGTTCTGAATGGATGCGTCTGAGAAGATGTGAATCTCCTTTTTTACTGATTGGGAAATGGACATTACAGTGTAAGCTCTGGGAATTTTAAACGGCTCTAAGTCCTGCAACGAGTCTTTCCAGCGGTTCCATTCCGTTTCCTTTTCAGCTGTGAGGGGGCAATCCCAGTCCGACTTCCCATTTGAGAGTTCACGGAGTAGCAGTTTCCCTTGGATTGTGATTGGCGCTACCATGCCGAGAGGGTCAAACAAGCTGTTTACAGTCGCCAGGACTCCTCTGCGTGTGAATGGCTTGTCACTGAGGTTGACGTGGAATGTAAACGTATCCTTCTGAAGGTCCCAACTCAAGCCAAGACTGCGCTGTAAAGGGGGTGAGTCAGTGTCTAGATTCAAATGTTTTAAGTCTTTGGCATAGTCGGCTGGAGAGAATGCGTGCATCACAGCTGGGCTATTGGATGCTATTTTGTGGAGTCTTAAGTTAGAGATAGCGAGCATGTCTTTGGTAGCCTTAAGCAAACTGATAGCTTCGTTGATGGATGGAAATGACTTGAGTCCGTCATCAACATAGAAATCTCTTTCAATGAAATGTCTCGCATCAGCACCGAACTCCGCTTCCGCATACAAGGCAGCACGTCTAAGGGCCTAAATGGCAATGGCTGGGGAGGGGCTGTTGCCGAAGACGTGGACTTTCATGCGGTATTCTACCATGCTTTGGGAGATGTCGTTGTTCTTGAACCACAGAAAGCGGAGGAAGTTCCTATGATCCTCTCTGACGATGAAACTGTGGAACATTTGCTCTATGTCCGCAGTGATGGCTATTGGCTCATGCCTAAATCGTAGTAGGACTCCTAGCAGGCTGTTGTTTAAATCCGGGCCTGTTAGCAGCACGTCGTTCAAAGACACGCCATGGAACTGGGCGCTGGAGTCGAACACCACCCGAATTTGACCAGGCTTGCGTGGATGATACACACCGAAGGAGGGCAAGTACCAGCACTCCTCCCCTGGGTTCACAGGAGGAGCTGGCTCGGCATGATTGTTATCAAAGACCTTCTGCATAAACTCTACGAAGTGTTCTCTCATCTCAGGTTTCTTACGTAGTGTGCGACAGAGAGAGTTCAAACAGCTCAGGGCTTGCTCTCGGTTGTTTGGAAGCCGTTGTCTACGTGCACGAAAGGGAGGGGTGCTACCCAGCTGTTAGCGTCATCCATGAACATTTCTTTGTCCATTAACTGAAAGAACTGCCTATCCTCAATTGAAGGGGCTATTTTTTCATCATCCTCCGTTCTTTCAAAGACCGAGGTGGCCGGAGGGCTGGGAGCAAATTGGGGCAGGTGAGAGGCTTTAACACTTGGCTGTGCAGTTAATTTCTCCTTGAGGTAGAGTTTATTGAGACATGGACGAAAGTAAGATGGACGCCCGTCTTCTAGAATGTTTGTGCGGTAAACACTAACAGTTGAAGGCTTGTGAGCAGCACCAAGACACACCTCACCAACCACAACCCAGCCTAGGTCCAGTCTTTGAGCATAGGGAGCATTTTGTGGCCCATTGCGTTGCTCTCTTACCTTGTGGACTTGGAGGATATCACGTCCAAGAAGGAGAAGTATTTGAGCATTTGGATCTAGAGGAGGGATCAGATGAGCAATAGATTTGAGATGTGAGTGGTGTTTTGCTACTTCAGGAGTGGGTATCTCTGACCTGTCTTCGGGCATGTAGTCGCACTCAATGAGCGTAGGCAGTGGGACTGAAAGCCTGCCATCTAGAGGATATGCGATGAAGTCCATAGCCCGCCTCCCAGACATTTCTGTGACTCCGGCGCATGTGCGCAGAGTGTAGGGAAATTCTTTGCTCTTGAGATTGAAGAAGTAAAAAAATTCAGCTCTGGCAAGTGAGCGATTACTTTGATCGTCAAGAATAGCATAGACGTTCAGTGACTTGTCTGGCTTTCCCTTAGGGTGAACTTTGATGAGACAGATTTTCGAACAGTACTGTGAACTATTAGTATCCCCACAGACCTCTGTGCATTTAGAGTTAATGAAAGGGTTTGCACTTTCTCTCTCCCCGCCATGCTCTGTGTTGGGTGCTTTTAGTATCCATGGAGCTGGTCCAGGATGAAGAGCTGTGACATGTTTGTTGCTGCCACACTCTGTGCACTGTATGACAACTTCACAGTCTTTGGCCACATGCTCATTCGAAGAACAACATCTGAAGCAGATATTATGCTCCTTCAAAAACATTTTCCGTTCGTCAATGTTCTTAGCTCTAAAAGCTCTGCACCGTTTGAAAGGATGGGGTTTTTTGTGGATGGGGCATTGTTTGTTGATATCAGGCTTACTGTTCGGCGAATCGGAAGAGCTGGTTGTTTGTGCAATCTCAGTTTTGTGAGTAGAGATGAAGCTTTTCAGTGGTCCACCTCTTCTTACTGAGGTTTCAGGCTTTACAGGGGCAGTTGAAGATAAGTGGAATGCAAAACTTGGGTTGTTGCGCATATAGGACTCCTTACATACAAAATCTGTGAAAAATGTGAATGGAGGAAATGGTACCTGGTACTGAAGCTTACATTGAGACCCTTGGGACATCCACTTTTCTTGGAGGTTAAGAGGAAGTTTGTTGACAATAGGTGCCACGCCCCTCGCTGTGTCCAGGAAAGAGAGCCCAGGTAAGTAGCCTCCAAGCTTTGCTGACTCCACTTCTTTGAGCAGATCTGCAAGTTCTCTTAACTTTTGGGGTTCTCTATTGCTCATTTTAGGGAAACAATCCAGCTTATCAAAGAGTGTTTTCTCAATTATTTCAACACTCCCAAAGCTTTCTTCTAGACGGGACCATGCCATTCTACAACCGGCTGCTGGATCAGCGACGTGAACAGCTCTCACTCTTTTGACTTGTTCTGAGGATTGCGGTCCTAGCCACCTTGTCAGAAGATCAAGCTCCTTGCTTGGGGTGAGTGATAATCCTTCTAGAGCATTCATAAATGATGACTTCCAGGCTAAGTAGTTTTCCGGCCGATCGTCAAATTTACTAAGCCCTGAGTTCACAAGCTCACGACGTACCAGGTATCTAGCTATTTCACTCATACCTGCATGGTTTGTTGAGGGTGGCTGTTGCGTTGAACCGCTGAGATAGGAAGTCTGAGGTTGTCTCACTTTCTCTGAAACCGGAATTTGTCCATAGGCTTTGTTATGAGACATTGATGTGTATGGCAGGTTGCCAGGAGTATGCTGGGGAAATGATAAGTGTGTACTGGGCATTCTAAGCTGGCTTATAGTGTATGGTCTAGGAGTTGAAATGTGGTTAAGTCTGTCAACGTTCTGTGTGGCATTGCTCGTGACAGCCGTGGTGGGAAGCACAGGCAAGATCATAAACTGTTCGTGATCACGGGAGTCAGGCTCTGCTTTAACATGAGGGAGACAGTGAAAACTTGATCCAGAAAGACTGTCCACATAGTCCTTTGTACGTTTTTCAATAGTCTCCTGTGGAAATGCTGTGACATCAGTCGCCATATTCATTTCTCCTGTCTCGATTTCTGATACAGCCGCTTCAAGAAACTCAGCCTCTGCTGCTGCCGCTGCAAACTCCTTTTTATGCTGTAGTGATAACAGTTCAGATTCCAGTTTAGCTCTTTCTAGCAGTACCCCAGCCTCTCTTTCCACAAAGTTTGTACGTGCTCTGACTGCTTCTGCTTTAGCTCGTGCTCTGGTTGCCGCCATACTCGCAGCGGACGATCTTGAGCTCTTGGAAGATGCAGATATCACCGATCTGGTTTCCAGTTGACTGAGTGAGGCATGTGATGTGGTCAGTTGTTGCTGTTGCTCTTCAGTTTTCTCTTTAACATCCATCTTGAGTCAACTGTGATGGGTGGAATAACTGGATAGCTGTCCTTCTCAGAAGTGTTGTCTTCAGCCCGTCGTGATGCTTTTTCACTATTCTGTCCTCTGCATGCGTGTGCGTTGGGCATGCATATACAGATAGTTAAACACTATATAACGTGATGATGAGGCTTCAATGACCATTCAGAGGATGTCAATTATCTTCTTTACTTGAGTGCAATCATGTTGTTTCTCTCTCAATGTTACATTATTTTGTGAAACTGAAAAGAAATACAAAAATGCTTATTTAAATATAAATAACCAAAATACAATTACTACTTACACAATATTTACATTAACACCGTTAAATCACAGTAATTGTTACGAGATCACATGGCGATCTTTTGAAATGTCCGTACAAAGCACGTGGAACCGCTAACGTGCGTCTAATATACCCATCTTAATAAGATACAGACACAAAGGATATAACATTACAATTATATGAAATAAACTTACAAGCAAAGCTTCTCTGGGGCTTTACACAACAACACTGGAATCCGGAGTAAACAGCACGCGATTTCTCTGCTGCGCAGAACTGGAAAATGGCTACTGAGGTTTGCGTGATTGTCGCTATGAAGCATAACAAATAAAGTTTTCTCAATGGTAGTTTAACTAAAACTATAGCAAACAGCGCCATCTAGTGGGGAAGAATGGCTAACTTTAGACATGACATAATATCGCCCTTTTGGATTTGTTTGCTTTTTGCGACTCTTCCTTTTTCCTGGTAATGGAGCCAGCTAGAAAGAGGAAATCCTCCCCTGTCTGGGCTCAACAGAACCATCAGTATCCTCATTTATACCTACTGGCACTGGCATTTTTATGTTCCTCTGTTCCTTGTGAAAGGATATTTTCCAAGATGGAGAGGTTTTGTCCAAGAAGAGGAATCGTCTAAACCCCAACACACTTGAAAGAATTCTGTTTCTCAATAAAAATCTATTGTAATCCTTCCTTCACCCACCCCAACCTGCAGTGTTGCAGTTTGCTCCTCTAAATCCCCAGTCCCATAAGCACAACACTGCACTAAAACTAGTAACAGTTCACTGCACAAAACACACCAGAAACAATTCTTAACTTTTTTCCACCCCAGACTATTCTGTTGCAGTTTACTTTATTACACTCCCTCCACCATAAGCACTGCATGCAACACAGTGTCACTTTTGTTCTTCATACTATCACTATCCAAATAATTAATTAACTGTGTATGTGACAGTTGTCTCTGCACAAGTAAAAGATAGAGAAAGATAGGCTACATATTTTATTTTATACCCAGGCAATGGACAACTGTCTGCTCAGGTCTTTTTATTATTGCAAATGAAAGGTAACAGACATTAACAGTGAGAAGAAAATAAATAATTGAAACAGAACGGGGGGTGGGGGGTAGTGATTTTATATGGACATCATGTCTGCTCAGGTCATTGGTCCAGAATTAATTAATTTGTCTGCTACTTCTTTGCACAGTAGCTAGGTGTTACTAGTGAGCAATGCTGAATGAAGCTTCGAGTAATGAACCTTTGGGTGAAGCAATGGGCTGTGAGGTCTCAGTGGTTCAGGAAGCCTCATTTTGCCATCACTAGCGTTCAGTTTTGGCATCACCTCCATCAGTCCGATCCGGATTCAGTCCAATATAAAGCCCTCAGCAGAATCTCATCCTCTAGTCCAGGGGTGTCCAAACTCGGTCCTGGAGGGCCACTGTCCTGCAGAGTTTAGTTCCAACTTGCCTCAACACACCTGCTTGTAAGTTTTTAGCATGCCTAATGACCTTCAACAGCTAATCAAGACCTTGATTACAAATCTGTTACCCGGTATCCTAAAAGTTTGGAAGGGGGAGTGGAATTTTTTTCCTTCCCGAAAATCTAAAAGCCAAGGGGAGAAATGATGGTGTGGATCCAGCAGTGTGGGAGACCCCATTCACAACTAACGTTAAATGTCGACAGAATTAACAAAAACACCTATTGCTTGGAAGTTGGAAATAATGACGGTTATTTGTTCATAATGCATATATTTGAACGTAAAATAAGACGATTAAAGACAAGACGGAGGCTCACTGACATACTTTAAAATATATTTCAGCATTTTGTTAATCGACAGCCTACTAACGTTACCCCTGACTGAGTAACTTTAACCCAATCCGATCGCGGCTCTCCCGGTGTTAGTGTGTTATTCCACAAGATTTATGGATAAACTGTTTGATTTATAATTATTAGATTATTTTCACATTTCACTTACCCTGTTGTGCACAAACATAGCTGTTCCTCAATTTGTGCGTTTCCCATTTGAATGGTCAGCGTATGAGGCGGCTAGCTGCTGTTTGCGCTGGGACTAGCTTTAGCTTCAATTTTTATGAAATTATTCTCTAATCGGTTGCATATTATGTCGTGGATATATCCCTCGAATGCATACTGCAGTCCCTTTTGTCTTGCTCTCTCAGATATTTCACATGTTCGCCAAAAATTACTAATTATCTCATTGGGAATGTCTGACACGGTGCATACACACTGTAATAGACGAGCCAGGCGTGAAAGCTTGACAGGCGTAGCAACAGTAACTAGGGAGGGCGGGGCTTAGCGAAGGGTCAATTGAGTTGTGTATATTCCGCTATCGCGTGTGTTATAGAAGATATAGACAGCGCATTAATTTTAGAAGAGGAACAGAGAACCGCGATCAAGGCATTTGTCGATGGGAAAGATGTTTTTGCCGTCCTTCCCGTAGGATTCGGAAAAAGTTGAATCTATCTCTCAACATACGTCACTTACTCCGTTGCTCTGATTGGTTCTAGGTCTATCCAATTGAGTGCAGAGGCCTTTTATTTCCTGCTTCGGTTGACACACGCCCCATAATCACAGCCCAATGGAGCAGTTTCAGACTCACATTCTGACTAGAGTCTGAGTATGACGACGTCAGGCTAGAATTATTCAGCACAAACAGGAGAGATGGTAGAGATGGGTAGTGGTCGGAACTAATGCGCAAACGGCAATCTCATTGGCTGGCGCTCATCCCGGTTTTGATTTCAGCAAATCAGTTCGAACGAACGTTGACGACGTGATTAAAGGAACATTGTGTAGGAATTTCTCCCATCTAGCGGTGAAATTGTATTTTGCATTCAAACGAATAGTGCTCTCCAGCGCCTCGCTTTTTCAAATGCGTGTTGCATCTAAGGTAGCTGTTATGTACCAAAAAGCTATGACAGGATGTCTTCTAACAGCACTTCGTCGAGTTTTCCTTCGGGTGAACAGGTTTGTTAATTCAAACAAACTGCAACTTGACAACCATAGACTGTAAAAAAAGATGGACGACGCCCCTTCGTTCTCTTCCATTGGCGAGAAGTGAAGCCGCCATTGTCCCGATATGGTGCTGACATCTTGGGACTTGAGTCTGCGCAGTTGCGATTTCGGGACCAGATATGCGCAGTAGTGAGCAGGAAGTAAAGCCGCGAAATCAACGTCCCGCTCTGGTCCCGCCCTCACTCTCGCTGAATCAATCGTAAGCACGCGCCTCTGCTGCAGAACAAACCATTATGTCGGTATGAAATAATTAATTATAGAAATTTAGATATTAAACTTAAAGCTCCAATCTCCTCAGTCCTCCAAAGATCCCGAAAAAACGTCTGTTGTTGCTTCAGTGACTACTTTGCTCAGAGAACCTGTCAATCACAGCTGTCAATCATGTACGCCACAGCGCCGTTTTTATAGCATCAAATAACTAACTAAAAACAAACTTATTTTAAAAACAAACACTTGAAATTACATCAGCGTGATGAAAACTACAGTAAATGACAGAAACTATCTTTGGAAAAAATATATGTGAAGTGTAATTTAATTGTTTAGTTGGTCTCACGTCCCATTGAATAACATGGGGAGGTGGGGTTTATGAGCTATACTAGGACCGGTCACCGAGGGGCGATCGAGACACTTTGGCTTCACTTTTCAGGGCTTGTGCGGCACACTTGGACAACGAACAAACGAATGTTACAGTATGAACAATAACAGTGCAATGCAGCCTTTTAAACTTGTCGGGGCAGTGACAAGCGCCTCTCACTGCTCTGCTCTGCTCCTCCGTTTCAGCTGCTTTCAGTTACGTGACGCTGGCTCTGAACGAAAACGTGTTGTGGAAACGCGTTGGCCTAGTACTTTTTGACCCTCTCTGCTATTATAGTTTTTCAAGATGGCGGAACGACATGGAAGCCTCCGTGGACCTACCCGTCACATGTATATAAAGATAATAAATTCTTTGTTTACGAGGATAAGTCAGATAATTGGCAGAGGTATTTGTACACCATTGAGGACATATTTATGAATAAAAATATTGATTTTAGATAATAAAATACCTAAAAAACTACACATTGTCCCTTTAAGGATTGATGAGCTGCTGGTTTATGAATGCGTTGTATATTGTTATTATTAGTAGTAGGATTATTATCTTTTAATAATAATTACCTATTTTTTTTTTTACAAAAACATTGAATGACAAACAATATCTTAAGCACCATCATGGGTGCAATTTATAAGTTCAGTTAAAATGAAAAAATATGCATTAATACATGGTTACCAAGTTTGTTTTTCTTTTTTTCAGTTTCAGTTCTAATTACTAAAATTCTATCATTAAATAGTGCTTGATTATCATAATATAATGCTTGATTTAAAAAGCTGTGCCATTTTAAAGATAAACTGATTTGGTGGAATCATACACAGGTGTAAAGTCCAGGGGTCAGAAAGTAAAAGTCCTGCCATATGTTTATTCCACCCATGAACTCAGCCAGCTGATTTCACTAATTCGTTCTGGCTGAAAAACTGTGCTAATTAGCAAATCCAGGTGATTTGGAACAAAATACTGAGGATGACTTTTACACCTCTGGAATCATATATATAAATAGTATATCAGTCTGGCGAGTAACCAAAAAAAAAGTACTAGCTAATGTTGATTCTATTGCCATGGTGTGCGCAGAGGGTTTTTGAGATATGCACATTGACACCATGTCGTAAACAGTCACATGCGACAAGATTCCAGTGACAAGCAATTTGCCTGCCCACAGTGAACCCGCAAATTGCCCATGATAACACAATACAATCAATCACCAAACAATCAGAACAGTACATTTTGTTGGTGTTCCTATAGAAAAGAAGAGATGCTCAGCACAATCATTGGCTGTTAAGACAAAAAAATATATGATTAACATTAAAGAGATACCAGACAAGGCCCAACAAAGCGACACATGATAAAAGGTTAGTACACAGTGTGAGACAAGCAATGTGACTGACGTAATAAGAATTTCTAAAATTTTTGTTGAAGGCTTTTATTATTCAAACAGTTGCATGTCTCCTCAAAAAAGTCCACAAAATCAAAGATACGAGGCCAGTTCCAATTATTGCAAAAACAATAGATAAGAAATGTCCACTGTATTTTCAACAAGTCTCTAAAAATGTAGCAGCATTGCTGCAATGTGTTGTTTGAGGCAAAGAAAAATGCAAGAGAATCTAAGACACTAAACTAAAACAGAAACTGTATTTAAATGAAGAGTTCCTGTATCACCACAGATCAAAGTTCTTTGGCCGTGATTGACAGATCAATTGTCCTGCCCAAAACATAGTCAATGTCATGCGCTGGTCAGCAGTCACACCAGAGTACAAAAAGTACTGAGTACAGAAACCCAACTGACTTATGACACCTGCTTATTAGTCATCATCCTCTTCATCGGAGTCCATTACCCGACGTCGGTTAAACTGGGAACAAAACAGAGACATTCACAGAACATGTTTATGCTATAATTAAAAATCTGTTCTCAAGATTGTAAAAATGAAAGTGTAAAGTACTTACCTTTACAGTTGTTTTCTTCTCTGTTTGTTGACTAACTTTCTCCAGGATCTCTATTAATCCAGCCTCTGTAATCTAAAGATACAACACTCGACGCTAGAAAAATGTATATTCTAAAACACATTATTAATGATGCTTCATCTGCCATCTTACTTTTCCTCCAAGTTGTCCAAAGCGAGCCATCTGAATCAGGTAATTCTCCACTGCTTTTGCTTTATCTGGCTTTACAAGAGCCAAATTACTCACTAAAGAAAAAGCAGAAGCAACATCAATATTAAAAGTGTTCATACAAAAATAATAATTCTATCATTTACTCACCGACCCCATGTTTTTTTCCAAACCTATAAGACATTTGTTCATCTTCGAAACGCAAATCAATGCACATGCAACTGTTAGACTGGAAAAACTGGAAGGACTTTAAGAGAGGGCCACTCTCTGAGAAAACAAAGGGAATTAACATTTGAACTCCCCCTCATGCACTATTGAGACGAAGGTCTCACCTCCCTCATCCTAATCTACATTTCTCTCCCCCATTCTTCATCCTGGCAGAGATCTCCCAAACTCACACAAGAATCTAAATGGTTTAATGTGAATGATTATCATCGAGTTTGATACATGTTTGGTATTATTTGAAATGTCTCAGTGCGACTGGTACAAATGTCTCATTCCCAAAGAATAAAACCAAAAGGTAATAAAGTTCTTAGGAAGTTTAGAAATATCTTTAAAGAAAAGAAACTCTTGTCTGAGTTAACACCTTCTGACCATTTGACTGAATGTTAATTTTCCACTGCTAGCAAATGGTTACTTGCAGGTAAATTTCCACTGTGGATGTTGTTTAGATTTGAAATGAGGTCTGGGTATATAATGAAACACAACGAGAGCTCAGGGCTCTTTTCTGTATCCAGATCAGCCCGTGAGGTCAAGAGCCGAGTCTCTGCCTCACGCATTTCTTGTCGGGTATTTTCCTCTTTGTTCTAGAGCATTTGATGTTTTGTATTGATTAACTTTGAATTGATTATGGAATTGTAATGATACATTTACCTGACATATTAAATTGTGATATTTAATTATTCTAATTGACTTTGACATTATTTTCATTCAAGAGTTTAAAAGAATAGTAAAACATTCGCTCACATTTAATGATGCACAGATATCATTAAAGCCTTTTTCATTTATGGAGTCAGATGAAATAACGAGTTAATACATATGAGAAAATGTATTGTTTTTAATCAAAAATCCCTTTGCCATGAGAAAAGACGGAACACGCGTGAGACCTTCACCGCTAATTCGAATACCGCCATTGGATCGAGTTAGACGGCCTTACACATGCATATAAAACACATCAAACATAGTAAATGGATGCAGAAAAATGTGACCCGTGCTGGCAAAATTAATCGCAATGAGCAAATTTCCAAAATTGAGGCTATTTTCACATTCTCTATTAAAAAACCTTCAAAATGATTTATGATTTGTTGGAATCATACAAAAAAAATGACTGAGCTACATCTATTTGAAGTCAATAAGCAAAGTCAATTGAGAAAAATCTAAAGTTTTCTGAAGGTTCCAAAACAAAATCATCTAGCAACCATACCTTAAAATCCCTGGTAATACCACCAAATTTCACACACAAAGTCAAAACCAAGTATCTATAGGAAAAATATATATTCAACTTTTTTTCCCCATGATATCAATTGTTTGATTAACATTAATGAGACTGCTACTGTAGCTGTACTCTACTATAATGCACATATCTAACAATGTTACACATTACATGTTTTTTCACAACAGTTAAACACACAGTTAGGTCACTCGCAGCATGCCGCAGAAGCCCTGAAAAGTGAAGGCAAAGTGTCTCGATCGCCCCCCGGTGACCGGTCCTAGAATAGCTCATAAACCCCGCCTCCCCATGTTATTCAACGGGACGTGAGACCAACTAAACAATTAAATTACACTTCACATATCTTTTTTCCAAAGATAGTTTCTGTCATTTACTGTAGTTCTTATCACGCTGATGTAATTTCAAGTGTTTGTTTTTAAAATAAGTTTGTTTTCAGTTAGTTATTTGATACTATAAAAACGGTGCTCTGACGTCATGATTGACAGCTGTGATTGACAGGTTCTCTGAGCGAAGTAGTCACTGATGCACCAACAGACTTTTTTTTCGGGATCTTTGGAGGACTGAGGAGATTGGAACTTTAAATTTAATATCTAAATTTCTATAATTCAATATTTGACACCGAATGGGTTGTTCTGCGATTTATTCAGCGAGAGTGAGGGTGGGGCGTTGATTTCACGGCTTTACTGCTCACTACTGTGCAGGTCTGGTCCCGAAATCGCTACTGCGCAGACTCAAGTCCCAAGATGTCAGCGCCATATCGGGACACTGGCGGCTTCACTTCTCACCAATGGAAGAGATCGAAGGGTCGTTGTCCATCTTTTTTACGGTCTATGCTTAAGACATAACGGATAATGTTTGCGTGAATACTCTCCAAGACAGACATTTTGAAATACTGTAATTTCTGAATAATAGATGAAAAACTGAATATTCACAAAGTTGTAATTCTGCACTTTACAACGATACCAAACTTGTGCTGAGGAAACTTGTGTTGAGGGGAAGCATCAGTCGTCGAAAAGCGAGCAGAGAAAAATAAAACAAAAGAAAGTTATTAAAACAAAAGAAAGAGTCAGGAAGGTACACCTCTCAGAAAACATACAAATAAAGATAATTTTAGATGTTTAATCACTATTTGGAGCATTGGGATCACTAGCTTAATGAACTAATTTTTAGGAAAACCTCAAATTCGACCAAAATTGACATTTTTCACTTGTTTTGCCTGTAGCTCGTAATTGGCCGATGCCGACTCATTTTCCCAGCACGGGTCACAAACGCTTGCTTAATCAGAATCAGAATCAGAATCAGAATCAGAAAGAGCTTTATTGCCAAGTGTGCTTGCACACACAAGGAATTTGTTTTTGGTACTGAGGCCTCCAGTGGACATATACAGATACAAATACAACAAGAAACATAATACTACAAATTATAAGAATAAAAAATAAAAATATAAATATATGAGAATAAAAGTATCACAGTTGGGTTTAGTCAGAATAGACATTTCCAGATTTACAGATTATGAACATATTTACAGTGTTTTGAATATTATAAATAAATAAATCTACATATAAGTATCACCTGAGTTGTAGGGTATTGCACTAAACAGTGGGAGTATTGCACTTAAAGGCGTATGCATTGGGAGATATGTTAACTGTTCAGGAGGGAAATGGCCTGTGGGAAGAAACTGTTCCTGTGCCGAGATGTTCTTGTGGCCAGTGATCTGAGTCGCCGTCTTGACGGTAACAGATCAAACAGGAGGTGTCCAGGGTGAGTGGAGTCTGTGATGATTTTACCTGCTCTCTTCCTCACTCTGGAAGAGTACAGGTCCTGGAGGGTTGGCAGCGGGGCACCAATAATCCTCTCCGCAGTCCGGACTGTCCGTTGTAGTCTCCTGATGTCTGATTTGGTAGCTGAACCAAACCAGACAGTGATGGAAGTGCATAAGACAGACTCAATGACGGCTGAGTAGAACTGAATCAGCAGCTCCTGTGGCAAGTTGAACTTCCTCAGCTGGCGAAGGAAGTAGAGTCTCTGCTGGGCCTTTTTCACAGTGGAGTCAATGTGATTGTCCCACTTCAGGTCCTGAGAGATGATAGTGCCCAGGAACCTGAATAACTCCACTGCTTCCACAGTGCTGTTCATGATGATGAGTGGGGGGAGTGCTGGGCTGTTCCTCCTGAAGTCCACGATCATCTCCACTGTTTTGAGCGTGTTCAGCTCAAGGTTGTTATAACTGCACCAGACAGCCAGATGTTCAACCTCCAGTCTGTAAGCAGACTCGTCGCCGTTTTGGATGAGACCGATGACAGTGGTGTCGTCTGCAAATTTCAGGAGCTTGACAGAGGGGTCTTTAGAAGTGCAGTCATTAGTGTACAGGGAGAAGAGCAGTGGGGAGAGAACGCACCCTTGGGGGGCGCCAGTGCTGGTGGTGAGAGTCCTGGATGTGTGTTTCCCCAGTCTCACTCGCTGCTGCCGGTCCGTCAGGAAGCTGGTGATCCACTGACAGATCGAGGATGGTATGGAGAGCTGGGTCAGTTTGGCTGTGAGAAGACCAGGCATGATGGTATTGAAGGCCGAACTGAAGTCCACAAAGAGGATCCTTGCATAAGTCCCTGGTCTGTCGAGATGTTGCAGGATATAATGCAGTCCCATGTTGACTGCATCATCCACAGACCTGTTTGCTCTGTAAGCAAACTGAAAGGGATCCAGCAGGGGTCCAGTGATGTCTTTCAGGTGGGCCAACACCAGTCTTTCAAACGACTTCATGACCACAGACGTGAGAGCGACAGGTCTGTAGTCATTAAGTCCAGTGATTTTGGTTTTTTTGGGGACAGGAATGATAGTGGAGCGTTTGAAGCAGCAGGGAACTTCACACTGCTCCAATGATCTATTGAAGATCTGCGTGAAGACCGGGGCCAGTTGGTCAGCGCAGGCTTTTAAACAAGCAGATGAGATGCCGTCTGGGCCTGAGGCTTTCCTAGTCTTCTGTTTTTTGAAGACTCGGCTCACGTCCTCCACACAGACCTTAAGCTCAGGTAGGATGGCAGGAGGGGGGAGTAATGGGAGTGCAGGAGGTGATGGTGAATGTGTGAAGTGCAGATCAGACCGGGTGTGTGGTGTGAATGAGGGCTTTTCAAACCTGCAATAAAATGAGTTTAAATCATCAGCCAGGTGTTGATTGTCCACAGATCGAGGGGATGGTGACTTGTAATTGGTGATGTTCCTCAGGCCATTCCAGACTGATGATGGGTCGTTGGATGAAAACTGGTTTTTCAGTTTTTCAGAGTAGTTCCTTTTAGCAACTCTGATCTCCTTTGTCAATCTGTTTCTGGCCTGGTTATACAAGATTTTATCCCCACTTCTGTAAGCATCCTCTTTGGCATGACGAAGGTGTTTGAGTTTCCCAGTAAACCATGGTTTATCATTAGTAAATGATAAGAATGTCCTGGTAGGAATGCATGTATCCTCACAGAAACTTATATATGATGTTACAGTATCAGTGAGCTCATCCAGATCGTTGGTAGCAGCTTCAAAAACAGTCCAATCAGTGCAATCAAAGCAGGCCTGTAGATTCTGCTCTGCTTCATTAGTCCATCTTTTTACAGTCCTTATTACAGGTTTAGCTGATTTCAGTTTCTGCCTGTAGGTCGGTATGAGATGAACCAAACAGTGATCAGAGAGCCCCAAAGCTGCTCGTGAAACGGAGTGATACGCATCTTTTATTGTGGTGTAACAGTGGTCCAGTATATTACTGTCTCTGGTGGGACATGTAACGTGCTGTCTGTATTTTGGTAGTTCACGGGAAAGATTTGCTTTGTTAAAATCCCCAAGAATGATTAAAAGAGAGTCTGGGTACCTTTGTTCTGTTTCAGCTATTTGATCAGCCAGCTGTTGTAGCGCCGCGCTCACGCACGCGTCTGGAGGGATGTAAACATTCACGAGAATGAAAGAGGAAAACTCCCGAGGCGAGTAGAAGGGTTTACAGTTTATGAAATGTGCCTCTAAGTTAGGAGAGCACATCTTCTTCAGTGTTGTTACATCTGAACACCAACTTTCGTTAATGTAGAAACACATTCCACCACCTCTTGTTTTCCCCGTTAGCTCCGCGATGCGATCCGCTCTGAACAGCTGGAAGCCCGGCAGATGTATTGCGTTGTCCGGTATGGCTTCACTCAGCCAGGTTTCAGTGAAGCACAGAGCAGCAGAGTTTAGAAAATCCTTGTTAGTGCGGGTGAGGAGAAGAAGTTCGTCCGTTTTGTTAGGAAGGGATCGGAGATTCGCGAGATGAATACTGGGGAGTGCAGTGCGCAGGCCGCGCTCGCGGAGTTTAACCAGAGCACCGGCTCGCTTCCCGCGTTTGCGTCTGAACGCGCGTTTGAACAACACCGCTGCCCCACCGACGAGAATGTCCCGCAAGACGTCCGAATAATCAAAAACTGTAGAAAAGTTATCAGGTGTGTGTTTCCTAATGTCCAGTAGTTCGTCTTTTGTGAAACTGATAGGAAAAGAATGACTAAACGCAGAACAAACAAACAAAAACAACACAATAGCTGGAGAGCCCCACACAAAGGCAGCCATGCGCGGCGCCATCTTGGATGTAATGCGCGAGAACAGACCAGAGATGATATAGAGAGTTAAGTTAAACACAGTTGAGCCTCTGTTTATCATATCTGTTATGCTCTACATACTTATTATCAATGTTTATGTGGGTAAAAGTGTCTCTCTTTAGAAAGCTTTAAACCACTTGCTTAATATGGATTACTTTCGCAATATCTTCATTAACGTTGAAGATTGAAAATTTTGGTTGCTATGACTTTCAATGGTAGGGCTGTGTACGCATTACAATATAGGGATTAAGATACATTATATTGCGGTAGTGTAATAAAGGCAATATATTGTGATATTTCTTTTTTTTTTTTTTTTTAAGAGGATGATCTAATTTTAGAAAAACTGTCAAAGAACATACCACCATATGCATTTAACCGTAGCAAAACATTTATTTTATTTAACCAAAACAGTGGGATCTGCATTTGCATTATACAGAGGGAATATATAAAAAAAACAGTAATATTGTGAAATATTATTATAATTTAAATTTATATAATTTATTAAAATAACGTTTCTATTTTAAAGTCCCCCTGGAGTCAAAAATTCTGTCCCTTAAAACTCATCTTTGATCACCAAAATGACACATTAAAAAAAAAAATCCTGTGAAATAACATTCTTCATGCCTTAAATGTACTGTACCATATTTTTTCTTCTATTTGGGCAAAATGGTTTAAACCCCAAATAATATATTTCAAAAGCAATCATCTGTGAAAAAAAACAGGCTTTATGATGCCATCTACTGTTTATTATAGAGGATTGTAATAGATGAGAAGCTTGTTCCAGGGACGTAAAGTCTTGGCCAATAACATGCTCAGGAAAAAGAGGGTTGTGCATACCTGCAAACTCAGAAGGTCTGAAAAAGGTGACACATTTACAGTGACTTAAAAAATATCTTAAAATTATATAAAACAACTTTTCATAAAGTAGAACACAGTCTTCTTTTCAATGAATGATATATGCATTCTTTATAACTACTTGCATGCATACATCATTCTTTATTCTTTCAAGCAGGCATATTTATCTGTATGAATTAAATATAATTAATCCTTATTAAGGCTATTAACCAGCAGTGAATGCCTTTCTCTTTTCCTTTTGTTGCTTGATCAATAGGACACGCTATTACCCACTGTCACTTTAAGACATAGGATCATTTCCAATGACATGCGGATCCAGAATTGCACTGAATCTGATGCACATCCGATACACTCACAACTGTTTAAGACAAAGCCGACATATTTTACGCGAATGCTCTCCCAAACAGATATTTAAAGTTAGACAATGTTGTGTGTGCATTTGTCGGAAACGAAACAGAGCTCAATTCAGTCCTCGCGCGCTGTATAAGTGTCTATGGCTGCACGTTTCGGGTTGGGTGTGTGCGCGCAGAAAGATGAGACCAACTCGTGTGTCCTGCTGGGTAGATCAGCACGTTACAGTACAAATGTGCGCATCTACCACAAACGCAGGACATCAGTTCTGACTGGATCGCTTCCAAAATCGTCACTATCTAACATTTTCGTCTAGTTTTTATTCGTTGAAGAAAATGTCAATAGATTTTCGTCATAGTTTTTGTCATTCAAAACTAGTTTTTATAATTTAGTTATGGTCTTGTTTTCGTCTGTGAAAAATGTCTTTGATGGAAATAATGACGAAAATTATTCGTCAACGAAATAAACACTGTAATGCAGTGGAGGAGATAGCCTTGCCAAAATCCTTCACATTGAACTAACATTGTAACGTTAGGACACAATTTGCTGATCTTACCTTAGCGGACTAGCCGACAACCTTACTTTCCATTATATCGTTAATGTTAAACATGTTAACTAACAACAAAGTTAGAGAAAACAATTATATTGTTGGCAGATAATAACACTTAACTCAAAACTAATGTCTGTCCAAATTAGCACCAAAGAATTTCTCAATCCATGGGAAAGCTGCAGCCAGGGGCTTTTCAAAGACGACGCTGCCGTTATCTTGACTGTGATTGGCCAAATGACTCGCGGTATGTAGGCTACCAAAGATGTTTGTGAAGAAGACCGCAGTTGGTTTTTAAAACTCACGTTTACGGGAAATGAATAAACGTGGTTCAGCCACGTGAACCACGTAATTTTTCAGTAAACAACGCCAGCCAACCCAAAAGTTGTTGTTTTTGTCTTATCCTGAATCACTACGGTCCACCTATAAGTGTTTATATTCGGACTATTTTTGACTGGTTCGGGTCGTACTGCTGCGGAGTAGCCCAGTACCTGCGTGACTCTTCATAAGCCCTATTCGCACAGGATAAGTATTACCTGGTAACCTCTAGTCATTTGTAATAATTGTGGAGGTTGTCTGTGATCTTAATCCTGTGCGAATCGGCCATGTCTGTAATTTGTAAAGTAAAAATTCCCCCGCCAAATGACCTACCATATTTCGCCGTACACCGGGGTCCAGTGATAATATTAGTCCCGTGCGAATCGGCATCTCTGTGATTTGGTGGGGTCGTTTATCATTTTTTCAAGGTTTTTGAAACCACAGGAAAGTGCGGTTTTTCTTTTGCGTTGGAGTGTTTTGTAGTATTTTGGGTGCTGGGTCAATACACCATTCAACTATACAATTTGCAGAAAGAGAAAGCAGAAAACCATCAGAAGAGCAAAAACAAAAAGAATGATTAGATGGAGATGAATGACAGCATGCGGTAAGGCCATGAATATGCTAATTAACCCCACCTCCATTCACACCAGCTCACAGATTCACTCGGCCAACTTACTGAGGTAAAGGATGGTATTGCTCTTTACGTCGGACACATAAAGGTAATTAATATGATTAGCCTTTTGCTTGACTACGTTATCAAACAGCTAATAATGTGTTGCTAATGTAACACAAACTACGTTCCCGTTCGCCATCTAACAATCATCAGAAACACTTTGAACAAAAAAAGGCATATAGTTCATAAGATTGTCATACAACATAGACCTGCTGTATTGCTAAATCTACCCGATTTTTCATATAAACAAAAAAAATATACTGGGATTACCCGGCATCTCTCGATACTCCCCTGCTAGTTCGATGTTAATGATATGCTAAAGCCCGCCGGCACGTTGACATGATTGGTTACAAGGTAGTTTGTGACGTCAGAAACACCAGTGATTTTAAACAGTGTTTTTGAGACTATTTTTTTCACTGCAGTTTTAAGAAGAAAATACTCAGCAATGGCGCCGTTGACTTATGAATTTGCACATGGTTTGTCTTAAAACACATTAAAAACACCACATCCCTTGAGGCTTTTAGTCCAAAAGTGTGCTCATTTGGATAAAAACTTAAGGATTATCGTGTTTACGTCAAATAACTTTAGAGAGGAATATTTTTGTTGTATTTTTAGCCATTTCTGAAGGATCATGTGACACTGAAGACTGGAGTAATGGCTAATGAAAATTCAGCTTTACATCACAGAAATAAATTATATTTTAAAGTATATTAAAATGGGAGGCCACGTGACGCGTTAATGGTGGTGCAGCTTTGAAAAGACGCTCTCCACACCACTCGCATTTTTTCAGGTCTTTGAAGGAAAACCAATGCTAAATTACGTGAAATCATCGAAAATGTCGACTCAGACTACACTTGTTCATACTCGGGAGGACGCTACCTCTCCCATCAAGAAGAAATTTAGGGAGTCTTCCAACACTATCTCCCGAGCTGATTTGGATGGCGCCATTTTGGCCGGAGTGAAACAAGCCTTGAGCGAACAAAAGACTGATTTAGACAGAATTGTCACTGTCGCTATCAAATCTGCTATAGATGATGTGCTGACGCCTCAGATTCTAGATCTGAAACGTGAAATTGAAAATACCAATAAAGCAGTCACCGCCGTAACCGGGAAGATCGAGCAAGTTGGAAAATCGGTATCTCTGCTCCAATCCAGATACGACACTATACAGGCGGTGTTCGTAAAGACAGGGATCAGATCAGCGATCTGAAATCTAAATTTGACGACATCACAATAAAGATCGCTGGCATAGAAGACCGCAGTAGAAGATCCAATGTACGGTTAGTCGGCCTCAGAGAAGGCGCTGAGGGAGATGACTGCATCGCCTTTTTAAAGACGAACCTGCCCAAATGGATACCTTCCATCGCGAACAGAGAAATTAAAATCGAACGCGCACATCGCATCTACTCAGACAAGCAGTCTAAACGCCCACGCACGGTTATATTCAAACTGTTGGACTACACCGATAGACAAGCCATTCTCAACGGAGCGAGGGCCGCATACCCAGTCAAGTTCGGCAGCGAACCCCTTAATTTCTTTCCGGATTATAGCGCATACACTACAAATAGAAGGAAGGCTTTCACTGAGGTGCGGAAGAAGATGGATACACTCGGAATGCAGTCATTTCTCCTCTTCCCGGCTACACTTAAGGTCATTCATGCAAGGAGACAAAACTTCTTCCGTTCGCCGTTGGAGGCCGAACAGTATCTTCTGTCTTCACGGCCTGGGAACGACATCGCTATAGCATCCGCTGGACTGCCTCCTCAACTGGACCGCTGTGCTGACATGGATATGGAGCAATCCGCAACTCAGTAGAGGGAAAACTACATTGCGAGTATACTGTATATGCTTTTATAAGCCATTTATATTCTTTTTTTTCCCTTCACCACAGAATAGGTTATGGACATTATTGGTTACTGAAGTAGGTCCCCCTGTATTTTGTTTTCTAGGCTTTTAAATCTTTGAGCAGATTGAGATTTTATATGGGAATTTATTTTGTGATTTATTTTTACATAATTTGTATTACAATCTTGAGTCCTTCCCTACTCTAGCTATAAAATATTTTCTTAGGAGTGGTTGGGATCACACCGCTATTGTGTAGTCACGGCTCTTGTAAATTGTAGCTCTACGCTAGCCAGGGGATCCGTTATATCCTTGCGGCTTGCAAAGTGTATGTACATAGTTTCGTTCATGTTCGTCTGTGTTTTGTTCGCGGCAGCAACTAATTTTAACATATATTTTTTTCCAAATGGTTTTCGAGGCCTGGGCTTTTCTACACTTCATTTGTCATTTTACCTCCACATGATTTGTCTGCTTTTAATATTCTAAGTTGGAATGTGAGGGGTTTAAACTCACCAATAAAGCGCACTCGTTGTTTGGAATTTCTGCGACGGAAAGATGTATCCATTGCGCTACTCCAAGAAACCCATTTAAAAGACGGAGATATTCATCGCTTTCAAAATAAATATTTTAAGACGTTGGCATGCTCATGTGCGCTTAACAAATCTAAAGGTGTCTTAATCCTGTATAAGAGATCACTAAGATTATCTGTGGATTCAGTGGGGAAAGATGATTGTGGGCGGTTCGTATATGTTGCCACTAGAATTAATCATACTAAAGTCATTTTAACATCTATATATGCACCGACCGTATGTGACCACCAATTTATGGATAATATTTCTGGAACTTTGAGTAGTTTCAATGATTATCAGATTATTTTAGGCGCGGATTTCAACGCTTGTGTCCACCCTGAGTTAGACCGTTCCCCCACTGACTCTGTCGCAACGCCCTCGTCAGTAGGCCTTAATAGCTTAATCGCAGAGCTTAATCTTGTAGATCCATGGCGTATTAAAAATGGTAACTAAAGTTTACACATTCTATTCTGCACGTAACAAGTCGTTTTCTAGGATCGATAATATTCTGGTTGATCCTTCTCTAGTCCAATTCATCAGTACTATTAATATTCTGCCTATTTTGATTTCGGATCATTCACCTGTTATCTGTAATATCACACTATAGGTGCTAAAATCTCTAAAGTCAATAGATGGCGCTTTAATACTACATTATACGATATCTCCTTCCGAAATCAACTTAGACAAGAATTAATTATTTTTTTGGAAATTAATTCCCACTGCCGTAATCCACAGACGTTATGGAAGGTCACAAAATGCTTTTTAAGGGGTAATTGCATTTCATATTCTGCCAAAGTCAAGGCCTCTAGGAATAAACGGTTTGAGGAGCTAGAAAAAAAGATCAATGATCTAGATCATCAACAAGCTTGTGCTTTTTCTGATAAGCTTAATAAGGAGCTGTCTGTATTGAAAGCAGAATATACTTCTCTATCTATATCCAAAGCTGAGTTTATCATTCATAGAACAAAGCAAAAACACTATTTTAATGCAGATAGGCCTAGCAGATTGCTCGCACTAAAACTCAAAGAGTGCGAATCTAAAGCAAGCATTGATGTTAATAAAACTGACTCTGGTGAAATCACTACGGACCCAAAGGCTTTTAACGATGAGTTTAGATCATTCTACTCTACGTTGTATTCTTCTGAAGTCTGCCTCGACAGAGGAGAATGTAGTGATTTTCTCAGTCACCTGAACCTTCCCACTTTACCAATAGCTGCTCAGGAATTATTGGATGCTCCTATAACACTGGAGGAACTCCACAATGCAGCTAAATTGTTGCAGAAAGGTAAATCCCCCGGCCCTGATGGAATTCCGCCAGAGTTCTATTTAGCTATTTGGGATATTGTGGGCCCCCTAATTCTGATGTCCATGAATTATGCTATTGATCATGGTACACTTCATAGAGATCAAAATGTTGCCATCATTACCCTGTTGCTTAAAAAATACAAAGATCCACTAAACTGTTCTAGTTATCGTCCAATATCTTTGATATCAGCCGACGTCAAGATCCTAGCCAAAGCATTGGTTTTAAGATTGGAACCATATATTGATAATCTGATTCATTATGACCAGACTGGCTTCTTGAAGGGGCGTTTAGCATCGGATAACATGCGCCGACTATTACACATTATTGATTACGCTCAGACCACTGATGCTACTTCTGCCATTTTATCCTTGGATGCTCTCAAAGCATTTGATAGGCTTGAATGGGATTATCTATGGGTTGTTCTGGAGCGTTTTGGATTTGGCTCCAAGTTCCTAAATATTATACGACTGTTATATAAATGTCCTTCTGCTTCCGTATCAACAGGTTTCTATCAATCACAACCTTTCTTACTTCAAAGAGGTTGTCGGCAAGGTTGTCCCTTATCACCAATTTTATTCGCACTCTCACTAGAACCTCTCGCACAAGCTCTTAGACAACGCCAAACAGTAACACCTATAACTATTAACAACTCACATCACCATATCTCATTATATGCCGATGACATTATGCTTTTTCTTTCTGACTTAAATACCTCTCTACCAGAAGCTTTGCGTTTGTTCAACTCCTTTAGCACTATGTCTGGTTATAAAATAAATTGGGATAAGTCATCCTTAATGGCACTTAATAGCATTACTAAAGCAGTATCTCTACCTAGTGGCCTTGTCTTTGCTAATTCATGTACCTATATTGGTATTAAAATTGCTGATTCTCTGTCTAGAATTGCTCAGACAAATTTTTCTGAAATCAGTCAGAAAATTAAGCAGGACATACAGAGGTGGGACAACGTTAAAATGTCAATGCAAGCTAAAATTAGCACGATTAAAATGAACATTTTACCCAGAGTTAACTTTTTATTTTTCATGCTCCCGTGCTTTCCTCCCCCAAAATCTTTCAAAGAAATGAATTCATTAATCTCTAAATTCATCTGGGGTGGTAAGCGTCCTAGAGTCAGCCTTCCAGTATTACAGCGTGCAAAATTGCATGGCGGTCTTGCACTTCCTAATTTAATGCTTTACTACTCTGCTTTCCAAATTAGGGCCATACGCGTCTGGGTGGACACTCACTCCAAAGTACCTTGGAGAAGCATTGAGTCTGACCGTGTTCTTCCCCATAGACTTCAAGATCTGCCTTTTACTGGTGTAGGCTCAACAAATTTACATCAGAAGTTCGGAAACATTATCGCAGTCACTTTAAAAGCATGGTTCAAAGCAGAACAGATTACAGGTCACGTTAAAAAAGTCTCACGTCAGTCTCCTCTCTGGAACAATGCCAGCCTATTATCTGGTAATCAACCTTTCATTTACCCTTCCTGGTCCTTAAAAGGTGTGTTCACATTTGGTGATATATTCAATGGCAGTGGATTGCGTGCATTCCAAGATATTCAAGCAGATTATTCTTTGCCAGGTACCTCCTTTTTTATGTACTTGAGATTGAGATCTGCAATGAAAGCATACGGGGTACCTTGGAATTCCGGCCTAGATGATCATCCATTGTTAAAGTGGTTCAAAAACACTGGGAAAATACAGGGCATAGTCTCCTTGATTTATAAACAATTACTTGAATGTTCATATAAAACCCTGAAGGTATTAGCTGTGTGGGAGAGAGAACTCTCATGGCTGGGCTATAGCCCTGACTGGAACACAGTTTGGTCCAATCTCTGTCTTACCTCCAAAAACCCCTCGCACATTCTTATTCATTTCAAAACTTTACACAAAATGTATTGTACCCCATACAAGCGATACTTGATGAAACTCTCTTTAAATCCTAATTGCAGTCTGTGCAACAATAACTCTAAAGGCACTTTTTTGCATATGTTTTGGGACTGTTCAGTTATATCTAATTTTTGGAAACATGTAGTTCAAGTACTAAAACATATCACAAAGTTGCAGTTTGACCGCGACCCTTGTCTTATGTTGTTGAATGATGATTCTTCATACAACTTTACGTTAGTTCAGAAAAGATTGTTAATGTCTGGTTTCACTGCTGCTAAAAAAACAATTATACAGCAATGGTTCACTCCTGACATGGATCTTAGAAGATTCTGGCTGCTGTCTTTTCATTATATTGCTTGTTTAGAACGCAGCACTGCAAGTATTAATGGGGCTAGAATACAAACGGTCACTTATTGGAGTAGTACAGCCCAAGCTCTAAAATAATTATTTTAAATTGATGATGCATTATTCTGTGCTGTAATTGGCTGTCGAGGTTCATTTGTATGTTCCTTTTAAGTTACCCATCCTTGTGTCCTTTGTGTGTGTTTTTTTTTTCTCCTTTTATTGGTATTCATGCTGTCATCCGACATTTGTAATGTTATTATTTCAAATAAAAAAACAATCACAAAAAAAGTATATTAAAATAGAAAACCATTATTTTAAATTGTAATAATATTTCACAATAACAGTTTTTCAAAAACTTTAAGAATAGTAATGTTTCCAAACTTTGAAATGCGCTATATTTGGCTCTAACGCAGCCGCCTCTGTCGGAACTCACCACTCTGTAGACTAGACCAATGTCCCGCACATCTGATTTGTTGGGAGTCACGAGTCCGGCCAATCAGCGCGAAAGCTGAGGCACTGAAGGTGTTGCACTCTCACACCGAGAGCACTCGCTGACTGGAGCTGCTTCACTTATCACGCATCAGTCTCTCAAAGTTAAGACAGCAGCAGACTTTGCTGAAGTAACAATACTTTACTACACTGAAGTTGCAAAACACCTCAATATAACAGGGTCCTGTGATGTCCGCGATGCAGAAAACACGGAAGGAATCGCGGAATCCAGTCATAAAAACGGAATTTACTGTATAAAGCGGATCGTCACGGAATTTGTCAACTTCTTGATGAATTAATAAAAGAACAGGTCAGTACAAATCAAATCGAATGTCAAACCGCAAACCGTTATTTAAATATGAATCCTGCGTCTCTAAATGAATGGCGCAGACGCGTGATCATTACCACACACACACACACACAGGAGCACGCGTGACGCTTGCGCTGTTTTCAGCCTCAGCCGCATCATTATATGAGGACATGATTGCATAAACATCATCTCCAGAGCCGCTTAGTCACTTCATGAGCTTTTTAAAGCTTCAACTGAGAAAAGTTATCGTCATATCCATAGGGTCATATCATAAACACACAGAAACTCAAAGATCTCAACGGCAACCCGTCAAAATAAAAGTTCGGTTTTTCATAGGACCCTAAAAATTTAATTTGTGTTAAACTGTAAATAAATTGAATTGTTTGATAATTTCAATTAATTAGAAATGCTTTTTTTATTACTAAAATTTAATTTTACCATTAAAATAGTCTTTAAGTTTTACAAAATGTTTACAGAATGCTGCTGGGTGCTCCCTGAATTTTTTTATAGTTATTATTATTAATAATGTTATTAATAATGTTATTATTAACAGTTCTCAGATTTAAAGATATGTTTAAAATCATTTAAAGAAAGTTTTGTAAAAACCCTTTGTTATTCTTAATTTTGACATTAACTTACATTTTTACACCAGACATAGGCTATATCGGTTCAAAATATCGGTTATCGGTCTACTTGATCTGTAATAATCGGTATCGGCCCTGAAAATCACATATCGGTCGACCCCTAATGTGATATGTAACGGACTAACGGCTGTGAAGCTCTGTATGTAATGTATATGACAAACTAATAAAGCCTATATCCAGCCTTTGCCTGGGCTTAATGTATTTAATGTATTGTGTGTGTGTGTGTGTTTGGGAAGTTGCAGTCACAGAAACAGCGACAATTAAAGTTGGAAGGGAGTAAAGCCTTCCATGCTATTAAATGCTATCAAGGAAATGTAATTTTGCCAAAGAACTAGAGGTGGGCGATATATCGTTTAGACGATAATATCCAAATTGTTGTCTGGACGATATGCAAAATTGGGATATCGAATATTTCATAATTTGTACAATCCGACCCCCCAAACATGAAAAGAGCTGAAGGAAGTTAAAGAGAAAACAAATAACGCACACTATAACCTTCTAAACAATTATATGTAGCGATTTTAATACTGTAGGGGTTTGTTTGACTGTATTTTATTTTATGTACAAAATCACGATCGTTCCTCAATTGCACGAGAGTAAGCTGCTACTAATTTGCAATTTACAACTAACTGTTACGAAGTTCTTACCTGTGTGTTATGACGTTTCTTAGGTTGAAGCAACAATCCAAAATTGTAAAGAGTAAAGCCGATGTACGATTAATAAAATAGCTGCTAGAAAAGGCAATATATGCGTTGTTTGCGGAAAAATGAAGTCTGAAGTTAAAAAGTTTTTCTTAAATGTCTGTGGCGTCCTCAAGTGGCGAGCTTTGTGATTGCATCATTAGAAAATTGCGTTGTAAAGAGTCTAAAAGATGGAATACATTTTCCCAAGAGATCGGTTCGGTACGCATTACAAACCGAACCATTCCGGTGGTTGGCTATTTTTCCTGCCGACCAAAATCCGCGCTGGAGCGAACACCACAACGTTGCGCAACATCAAATGGCAAATGTAATGAAAGCGGAACGAAACTCATTATTTTGTGCTTCACGGACCGTTTATCAGTTCGGACCGGTTCGGACGAATGTCAGTGCAGCGAGAGCCGATCTTGATTAAGCGACACCGTTACTACATAAGAGATCCAGTAAACAAAGCATTTGAATTCGCCACTTAAGTAATAACATCGCTGCGAGATCTAGTGAGAAGCCTTACAATTTCTCCATTATTAACTGATCAAACAGCACTGACGTGGAAACCAGGAGAAACATCGTTCCATGAATGAACTAGTTATAGGTTTTAAGTCCACAGATCATTCACCATGGATTTAATGTAGTAACACTAACTTGTAACCATGGAAGTTTGGCAGAAATATTAAAATGCTTTCAAGTATGTCACACATCTTTTTCCATCACTTCAAAACTCAAGTGTTATATGTTATTTAAATGTTATTTTTAATGTCATGACCAAAACATTATTTGTTCATCCTTCAAAGATTACCCCCATTTATACAACTAAAAGTTTCAAGATGTAGGAAAACTCACACTTATTTAAAAATAATTTTTCTTTTAATAAATAGGAAATTTCTATGGCATTTCTTTATTTTTGCTGTATCGAAAATGTATAGAACCGTGACACCACTGTATCGTATCAAACCGAACCGTGAATTTTGTGAACCGTTACAGCCCTATTAAAAATATAAAAGAACAATAAAGACTTTGTTGAATAATATTTTAAAAGTTTAGGAGTCTTTAAATCAATAATGTCTCATATCTTTATGTACTAGTAATTCTATACAATAATAGGTCAAATGCAGCAAGTCAAAAGACCAACTGAACCTTCTTTGCCAGTTTGCACACATTTCTTTGAAGGATTGCAAAAATATCGTCTGAATATCGATATCGAGATATTGGAAAAAAATATCGAGATATTCATTTTTGTCAATATCTCCCACCCCTACAAAGAACTTTTATTTTAAATAAATGTTCATTTAAAAGCAGCCTACTTCAGTATGATAGTGTTAAGCATGATGATATGGTAACATCTGAATTTGAACAATTGTAATGTGACGATCAGAAAAACATAGGTGGGTGGCTGGTGGATGATTTATTTTCAACAGCGGATTCAGGTGACGTTAGAGCTGATCCACGCATCTCTAGCACAAAACTTTAAACTTCCTTTAAAGTTCAGGTCAATGCAAAGACTTTTTCTTTGTTTAATATGCACACTGAACATGGATTGGAGCTCTTAATTTTAAACTCTCAGAGTGCACCAAATTAATGAATTTATCAATTTTCTTGATTTCAACACACCTCAATTTTCAACAGAGGTCCACCCACCACAGTCTTACAAAATCCTGTGGGAAACACTATTCTTAAAATATAAATCAATTTATCTTATTAAAATACCTTCAGCCAGTTGAAGACGCAGTAAACTTGCAAGTGTGCACATGATCAGGATTTTACCACCTGGTATCACCTACCTACCTGGAAAATGCATTTTTTCCAACATTTCCTATATGTATATTAAAAAATGTATTCAAAACAATCTCATAAAATTATTTATTGCAGTGTAAATTATATAATTTGATTGGTAACAGCTAGGGATACATCAATACCAGTATCGAGCCCGATACTTTGCTCCGATGCTAACAACCCATGCCACGCAGCGTATGTACAGTACAGTGCTTGTGACAAAGAAACACCGACAACAGAGCAAACAGAGAGCAGAATGGATATCAGAGAAGGATGTTTATGAAGTAAATGTATCAAACTAATAGAATGTTAAACAAATTAAATATTTACACCTGTGTATCATATATATATATATATATATACACACACACACACACACGTCACTCGCACTATGAGATATATATCTGTATCAGCGAGTACCAATAATGAAAGTATCGCCTCATTCTGGAAAAAGTGGAAAGATGACACATTAAGATGCATAAAAGGCCTTTATAAAAGTAAATAATGCCCTGGGGTAAATATAAAAAAATTAAGATTTAAGCATGTAAAAGCTGACAGAACACTGATGACAGTTACACAAATGTTGGATGTTAACAAATAAACAGTGGTGGTAAGTAACGAAGTAAAAATACTTCGTTACTTTACTTAAGTATTTTTTTCGGGGATCTGTACTTTACTTGAGTATATTTTATTTGCATCTACTTTTACTCTTACTCCACTACAATATTAAAGACAAAGTTTACTTTTTACTCCGTTACATTTCCCCATGCCCGCTCCAAGTATTTATTACACTGGCTTTCCAAACCAATGAAAAACTTGGTTTTATTTGGAAAAAAAGTACGCGCGAGCTCTTTGCCAGCATACGCTCACATAGCAGTTAGTTCGCCATTGTGGAAGATGACCGCAGTGTTGATGCAGCTAATGTTATGGAACATGTCTATTGCAGAGCTGCCAACTCTCACTCATTCAGTGTGAGACTCACGCAATTGACACTTTCCACAAGCTCTCACGACACACATCCATTTTCTCACGCAGAGAAAAATCGTGAAGCATAGAGGACATTGACACCGACAGACAAGAAAGAGAAGGTTACTTTTGATATAAAACAAATTCTCAGCTCTCAGATTCTGTCCATTTTATTACGAAATTCAAACAATAAATACCGTTTTGGAGCTTTTAAATGTGACGTGACAGATAGCTAGCGCCTGCTATGGGGTGCCGTTAATCTCTTTACTACTAGTTAATTGTAAATAAACACAAATTAACAATAATAGGTAGCCTATGTTGAAAGATACAGTACAACTTCCCGAAATGTATATCGTACATAATATATTATATATATATATATATATATATATATATATATATATATATATACATAATATCAATAAATCAGTGTTTTTCAACCGCGGAAAGAGGTCAATAAAACAGCTGGAGAACAATGTCACATAACGTTACATTTACCTCAGGAAAAAAAAAACATTTAATGACCATAGCACGTTAGTTGGCTAGAAAAATTAGTATTTTATAATATATTTAATATTAGTATAAATTAGTATTTTGCTAAATATGTGCACTATATATTTATTATATTTTTACTTATAAGCTATCATTAAAATATTATAAAGTTGTTATAATAAAAATCACATGTATTTTTAACATTTAATAATACCAGCTGACAGGGCTCTCTAGCCTATGTTTACAGAATTAGGTGAGATTTTCTTAATTTAAAAATTAACATGTATCTACTGTACCAAATATTTATCAAAATGAATCTATATTAAATCAAGATTGGAATCAAACCACAATAATTGAATTGAAATTGTAAAATTTGTATCAAAGAATGGCCTACCAGTCATTGCACCATAATATGCTGTCACTAAACTTAATGAAATTGTTTAAAATTGATGCAAGGTACTTCATTGTCTCTTATGATTGCAAATCTAACAAATTCTTAATTGCAGTATCTAATAATTTGTTCAATTAAAACATTGCATATCACTCCCAAAACAATTGAGCTGTTTAATTATTGATATTTACAGTTTGAATATTTACTTTTTACTTTCGGTACTTAAGTACGTTTTAAATCGGATACTTTTGTACTTTTACTCAAGTGATGTTTGAATGGAGGACTTTCTACTTTTACTGGAGTCATTTTTTATTTAGGTATATATACTTTTACTCGAGTATAATTTTTGAGTACTTTTACCACCCCTGCAAATAAATATCGATACACTATCGTCAAACATAATATTGCGATATTCACGTGTATCGATATTTTCTTACACCACTAAAAAATAAGATGGACAAAAATGATGAAAGAATATTAAAAATAACTTCTTTGTTTTCCAAAGATGAACGAAAGCCTTATCGGTTTGGAACAACAGCAGAAAACAATTTCTGCTAAGAATAGAGAAACAATATTCGAAGGAAAAGCTGTCTCGGTCAAATTTAAAAACATGCTTACATGATAATACAAGTTTGTAAATAGACTTACACCTGGCACGGGCAGACTGATCTAAGAGTTGAGCCAATACAGAGTTCCTCATTTCAGTCTCTCTGTGAAAGAAACAATAAAGTTGAATCACTGTTCTATATTAATGCACTGTCATCCTTTAAGCGCACACACACACACGTCACTCGAACTAAGAGATCAGAGATCACACTGCGCAAACACAGAGACATTCAGGAGCACAGAAACATACCTTTTATTAACACGACTTAACAAAATAGCTTCACTACTGAATCGCTACATTATATTTCTCAGCAACATCACTGGTTTTGAAGTAATTAAACTCACAGCGTCATGGTTAATAGAGAGAGACACTGAACAGACACGTAATTCAAACAGGCATCTCTCTCTCGATAATTCAAATAAATACTATAATTCATTAATTCAAATAAATGTAATCTAAAGTAGAAAGTATACTTCGTTTTTTTTTTTTACGCGTACGCGAGCATACTTAATTTGACTCGTACGTGTACACAGGCGTTCGACGCATGCGCAGTTAAGCGTTAAGTTACAGTTCAGTTAAGTTACAACCCATGTAAATATCTTTGTATTCTTTCATGCTAGAGTTGTACAAATGTGGGTACTTTCCAACCTCTTCGCACAATCTCTCTTGCATGTGTTCCGGTCTGTAATAACTGCCATTTTTATACTTTCGGTCAAATATTTCACTGCAAACACCAATAACAGCTTTAAGGATGCTTTCACACTGGCAGTTTAGCTCGAAACGGGGCATGGTTCACATGAAATTAGTAATATGAAAGCTGTCATGTGGACCTGGGTGCGCACCGGGATACCAAACCAGAGACTACCTGAAGGAGGTGGTCTGAGTTCGGTTGCACTCAAACTGTGGCTGTGAATGTGAAAACAACACGGACACAGGTGCGCACTTGTTCAGGAAGTAAAGTAACCTGCGCATGCGTTTTAGACGATTACGTATTTATTTAGTTCAATAAAACACATGTAAGGGATGATGTTGTTGTTGATTTATCTTGGATACGAGCGATAGTGAGCCCGCAGTGTATTCGTGCATAACGCGTGCAATCAGGACAGCAAATTAATGGCAATCCACTGTCTCCTCATAAGAGACTTTTTGCAAGCAGCAGAATGCAACGCACATATAATACAGTACACCCAAGTGTCGTTTACTCAGTTGCGCATAATAGCACCAAATTAATAAAAAATACAATATATTGACCTGCGCTCTGTTTTCTATCATGAGCCATGCACGTTTGTGATGACGTAAGATGAACGCAAATGCACCAGGGTTCAATAGAATCAAGTTGAGTGTAAAACCAGACCAACGCTGCGGAGGGCACCGGGAACAATAACGCTCGAACTCAGACCGCAGCAAACGTGCCCAGTGTGAAAGCCCCCTAAATTGTCTATGCATGGTATAAACAAGATAATCCATGACTAGCTGTGCATTTCACCAGTGTTTCTCAACTGGTGGGTCATGAGTCATGACCTAAAAGCGAGTGTTGAGTGGGTCGTGGAGTGTGCAGTAAAATAAACAACAAAAAACATAATCCTAAGTTTTTCAGATGCGAGACTTTTATTTTGTAAGACGTGGATGAAATCTGTTGACACTTCTTATTTGGGACTGATATTTAATAGACTTACCTTATACTGTATATTCATCAGTGTTAGTGATATTCTCACAATTTATGTATGTTAAGTGGGGGACAGTTTGTAGGCTTGTCAGTCATTTTTGTGAAATACATTTGCTTGTTTTAAAAAAAGCTAATTTATTAGGCTACAATTTTATAGGCAAATTATATTCTGCATTAACAACTATTTGAATGCAATCCGCTTTGTGCCGGGTGGTTCTTAGCCTCTACGTCCAGCATTAAAATCATTTAATGCACTGCTAGCCGTGGATTATCCCTTAAATAAATTGAGCGTTAAATTTCATTTTATTAAAAAAGATGATAAATTTAAATATATAAGCCAATTTAAGAGACCTTCTGATCTTGAGTAACAATAATACTACAAAGTACAAAATAATACTACTTTTTTTTTGTTCAAAGACAAAAAATTATTAATGCAATTTCATCTGCAACACAGAAACTTTTGTTTGTTAAATTATTGTTGTACCTCTGTTTGGCCTCCTGCTGCCCCTGCTGGTCACTGGAATGGTCCTAAAAGGGGATATGTAAAATTCACACATATAATATTTAATCATTCTATTCCAATTAGAACTTTTAATCTATGAAACCTATAAATTAAGAAACGAAACCATTTAAGGAATTTGACTGTTAATCTTAAAATGTAAGGAATTTGACTGTAAACCTATGTATGCTAGGACTGACTATTGAACTTCATGTTTTGAAGACATTTGAAATGTTTTATGGTTGTTTCTGGTTGTTTAACATTGCAGAAATATAAGTTTTGCATCTTCATTTCTAAATGAACGCATTTTTAGTATGAATATTTCAGAGGGCTGTCGCTTGATGTAGCCAAACTAAGCCACTGCTAGCTAGCTTCCGTTTACTCCACTGACATCATAAAAAATAACTCTTTGTAACTGACCTATGTTCAGTATGAAGCTCTGGAGCCCATGAATTATATATATATATATATATATATATATAAATAATATATATATATATATAACTTTTATTTTTAGCCTGCGTAACATTTCACACTTGATTTACCTCAATGCTACAATTTGCTCTCGGTTTACTAAACAACAGCTCGAGAGCGAGACTAACAGATGTTAAACAAAACAGCTCGAGAACGAGAACAGATATTAGAGAACGAGATGGACTTAGTGCGGCCCAGGCAACAAAAACACGAATGATGTAGACTGATTTCACTCATATTTAAGGGCCTGACATGTGCTGTTCAATTTACCGCTATAAAACGCGATATTTTGGTCGTTTCGTTCTCTGTTTCTCTTACCCCATGTTTCGCCTGCAGTTCGTTCATACGTTGCCGTCTAATGGCTTCCAAATCTTCATCAGCCATGGTTTACACAGAGATCTTCCAGAGAGAAATATGACACGATTCGTGTGTGTTCACTGTGAGAGACAGCAGATGAAGTTACGTCGGATCCAGGTTGTATTAATCACAACCAGAGCGATCGAACCTCACCGATCCATTCATAGGGGCAGAGTTTGGCGAGTTATTTTTTTAGCAGTTAGCACTTATGACGCTCAAATTGTATCATTCCTTTCCCAACATACTTATGCCGCGTTCCAGATAGTGGTGGGCAGATCGAGGCTTCGTGAAACAGCTGAATCAAATGTGCCATATTGTGCCGAGGCTTCGAAACAATCCGCCACCCGTCTCCACGGTGACCCCTAGTGGTCAGAACAGTGTAAATGCAAACCCAGGCCAAACATGCATAAAAACACCTTTTACAATCTATTGCAAATTTTTTACTGAAAAAGTAAAATCTTTCAAATGCAAGTATCTAATCATCTAATAAGATTATCACGTGTAAACGTGTTCTTTTATCAATTGTCAGGGTTTGTTTTGTTTGTCCTATGAATGGCTCAGCTAAACAGGCCAAAGTACCTAATTTTAATTATACTAATGTCTGATTAAACATCTACAAATGTATAAAACTGATCAGAGATCAGGTAAAACCCACAGACACTTGTTCATTGGTTCTCAGTGACTCCTCATGATTCATGGCATGGGTTGACAGAGATCATCGCTCCCAGCAGTGAACCATTGAAATTTTTTTTTTTTTTTTTTTTTGAACCATTGAAATTTCGAAGTGTTTCGAAACAGTTATGACGTAATGAAGCCGCGTTTACTGAAATCACGTGACTCTGGCAGTTTGATAGACGCTCCGAACCACTGATTCGGAACAAAAGATTCGTAAAGGCTTCGAAGCTTCATGAAGCAGTGTTTTGAAATTGACATCAGTAGTTCCAGACCAGGGCTCTCAAGTTTTATCAAAAGTTTAGAGTGAGATTTAGGGGAGGAGCCACCCAAATATTTGCAGCAGCGGTCCCTCGACCCAACCAAATTCGCTTCAATTTTTGCTGGCAGTTCAATTTTGCCTATTGTTCATAATTGACCAGCACAAATGGAAATTATAACAATTGTTAAATCTGATAAAAAGACAAACTCATCCAAATAAAATAAATAGTTATATTTAAAAAATACAAATTTATTGAAAAAAAATATATATATTTTGACCCCAAACAAGCCAACTGAACATCAGTGCTCAATGTACATAACATTGTGTCATAACAACTTACCCTGAGCATGAATGTCAAGACCCAAACCGGTCACCTTTACAGGGGTCATCGGATGCCCATTTTCCACAAGTTGGTATGATTCTTTTGGGTCTTCATGTACAGTTTGTAACATACTTTGGTTAAAATTTCTCAATGATTGTGTAAAACATCACCTTTTTACCTCTTCAAAAACAGCTCTGTTCACAGTGACCCGTTTCGGTGCATGTCTCTTTAAATGATAATGAGCAACAACTTTTTGGCTTTTTGAGGATTAAAAAAAAGTGAATGGATTTTTTTCATTGCATGGTAATTGTGTCCACACACTGCAAAGACACATTTATTTGCAAATACCATATAAAAGTGTATTTTGCATTCGATGACCCCTTTAAAAGCAGTTGGAGAGTTTTTGAATGCATCAAAAATAATTTAGCACGAATTTGGCTATACTCCTCAACATAGCTCTCACTGTCTTTGATCACAGGCAAGAGATATCGTCCAGGAATCGTAAAATCAAAATGCTAAAAAATAAAAAAATAAATGAAGATGTCCGCAAACCGCATTCATCAGATCGTGCTCGTTCAACTTCCACTCCGTGTGTGCGCGTGTTGTCTAGTAACGAACGTGCTTGCAGCGGGAACACATAATTTACCCGGAAACAACTAGGCTAATTCTAATTTCTGATTGGCTGGTAACTAGCATTTAACTCTGTATAACTCGAGACAGATGCTATGAACTCGGCAGAGAACTTCCCTCCGTTTGCCTGCGCCTCGTCCATTAATTGCGGGACAAGTTCCCTTACTCCTCAAGGGGGTCGCACACCGGACGAGAAGCTCAGCGCCGCGTAGCGCCACATCTTTTAAATTCGAACACATTATTCTCTATGAGTATACACCGGCGGCGCCATTCGGCGTCTGTCCGCGGCGCCCAGCTACGGCTCAGGACCTTGTTCAAAACCCTGCCGCGCCACAGAGCGCCATTTACATAGTTTTATATTAAATTTACATGTATTTGTCTCAAATCGTCGTTAATGTATACTGACTTCACCCTGTGCTGCAATATACATTTAGTTTAACATTCCTAATTTAACAGCGTGAATAAAGTCATATTGGAAAAAATATATAACAAACATAGCCCTTTTAAATCTTTAATTTTTCCCTGTTGTGCCATTTTTCAATACTAATTTCTTTTACTGTCTATGCTCTAACCTCAGTGCGAAATATTAAAAGCATAGGCGATGTAACGTTTGCCTCTCGTGGTTACATTCACTGTCATATACTGCCACCTACCGGATTTACCAGGTCACAACAACACGCTTCAGGTAATTTCTGTAGCGTAGTAGCGGAGCGAAATGGACGACGAAAAACTCATCAATGAAGTAGGGAAATACCCTGAAATATTTGCAATAAACCACAGATTTTTCAAAGACAACATAAGGAAGTCAGCAGCGTGGAGGAAGATCGCAGATGTCATCGGATTTTCAGGTAAGATTCTCTAATTATGTTAACTTACGACCTGAGGTAAAATGTTCTGTGACTGACGTTAGCAACGACTGTAACAGTTACTTAATTGTACAGTAAAACAACGTATAGGACAGACATTATCTTAATTCCATAATGTCCTTTAAAATAACAGTATTTTTGACCACAAACTGACAATTATGATATTTCAATAAATAAATCTTCATGTTGAAAGACTCCAATAACCTGCCACCAGTGAACCACAGGAATACTAATTGATGTTAACAATGAAACCAATAGCTTAAGCAAAAAATATGTAACACATTTGTTTTATTGAACAAACAAATAATATTAGTAGCTATAAGAAATGTTGAAATTGATTTGTAATAATACATAAATATGCTAATAATTGATTAGTGCAGTCTAATATTAATGTTAATCAAAGACTAAATGATTAGGAAAGCAGGCATACATTAAGATATTAAATATTTACATACATTATGATATCAAGAAAGTGATAAATTCTAAAATCAATTAAATTGAATAAATAAATAATTAAACTAAGACTATGGTGACCATTAAACCATTTCATTCTGCCAAGATACATGTCCCTCAGAGTTGAAATAAGAGCAGAATTTGTCTCGAACTGTGTAGGCCTCCCTTGCACCACGAAGTCCACCAACAGTAGAAATGCTCTCCATCGATCCAGGAGTTGGGCCACTGGTATTCAGCCACCTCTCTACTTCCATTGGCTTGAGAAGAAAGTTGTGCAGGATGCAGGTGTAACCCGGGGAAAAAATGGGTAATATAATAAATCAGACCTGGGTCAGAGGGTTGTTAAATTTGTTTATTTTCATATTGTACATTTTTCCAGTTCTGTAAAAAGAAATTTACATTGTTACCTTTATTTTACATGTAAGATGTTTACTTTATTTTATAAAGTGAAAGTTACATTATGCTCATTGGCTGTGTTGTGCGATGGCGGAAGAAGAGAGGAATGACGTCAGACGCACAAGGAGTAGAGACCGTAATATGTGAATAACATATTTATCTGGTAACATCTGGTAGATTAGGGTGACTAATCCTGACAAACTATCGGTTGATATCTCAAGGCTGAACAGTGTTTTGACGAAGAGCTCAATTCAGTTTGTTTACGGACAGTTGGAAGTTTGACGCGAGCTGCTGACGGCTAGTGAGTGATCAACGGAGGGGAGAGACTGCCTGTTTGTTGACTAAACGGACCGGAGCTACAGTCTGTGGACCTTCGATTGCATCGAGAGAGCCACACCAGGGCGGAGACAACGCGCGCGATCGGCGGGGACAGTGCTGTTGCGCAACACGCATGGTGAGCATATTTATTTGTTTTGATTTTGCTCCACGGAGTGAAGCAGCCACGAGTTTTAGGCTACAACGAACCCGAGCGTCGATTCAGGCCTGCAACGAGAACTTTTGGTATTGGGATATTTGATTTTGCCGGCTATTAGTTGTAGGAATTGTACTGTCAATCATCTTTTGATTATTTGTCAATTCATATTTCTGTGTTATCATTTTATTTTATATTCAGTAAAAGGCTTGGCCATTTGTTTCAATTGTTGTTGCTATTATTTAATTTCCATTTTATTATTGTGGGTTCATTTGAGAACAACAGCACTGATTAATCATTTGCCCTTATTAAAATAATATTAGAATTAAAATAACTCAGGTTAGCTTTCCCCCATAAACAACTGTTGGGGGCGCTACATAAAATGGAGGCACTGCTGGGATAAGGGCTTCTGGTTTACTGCTTCAAGTGTTGTGTGTGGCAGTAGCAACAGTAAAATGGCTGACAGATCAGAGTTAGTAGCTGAGCTAAAAGGATGGTGTCGTGGTGAGGGTCTAGATGAAGCTCACTCGGTTATGGTGATGGTTCTTGAGCATGTTGAAATCGCTCAGATTGAGGATACACTGCATACAGTAAAATGTCTTGGCCGCGTTCGTGTACGAGGAAGGACATTTAGTGTTAAATATAACATGATAATGGCTTTGTGTGAGGTTAAAGAACAGTTGAAAGCTGAAAATGTCCCACAGGAGATATCGCCTATGGATGGTGGAGAGGCTTGGCCTCTGGTTATAATTGGTGAAGCTCCTGCTGCTGCAGATGAGTTCAGTCGCAAACTATTGAGTTTGTTACAAGCAGAAGGAAAGACAGTGGAAGATCTTCGTGATTTTTTTCCATGTTCTGAACCGACTACCAGCACTACGGATGTTCTGCGGATAGTAGGTAATTTGTTGGAAAAGACTACAAAGCCGTCCCTTGACACGGGTAGTTATCGCCGTCTTCGTCTCTTTTCTGGTGTGTTGCCAACTCCATGTGGAGAAGAGCAATTTGATAACTGGTTAGAGCAAGCTCAGTTGATGGTTGAGGAAAGTGACTGCGCAGACAAAGAGAAAAGACGCAGACTAATGGAGAGTCTTAAAGGGCCAGCTCTTGAAATAGTCAAGTCTGCAAGAGTCACTGATCCTGAGATAAGTGCAGCAAAGTGCTTAGAAGCCCTTGAAAATGCTTTTGGTACTGCAGAGTCTGGCGAAGACTTATATTTTGCATTTCGCATGATGCGACAGCAGCCCACTGAGAAATTGTCTGAGTTCCTGAGACGGTTGGAACAGGCGTTAGTTAAAGTTGTGCAGCAAGGAGGTATTTCCGTCACCTACATGGACAGAGCTAGGCTAGAGCAAGTGCTGAGAGGAGCTACTGCATCTGACCTTATGCTGGTAAATCTTCGTTTGAGAGAGAGAAGAGATAAGCCACCTACTTTCCTCCAATTGCTGAAGGAGATAAGGTCTGAGGAGGAATATGAGGCTTCAAGGAAAAAGGTGAATCCCTCTGTACAGTGTGTTCAAGCTAAACAGGAAGTGGATGTGAAACAAGCTGAGATTCAGAGTCTAAAGGCTGAGGTGAAAGAGCTTAAGACTATGGTTGCCTCGGTGGTAAGAAAACCCATACATGAAGTACAGGAGTGTGTCGAAAAAAAGCCTGAAACGAGCACACATGGTCCGACCCCTCTGGATGCTGAACTGATAGCCCTGAAGAAACAAGTGAAAAGGTTACAACAGAAAGTTAGTAACAAAGAGATTGAATCTGAGGCCACAGTTTCAAAAGTTGAAGTGTTATCCAAGAGACGACAACCACAAAACCCCTCAGAGAAGCAGTTCTGCTATCGGTGTGGGGAAAATGGCCATTTTGCCAGTAGGTGTCCAAACCCAGAAAACCCGAGCAAAGTGATTACCAGATTGATTCACTCTTTGAAAATCAGTAGGAGTCAGCAGCAGACAGGTGGTGATACCAATGCAAAAGTTGACTACTCTGTGAAGAGGAGTTTGGTAAGAACAGAGAATTCTGCTGTTATACCAGAAGGGTTAGTGGGTCCCCCTAGCCTGATTCCGTTGAAGGTTAACGGACACCCCTGCAAGGCATTGCTTGATAGTGGTTCCCAGGTAACCATTATTTTTGAACAGTGGTATCAGGAACACTTATCAGAAATTCCGATACAACCGGTGTCAGGTCTAGCCTTATGGGGTTTGAGTGAGTCGGATGTCAGTTATCCTTATCGGGGTTATGTGGTGATAGACCTGGAATACCCTGAGGAAGTGGTAGGCAGTAGCCAAACTGTGACTGTTCTTGCTTTGATTTGTCCAAGCATAAAGAGTGCAGACCAATCTCCAATAATTTTGGGGACGAATGCTAGTCATGTCAGGTGTTTAGTGCAGCAATGTCATGAGAGAGGTGTCAATCTTGCACAGACATTGGGCATTAAGGTTGGGAATCCAGAGGATAATGCCGTCCCAGCTAATCATGTACAGGCTGATGTGAATGACGAACAGGATGTCGGGTGTGTAGTTTGGAAAGGATCTGATTCACTGATTATAGATCCTAAAATGGAAGCAGAAGTGGTGTGCAAACTTGAGCTGAACCAAAACGTTGATAAAGAAATACTGATGGTGGATTCTTCCATTGAGTCTCCTTTACCTGGTGGGGTCTTTCTTCAGCCTATGGTTGTGCCAGGGCAAGTAGTGGACTGTGAAAGTTTCCGGGTTCTGATTAAGAATGAGTCCACTGCACAAGCTTCCATTCGGACAGGAACAGTGATTGGACATGTGTATCTGGCAGACTCCGTTTGTACGTTATCCCCTTCGGACGAAGCTGTATTTGATCCGAATTTAATTGATTTTGGAGATTCCCCGGTACCTGAAGAGTGGAAAATTAGGCTTAGGCAGAAGTTAGCCAACCGTGCTCATGTGTTTTCCACGCATGAGTGGGACGTTGGGTTAGCTAAAGGTGTTGAACATCATATCCGTCTGTCTGATCCTCGTCCTTTTAGGGAACGTTCTCGTAGGCTGGCTCCCGCTGATATTGAGGACGTTAGAAAGCATCTTCAAGGAATGCTACGAGCAGGGATCATTAAGGAGTCGAGAAGTCCCTATGCATCTCCTATAGTGATCGTGAGAAAGAAAAATGGATCTATTAGAATGTGCATAGACTATAGGCTGTTGAATAGTCGTACTGTGCCCGATCAGTACACTACTCCTTGTATAGAGGATGCCTTAAATGCCCTGTCTGGTAGTAGGTGGTTTTCGGTGCTTGATCTCAGGAGCGGCTATTATCAAATAGCTATGACAGAGGAAGACAAAGAAAAGACTGCCTTCATCTGTCCAGTTGGGTTCTTCCAATTTGAGAGGATGCCGCAGGGGGTAACAGGAGCTCCGGCAACTTTTCAACGGGTAATGGAGAGAGCCGTCGGTGATATGAATTTGTTGCAAGTACTCGTTTATCTAGATGACTTAATTGTCTTTGGCCGATTGCTCGAGGAGCATGAAGAGCGATTGCTCAGAGTGCTTGATCGCCTTGGAGAGGTGGGGTTGAAGCTCTCACCAGATAAGTGTCAGATATGTCAGACGCAGGTAAAGTACTTGGGACATATTGTGTCGGCCGACGGTGTTTCTCCGGATCCATCCAAGATTGAGGCGGTTGCGAAATGGCCCATTCCTACTAATTTGAAAGCATTGCAGTCCTTCTTGGGCTTTTGTGGCTATTATCGCCGATTTATCGCTAACTATTCTGCGATAGTGAGGCCTTTGACCGACCTCACTAAAGGATACGCACCGACACACAAGAGTGACAAATGTGCCAAGACTGAGCACAAATCGTATCTCAAAGATTCTGAACCATTTGGGGAGAGATGGGATCAGTCTTGTACAGACGCTTTTGGCCAAATTATTAATCGTCTTACGCATACCCCGGTTCTTGCATTCGCCGACCCACAAAAGCCATACACCTTACATGTGGACGCAAGTCAAAAGGGACTTGGTGCAGTCTTGTATCAGGAGTATCCTGAAGGAATGAGACCGGTTGCATTTGCCAGCAGAAAACTCAAGCCATCAGAGAAAAATTACCCTATACATCTATTGGAGTTTTTGTCTCTGAAATGGGCGGTTGTTGATAAGTTCCATGAGTACCTTTATGGGGCCAATTTTACCGTTCGTACGGATAACAATCCCCTTACCTATATCTTATCGATAGCCAAGCTCAGTGCAGTTGGTCACAGATGGCTTGCTGCGTTGTCTGCTTACGATTTTGATATACAATACCGTCCTGGCAAATTCAACGTGGATGCAGACCTTCTTTCTAGATGTATGCCCGAAGAAGAAGAATCCGAATGGGTTACCATACCTGAGTCAAGCGTGAAATCTGCTTGTCGGAGAGTTGATGTAGTTTCAGGGTTCAGTTCTCCTCGGTATGTAGATTTGTTGGGAGCATCTCCAGATTGCATCCCTGATCTCTATGCATTCCCAACTTGTCTGGAGTTGACAGCCTTAGAACGATTGACGAAACAGGACATTAAAAATGCACAAGCTGATGATGGAATAGTAGGACCAACTATTCAGGCAGTGAAACAAGGGAAATGGCCTGGAGATCTTGAAAGTAATGGGAAGTTGTCTATCATGAAGCGGGAGATGAGTAAGCTGACATTGAAAGATGGAATACTCTACCATATGAGACAGAGATCGTCTGGTGAGAATGACTTGCAGTTGGTTCTTCCAAGTGAATTTCATAGCGTGGTGCTTAGAGCAGTGCACGATGATTTCGGACACTTCGGAGTAGACCGAACTCTAGACATGATCAGAAACCGATTCTTTTGGCCTAAGATGTCAGAAGAGGTCGAAGAATATATAAAGAACTGTGGGAAGTGTGTCATCCATAAGTCTCTGCCGAAGAAAGCTGCTCCATTACACCAGATCATTAGCAATGGCCCCATGGATCTGGTGTGCATGGATTTCCTCTCAATGGAGTCTGACTCGAAAGGATTCAGCAATGTTTTAATTGTCACAGACCATTTCACAAGATATGCTCAGGCTTTCCCTACCAAGAGCCAGAAAGCTCTTGAGGTCGCGAGAGTTCTTGTTGACAAATACTTTGTTCATTATGGGTTACCTGCCAGGGTCCATTCTGATCAGGGTAGAGACTTTGAAAGTCGTTTGATCCGGGAGTTGCTAAATCTGATGGGAATCCGTAAGTCTAGAACTACCCCCTATCACCCACAGGGTGACCTGCAACCCGAAAGGTTTAATAGAACTTTACTGACCATGCTCGGGACACTCAGTCGAGAGAAAAAACGTCGCTGGAGTGAGCACATTGTTCATTTAGTGCATGCCTACAATAGCACTAAGTGTGATGCCACTGGGTATTCACCCTATTATTTGATGTTTGGCAGGGAGGCTAAACTTCCTGTTGATTTGTGTTTTGGGATCATGTCTGACGTGGAGGAGGTTAACCACTCTCGATATGTGGAAAAGTTGAGAGAAAATCTGAGAGATGCACATCGGCTTGCAGAGGAGGTGGCAAACAAGAGACATCAAAGAAACAAGAGATTGTATGATCGAGTTTCTTTTCAGACACTTGAGGTGGGTGATAGAGTGTTGCTACGAAATTTAGGACTAAGGGGGAAACACAAGCTGGAAAGCAAGTGGGCTCCTGAGCCTTATATTGTGATGGAGAGGTTGTCTCATGTGCCAGTGTACAGAATCAAACGTGAGGATGGTAAAAGTGGAATTAAGACCATCCACCGAGATCATCTCCTGTCCATAGGAGATCTGGTCAGGGTCCCTACAACTGATGTTGAACCTGATTTTCCTGCAAGACGTGTGACTAGATCTAAGGTTCGTCAAAGGAGGGAGAGAATATCTCTAGAGAATGAGAACGGGGGTCCAGAGGACACTGATTTTTCTGATTCTTCTGACTCTGATTATTTCGCTCCAAAGAGAAATGAGGCTCATCGTAGAGAAGTGATTCGTAGAGGGTTAGATCAGATTAGATCTGTCATGAACAGAGAAAAGGTGGTCACTCCACAGGAGCAAGATTCTTCTGGTATTAGGTTATCTGCTGATGAGATTTCCGGGCAGGAGGAATGTTTGGTTCAGAGCAGTTGTGAAAGTCAGGATGAAGATCCTGAAATGACAGTAGTGGTTGATGAAGACCCAGTATTGACAACTAAGCCAGTCAGTAAATTGTCTAGGGAACCTGATATACGGTCTAAAAGACTGATAAAACCAGTGCAAAAGCTAACTTATGATGAACCGGGTAAATCTCGAGATGAACCACTAACTATCATTCATAGAGGCCTGGTCATTAAAATTGGTAAGACCGAATGATGTGCATCTGCTTGCTGTGTAAACGGGTCCGAATGAGGACATCCGGCCAATTTAAGAGGGGGAGGGTGTAACCCGGGGAAAAAATGGGTAATATAATAAATCAGACCTGGGTCAGAGGGTTGTTAAATTAGTTTATTTTCATATTGTACATTTTTCCAGTTCTGTAAAAAGAAATTTACATTGTTACCTTTATTTTACATGTAAGATGTTTACTTTATTTTATAAAGTGAAAGTTACATTATGCTCATTGGCTGTGTTGTGCGATGGCGGAAGAAGAGAGGAATGACGTCAGACGAGGAAGGGAAGAGTGTACAGAGAGCACGAGGAGTAGAGACCGTAATATGTGAATAACATATTTATCTGGTAACATCTGGTAGATTAGGGTGACTAATCCTGACAAACTATCGGTTGATATCTCAAGGCTGAACAGTGTTTTGACGAAGAGCTCAACTGCCTGAGAGACTGCCTGTTTGTTGACTAAACGGACCGGAGCTACAGTCTGTGGACCTTCGATTGCATCGAGAGAGCCACACCAGGGCGGAGACAACGCGCGCGATCGGCGGGGACAGTGCTGTTGCGCAACACGCATGGTGAGCATATTTATTTGTTTTGATTTTGCTCCACGGAGTGAAGCAGCCACGAGTTTTAGGCTACAACGAACCCGAGCGTCGATTCAGGCCTGCAACGAGAACTTTTGGTATTGGGATATTTGATTTTGCCGGCTATTAGTTGTAGGAATTGTACTGTCAATCATCTTTTGATTATTTGTCAATTCATATTTCTGTGTTATCATTTTATTTTATATTCAGTAAAAGGCTTGGCCATTTGTTTCAATTGTTGTTGCTATTATTTAATTTCCATTTTATTATTGTGGGTTCATTTGAGAACAACAGCACTGATTAATCATTTGCCCTTATTAAAATAATATTAGAATTAAAAGAACTCAGGTTAGCTTTCCCCCATAAACAACTGTTGGGGGCGCTACACAAGCTGACAAAATAAGGCTGTTTATTTTGTCAGGGTGTATGTTGATCCTGCTATGTAGGATCCTCCAGCGAGATGACAAAATGCCGAAGGCATTTTCTACTACATTGCGCGCTCGAGACAATCTGTAGTTGAAGATGCGTTGTTGTGTAGTTAAGTCCCTACCAGGGTAAGGCCGCATCAGGTAGGTTTTTAATGGGAATGCTGCATCCCCAACCATGGTGAATGGCATGTTCCCCAGATGCTCTGCTCCAGGAAGGTGCTGATCATCTGGCATCTCCAGCTTCTTTGCATCTAGTGCCTGCCCTATGGCTGAGCCAGCAAAGACACCCCCATCGCTTGACCGTCCATACTCTCCAATATGGACTAGGCGGAAACGATATTCGGCATCAACAACAGCCAATAATACTACAGAGAATGTTTTTTTGTAATTAAAATAAAGGCTGCCTGAATGTGGTGGTGCAAAGAGGAGGATGTGCTTCCCATCTATCGCTCCTATGCAGTTAGGAAAATTCCACCTACATGAAAATCTTGAGGCAATATTCCTCCACTCCTGCTCAGTTGGTCGTGCTAGGTGTGTATCCATCATCCGCCTGTTAATAGCTGCACATGTGTCCTTGATGGATTTAGCTACTGTGCTCTCCCCCATACGGTAGTTAAAAGCAATCGTTCTTACTGAATTTCCTGTGGCCAGATATCTGTAAAACATAAACATTAATATAAACATTAATTTCTCCCTCTTCACAGAAAATGAGTGCAGAATGAGATGGAAGTCCCTAAGAGACAACTACATCAAGTGGAGGAAAAGACAACAATTGCCAAGTGGCTCTGGAGCAGTGCGTCAACAGGAGTGGAAATATGCTGCTGCCATTTCCTTCATAAATATCTTCCTACAAAATAGAAGGTACTATTTATAGTAATACACTGTGAATTAAATTTATTAAAGTATGATTTGAATTAGACTTTTAACTGTAAAAAAAATGGTGTAAACGGTATGCTCTTGTTTGTCTCTTTCTTTTTCTCAGTACAATCAGTAACGTTGACTTCGACACCTATGTGGATGGGTCGACCCATGAAGGTGATTTAGAAACACAAATTACTCCAGAAGAGGAAAGCCCAGTACCAGAGACAACAGGGACCGAAAGTGAAGTTTCAGGATGGCCACAGAGACCCAAGAGAAAAAAAAGAGACCCAAAAAGTCCAAACACACAAATGAATGAAAAGCTTATAGACTTTTTAGCAACACCAACAGTGCCACCAAAACATCATGATGAAACCGAACTTTTCCTTTTAAGTTTAGCACCTCAAATGAGGTCCTTGGGAAAAAGAGAACAAACACGGGCAAAAATAGAGATGCTACGTATTCTGGATGACCTGGATGTGCAGAGTAATCAGGCACATCATGGGCAAGGTGTGATTAGCTATCACACAGGACCACCACTGTTTGGTAGCTGGAATGCTCCAAATTAAAATATTGTGGCTCCATCAGCTTTCTCAACATACCATATTCATAATAGATAACTTTTGTTTGTTTTGGGAATTGTTAACCTAATTGTTAACCAAACATCACATTCTACAGTAATAAAAAACAATATCTGTATGTAATCTAACATAAACATTATGTTAGATTACATACAGATACTGTTTTGTACTACTGTAAAATGTGATGTTTGGGCCCACCCTTAATTAAATGTATGTGGAGGCTGGCTAGAGTGGTCAGCAATTATTTTTTATTATTATTAGAATTATCTATGTGTACATTACTGTGTTATCTTGACATATGGCTCACATGGTAAAATCCAGTAAATGAATTATTGTTTTGAAAATATTGTCTTCATTCTTCCAACATCATAATAAATGTAAACTGTAAATCAGATATATAAGGTTATATAGAAATTGCTTACCGCAATGTTACTGCAAGTTTTTCTTTTGGCCCAATAGGTGTCCGGTAATTTATAGACATCCCTGTGATGTCAGGTCCAATGACTGACAGCAGATCCTCCATCTGCTCTGCATTCATTCTGAAGTACTGCTGGTGCTTTTCTGGACTTAATTGCAGCTCCTGAACAAGGTGGTGGAAAGTGCCAAATTGTTGCCTTTTTTCATTTAGAGGGTGTACCCAAATTCGATTGCCTTTTTTTTTTCAGTCTGTGACGTAAAAGTAGCAGTGCAGCAGTTCTTTTTTTGTCAGTCAAAATTGTATCTGTTTGGGAAGAATAGAAAAAACAGGGCATTCATACAAAAAAGTCTTCATAGGTTACATAGGTTAAATATACCCAAATGTAATTATGACTGTTGAATAGTGCATAATTTAGAAGAAAATATTCACTAGTACCGTAAATTATTACAGAAAAACTATTATTAAACTAAAATATAGTACATTCATCATTTACTGAAAGAAAAACATTCCTTTTGACAGAGAGGAGTATGAGTAATGTTGAAGATTTTATTATTTAGAAACTAAGTAATTTAGCTATATAAGAATACACAATTATTTCTTGTATGAGTTATTTCCTCTAATATGACTGTCTAGGTGACTTTGAAAGCTGCAAGACCTTCTGTAAAAATACCCTGAATGTCAATTCTATTCTAAGAAAGTCACATGATACAAGACCCCTGCCCAAAAATATCTATAGGATGTAACGTTATTACCATTTTTGGAAAGGATGTATGTATATATGTGAGAAGCTTGGCACTGATCAGGAGTGATCGCCTGCAGGAGATCCTCGGCTTTGTTTGTTAATAAAGTCTAATATTTCTGGCATTAAAGATTCTTGAGAAGTGATTTCATAAAAAAATTGAAACCACAACAAACCCTAAATAAATAGCTGTCATTATATATAACATTATGTTACAAAGAAATAAATTGTCAGTTAAGTATAAGATAAAAAAGAATATCAAATAACTTGTTTGTTTAACATTTTCACTCGGGTTAGCTAAACGCTAGCTAAAATGCTATTGTATTATGTAACATAGTTGCCTAGACAACGGATAATGTTACAACAAAATAACAGACTTAACAACGTGATAGACACTTTTACTTGATTAATGTTCAAACATCAGCTATTATTCAATTAACATACAACATAAATAATAAATCAAGTTAAAACTCACCCATCGTGCAGCTCTTCTACCAGGAGTTGGTTCAAAATTGAGCTCGCGCGAATAGAATGTGCGCGTCCGGTGTGCGATACCTGGAGTTGTCCTAGACGTGGCGCGACACGGCGCTGCGCTTCTCGTCCGGTGTGCGACCCACTTCAGCGTGAGAAATACAAGGTGTGGCGTGTGAACGGGTTGAAATGCGTGTGTCTCACGCCCAATGCGTGAGACTTGAGAGCCCTGTACGAAGTCGGAGCTGGGAATTTCAGCGGTGAAATGGAGAAATTTCCCTCTTCCGAATATGCGTCAAATTCGCATATATTTAACATATGATGTCGCCATGAGACACGGAAAACATTTTGTGTTATTGTGCCAATACCACAAAACGGTATTTATTGTTTAAATTTCTTTTTAAAAATTACCAAATTTGAAAGGTGAGCCTTTGTTTAATATGTTTAATATCAAAAGTAGCCGAAAAGTAACCTGGTCTGTCAGCGTATTGTCAGTCTCCTCTCTGATCCGCGATGTATTTTTCACTGCGTGAGAACATGGTGTGTGCGTGAGAGCGGCGTAGCTTGTCGGACATAGCGACAGTAACTAAGGGGGGCGGGTCTTTGCGAAGGGTCAATAGACCAATTTTCAGTTGGTAAACATGGTGACGTTTTTATGTGGGCGGAGCTTAGGTGGTGGCAGAACGATCCCTTTGGCCGCTTCACTTACGTAAAGTCTGCAAGTTTTGTTAGCTTGTTTTTAACAATGACTGGAGAAAATCCGATTTTATCTTAATGTGCAAGGTCACTCACTGTCCAGGACCACGATTGTTATTTGCAAAAGTTAATTTTAACAGACGGAACCAGATTGGCCGACCCGTACACTCATTGAGGATCTGACAGGATTAACGTTAACGCTACCTCCGGTTGAGTGGCCTGACTTCTACACCTACCTGATAGAGAAACGGAGGGCATATAAATCTTTAGATGCCTATAACTATGTGCTGAATGGTCATGTACAAGACTTGTGTGGTACGATCCGCAGTTCTGGCTAGCCAGCGCCAAGAAGACGACAATGTAAAGAGTGACATCATGTGCAATTTTAATGAGGTGAATATTTTCTAGAAATAAAAAATTGCAGATAAAGCATATTCATTTTTCATTGATTCTTGCACCCAACAACACAACAAGATGACATTTAATAATAAGAAGAATAATTTAAGATCCTTATTTTGTAGCCGAATCTGTGCTGGTTTGTATTTGCCGCCGCCAGTTTTCCCTTTGTTCTGCCTCCAGCTAGCGCCGTGACGTAACTGTGACGTCGGCTGGAAATTGGTCTATAGGTTGGTTTCACGTGACGTCACGCTGCTGCATCTCGAGAGCGCGAAAATTCAGATGGAGGTCAGGAAGTGAAATAGCTGAGGATCTGCCATCAATGTTTTGTGTAGTTTACGGCTGCTCCAATCGTTCTAATCGAGAAAAGGGAAAGGGTTTTTTACCAAAGATTGTCATTCATAAAGGTGAGAAAAGTAAAAAGCTCACAGAACAACGCCGTAAAAAGCGGATTTTTAACGTAACGTTACGTCTGCGGTTTGGGAGGAGCAGAGTCTGTTAATGTCGTGTCTGCAGCGGCGGTATGTTAGCTAGCCAAAGTGTTTTTTTGTGTCTGTGTTTATATAGCATTAGGTTGTCGTTCAGGGGATCAGTGGGAATGGGACATTAAATGATCAAGGTAAATTAGACTCAATACGGACTCTCCGCAACGGTTTCCTCAATAGACGTATTCTCCATGTTTACTTCCTGCCCTCCATCTGAAATCGCCCCGCCTTCCCGCGTCATCATAATCGTCATCATTATCATGTGACTGAAACCCAGCTATTATGGCAAAAGCAAAACAACAGAAAATGCTCGCTGTCGCTTTGAAAACAGCTGACGAAAAGCAAAAAAAAAAAAAAGGTAACATTATATTGCACTATAAAGCTAATCATATTAGAAATAGTATTTAGGGTTCCCAATGACCAATGATCTTCCCATTCATTTTTTGATTACTATATATATATATATATATATATAGGCTATAATATTAATAACACGTATATATTATATTAATAACACTAATATTAAGTGTGTGTGTGTGTATATATATATATATATATATGTGTGTGTGTGTATATATATATATATATATATATATATATATGTGTGTGTGTGTGTGTCTATACATAACAGCATATGTAATAACTAATTAAAAATTAAGTATTTTATAGATAGGCCTATATTTATATTCACAATGAAAATTGCCATGATATTAAAGGTCTATGTAAATTCATAACTTAAACATCCAGGTAATAACATGTTCAAACAAACTCTTTATTAAATGACTGGACTACATAAAAAAAATAATTGACAAGACGTTTCATTGTTCATCCAAACACCTTCCTCAATTCTGGCAAAAATAGGCCTACATATAAGTCACATGATCAGCTCACATGTAGAAGTCACATGACCGCTAAGTGAACCACATATACTTGCCAAAGTAGAAGGTATTCCTCGCTGCTTACTCAAGATAAATTGGAACAGCTTCACATGCAATCTATGTCTCTGCATCACAGCAGTTTCCAGATTATACATGTCCACATTTCACTGAGGAGAGCTCCTAGGATTTTTCCTCTCCCTCAATATAACACAGTCGACATCTCAAAACCAAAAGGCTACAGTGCTCCACAGCATCCCACATACTATTCAAATTCTCACAAATCCTCTCTCAAAGACTTTCCAATGAGACCTTTAGAGACTACTGACTTAACGAAACATCTGAAACGAGAGTTAGTGAGTACTGGGTTACTGATGTTTGACGACTGCCAGGGAGAAAAGGCCACTAGGCCCATTTCAGGGGGACTTTAGCCCCCTAAATATCCACCCAGCCCCCCCCCCCCCCCCCAAAAATTTATTGATACATGTAGATTGTCATGATATCAGCATCTGAGTAGTTCTTTGTCATAAATGCAGTTTGCATAATATGATGGGTGAGCAATTTAAGATGTTTTCCCATCCACTGTAAAATCTGGGTTTATTTATTTATTTCAAATGTCTTTAATCTAAATGGCATACGACTTTTCCTACACTTGCAATACTTCATAGTTAAGAGCAATAAATTGCTAAAATGTGTTCATTTTATAAATATACAAAATATTCATTTTATAATAAATTCAAAAGTAAAACACTAAAAGAACTATAGAAGGGAGTGGAAATGAGCGGTCCTCTGCAGCCATATACTGGTTATAGTGGTAATTTCATGTCATGTTAAAAGTGTGTTTGTCAAGTCACCTTTATATATAGCGCTTTTTACAATACTGATTGTTTCAAAGCAGCTTTACAGTGATAAAAAGAAAATAATGCAACAGTTTTTTTTTTTTTTTGCTGTACAGCAGATCTAGAAGAAAATAGCGTCATAGTCCCGCTTAAATAAATTCAGTGATGGCTAATTCAAAGTGCTTTACATAGAAGAAATTAAAATAATCAAAAGAAATCAGAATAATTAAAACAGTTTAGAATAAAACATAAAATACAGAATAATTAAAAGATAAAATAAAATACAGTACAAACAGTCAGACGAGCAGTGGTACAGTGCTCATTCAGTAAATGCACAGCTAAACAGATGTGTTTTGAGTCTGGATTTGAATGTGACTACTGTAGGAGCACATCTGATCTCTTCTGAAAGCTGGTTCCAGCTGCGGCTGGCATAGTAGCTAAAAGCAGACTCGCCATGCTTAGAGTGAACCCTTGGTATTTCTAGCTGATGTGATCCTAATGATCTGAGTGAACTGTTGGGTTTATATTCAGTGAGCATATCTGCAATGTATTGAGGTCCTAGGCCATTTAGTGATTTATATACCAGTAATAATACTTTAAAATCAATCCTATATGTAACTGGCAGCCAGTGTAAAGACCTGAGGACTGGTGTGATATGTTCATATTTTATGGTTCTGCTCATAATCCTAGCAGCAGCGTTCTGTATGAGCTGCAACTGTCTTATGGTCTTTTTGGGAAGGCCAGTGAGGAGTCCATTACAATAATCCACCCCGCTGGTGATGAAAGCATGCACAAGTTTCTCTAAGTCTTGACTGGAAACAAAGCATCTAATTCTTGCAATATTTTTCAGGTGATAGTATGCTGATTTAGTTATTGCTTTGACATGACTACTGAAACTAAGGTCTGACTCTAGAGACACACCAAGATTCCTGACTTGATTTTTAGTTGTTTGACCCCTAGAGTGAAGGTATGCATTCACCTTGAGAACTTCATCTTTGTTTCCAAACGCAATGACTTCAGTTTTGTCTTTGTTTAACTGAAGAAAGTTTTGGGACATCCAATTTTTTACTTCATCAATGCATTGGCAAAGGGAGTCAATGGGGCTGTAGTCGTTAGGTGATAGGGCTAAGTAGAGCTGTGTGTCGTCTGCATAGCTGTGGTAAGCGATTTGGTTATTTCTCATTATTTGGCTCATTGGGAGCATGTACAGGTTGAATAGGAGTGGCGCAAGAATTGAGCCTTGAAGGACTCCGCATGTCATGGATGTCCACTCAGACTTATGATCTCCAATACTCACAATATAACCTCTCCCTACCAAGTATGACCTGAACCATTTTAGAACTATCCCAGAAAGCCCGACCCAGTTTTCCAGCCTGTCAAGAAGTATGTTGTGATCGACAGTGTCAAATGCAGCACTGAGATCGAGTAGTACCAGCACTGATAATTTGCCTGTATCAGTGTTTAAGCGAATATCGTTTATTATCTTTATGAGCGCTGTCTCTGTGCTGTGATGCGGACGGAAACCAGATTGAAAATTGTCAAAATATCCATTCAAGCTTAAGAATTTGTTCAGCTGATTGAAGACAACTTTTTCAATGATCTTGCCTATGAAAGGAAGATTTGAGATCGGTCTATAGTTGTTTAATATGGTCTTATCCAGATTGCTCTTTTTCAGGAGGGGCTTGACAACTGCAGTTTTCAGGGAGTTTGGAAAACTCCCAGAGAGAAGTGAAGCATTTACCACTTCTAGGAGATCTACTTCTAAGCTGTGTAACACAATTTTGAAAAAAGATGTGGGAAGTGCGTCAAGGGCGCAGGTTGATGTTTTAAGGTGCTGTACGGTTTCTTCCAAAATTTTGCCATCAATTTCTTCGAAATCAGACATAGTGACTACTTTCTCAGGCTGTTGTCTGATCTGTCTTACCCCAGCGCAACTCAAGGATGAGCTGATCACCTTTCTGATATTATTGATTTTTTCAGAGAAGAAAGAAGCAAACTCACTGCACTTACTGTCTGAGAGCATTTCGCTGGGAATCTGGCTTGGGGGGTTTGTCAGTCTCTCTACAGTAGCAAAAAGAGTGCGTGTGTTGTTTATATTACTGTTTATAATATTCGAGAAAAAAGTCTGTCTAGCTTTGCCTAGTTCCTTACTGAAAGCATGGATGCTGTCTTTGTAGATGTTATAATGGACTACAAGTTTTGTCTTCCGCCATATGCGCTCTGCTTTTCTGCATTTTCTTTTCATATTTTGCACTGCTGTTGAGTTTCTCCAAGGTGCTTTTTGTCTGCCACTCTTCTTCCTGACTTTCACAGGAGCAATATCATCAATTACACTCTTAATTTTTGAGTTAAAAGAATCAAGGAGAAAATCAACAGAGTCAGCAGATATGCTTGGTGTTAAAGATATAGCCTTCATAAATAGTACACTAGTGTTCTCATTTAAGCATCTCTTCTTGACAGACACAGATCTAGCTTCAATGGCAGGAGAGATCAATATATCAAAGAAAATACAAAAATGATCAGACAGTGCTACATCCTTAATAGCAATCGATGAAATGTTTAGGCCCTTGCTGATAAGTAAATCTAGAGTGTGTCCACGATTATGTGTGGGTCCATGTACATGCTTAGTCAGATCAAAAGTTTTTAAAACCGTTTTGATTTCTTTTGCCATATTGGTTTCTGCATTATCTATGTGAATGTTAAAATCTCCAGCAATTGTAAAACAGTCAAACTCTGAGGAAATTGTTGATAACAGTTCTGTAAAGTTCTCAGCAAAGGCTGTAGAGTATTTTGGAGGTCTGTAAACAATGATAAGTAAAATGCGTGGAACACCTTTTAACACAATACCCAGATATTCGAAAGATGGGTAATTCCCAAATGATATTTGCTTGCATTGATAGACATCTTTAAAAAGAGCAGCTAAACCTCCACCTCTTCTGACAGCTCTGCAGACACTCATAAAAGTAAAGTTAGGAGGGGCTGTTTCATTGAGGACTGTTGCACTGCAGCTGTCTTCTAGCCAAGTTTCATTTAGAAAGATAAAATCCAGGTTGTATGTGGTTATTAAGTCGTTGACTAGAAGTGATTTATTTTTAAGTGAGCGGATGTTTAAAAGTGCTAACTTAACAGTTTTACTTGTTGTCCCCACAGCAATCTTAGTTTGGCGTGTAATAGGCACCAGATTAGATGGGTTTGCTGTACGGCTTTTGAAGGCCTTAGACTTTCTATCATGTAATCGAACAGCAATAGAGAAAGATACAGGCACACTGGGTTCCCACTTTTTCTGTAAACATTTGACTAAGTTATTGTTATCATAGCGGGGACCCAACACATATCACTGAGAGCTGGTATCAGTTGTTTTTGGTTCACCTCGAGCCGCTGGAGGAGGGTGTGGGCCCTGGCGCTGTGGCAGAGGCCGAAGAGCTCTCACCGGGGGAGGGGGAGGGCGAGCTGGGCCCGCAGGCTTTGGTGGTTGTGGGGCCTGCCGTTTTTTGGTTGGTATCTGGGGGCTTGCAAAAGAGTGGGATAGTCTAGTTCCAGCATAAACCAGTTGTTCCATTTTCTCTGAGAAGCACAGAAGTGGGGATGCTGGAGAGATGGATAACGTATTTAGCTATATAAGAATACACAATTATTTCTTGTATGAGTTATTTCCTCTAATATGACTGTCTAGGTGACTTTGAAAGCTGCAAGACCTTCTGTAAAAATACCCTGAATGTCAATTCTATTCTAAGAAAGTCACATGATACAAGACCCCTGCCCAAAAATATCTATAGGATGTAACGTTATTACCATTTTTGGAAAGGATGTATGTATATATGTGAGAAGCTTGGCACTGATCAGGAGTGATCGCCTGCAGGAGATCCTCGGCTTTGTTTGTTAATAAAGTCTAATATTTCTGGCATCAAAGATTCTTGAGAAGTGATTTCATAAAAAAATTGAAACCACAACAAACCCTAAATAAATAGCTGTCATTATATATAACATTATGTTACAAAGAAATAAATTGTCAGTTAAGTATAAGATAAAAAAGAATATCAAATAACTTGTTTGTTTAACGTTTTCACTCGGGTTAGCTAAACGCTAGCTAAAATGCTATTGTATTATGTAACATAGTTGCCTAGACAACGGATAATGTTACAACAAAATAACAGACTTAACAACGTGATAGACACTTTTACTTGATTAATGTTCAAACATCAGCTATTATTCAATTAACATACAACATAAATAATAAATCAAGTTAAAACTCACCCATCGTGCAGCTCTTCTACCAGGAGTTGGTTCAAAATTGAGCTCGCGCGAATAGAATGTGCGCGTCCGGTGTGCGATACCTGGAGTTGTCCTAGACGTGGCGCGACACGGCGCTGCGCTTCTCGTCCGGTGTGCGACCCACTTCAGCGTGAGAAATACAAGGTGTGGCGTGTGAACGGGTTGAAATGCGTGTGTCTCACGCCCAATGCGTGAGACTTGAGAGCCCTGTACGAAGTCGGAGCTGGGAATTTCAGCGGTGAAATGGAGAAATTTCCCTCTTCCGAATATGCGTCAAATTCGCATATATTTAACATATGATGTCGCCATGAGACACGGAAAACATTTTGTGTTATTGTGCCAATACCACAAAACGGTATTTATTGTTTAAATTTCTTTTTAAAAATTACCAAATTTGAAAGGTGAGCCTTTGTTTAATATGTTTAATATCAAAAGTAGCCGAAAAGTAACCTGGTCTGTCAGCGTATTGTCAGTCTCCTCTCTGATCCGCGATGTATTTTTCACTGCGTGAGAACATGGTGTGTGCGTGAGAGCGGCGTAGCTTGTCGGACATAGCGACAGTAACTAAGGGGGGCGGGTCTTTGCGAAGGGTCAATAGACCAATTTTCAGTTGGTAAACATGGTGACGTTTTTATGTGGGCGGAGCTTAGGTGGTGGCAGAACGATCCCTTTGGCCGCTTCACTTACGTAAAGTCTGCAAGTTTTGTTAGCTTGTTTTTAACAATGACTGGAGAAAATCCGATTTTATCTTAATGTGCAAGGTCACTCACTGTCCAGGACCACGATTGTTATTTGCAAAAGTTAATTTTAACAGACGGAACCAGATTGGCCGACCCGTACACTCATTGAGGATCTGACAGGATTAACGTTAACGCTACCTCCGGTTGAGTGGCCTGACTTCTACACCTACCTGATAGAGAAACGGAGGGCATATAAATCTTTAGATGCCTATAACTATGTGCTGAATGGTCATGTACAAAACTTGTGTGGTACGATCCGCAGTTCTGGCTAGCCAGCGCCAAGAAGACGACAATGTAAAGAGTGACATCATGTGCAATTTTAATGAGGTGAATATTTTCTAGAAATAAAAAATTGCAGATAAAGCATATTCATTTTTCATTGATTCTTGCACCCAACAACACAACAAGATGACATTTAATAATAAGAAGAATAATTTAAGATCCTTATTTTGTAGCCGAATCTGTGCTGGTTTGTATTTGCCGCCGCCAGTTTTCCCTTTGTTCTGCCTCCAGCTAGCGCCGTGACGTAACTGTGACGTCGGCTGGAAATTGGTCTATAGGTTGGTTTCACGTGACGTCCCGCTGCTGCATCTCGAGAGCGCGAAAATTCAGATGGAGGTCAGGAAGTGAAATAGCTGAGGATCTGCCATCAATGTTTTGTGTAGTTTACGGCTGCTCCAATCGTTCTAATCGAGAAAAGGGAAAGGGTTTTTTACCAAAGATTGTCATTCATAAAGGTGAGAAAAGTAAAAAGCTCACAGAACAACGCCGTAAAAAGCGGATTTTTAACGTAACGTTACGTCTGCGGTTTGGGAGGAGCAGAGTCTGTTAATGTCGTGTCTGCAGCGGCGGTATGTTAGCTAGCCAAAGTGTTTTTTTGTGTCTGTGTTTATATAGCATTAGGTTGTCGTTCAGGGGATCAGTGGGAATGGGACATTAAATGATCAAGGTAAATTAGACTCAATACGGACTCTCCGCAACGGTTTCCTCAATAGACGTATTCTCCATGTTTACTTCCTGCCCTCCATCTGAAATCGCCCCGCCTTCCCGCGTCATCATAATCGTCATCATAATCATGTGACTGAAACCCAGCTATTATGGCAAAAGCAAAACAACAGAAAATGCTCGCTGTCGCTTTGAAAACAGCTGACGAAAAGCAAAAAAAAAAAAAAGGTAACATTATATTGCACTATAAAGCTAATCATATTAGAAATAGTATTTAGGGTTCCCAATGACCAATGATCTTCCCATTCATTTTTTGATTACTATATATATATATATATATATATATATATAGGCTATAATATTAATAACACGTATATATTATATTAATAACACTAATATTAAGTGTGTGTGTGTGTATATATATATATATATATGTGTGTGTGTGTGTATATATATATATATATATATATGTGTGTGTGTGTGTGTCTATACATAACAGCATATGTAATAACTAATTAAAAATTAAGTATTTTATAGATAGGCCTATATTTATATTCACAATGAAAATTGCCATGATATTAAAGGTCTATGTAAATTCATAACTTAAACATCCAGGTAATAACATGTTCAAACAAACTCTTTATTAAATGACTGGACTACATAAAAAAAATAATTGACAAGACGTTTCATTGTTCATCCAAACACCTTCCTCAATTCTGGCAAAAATAGGCCTACATATAAGTCACATGATCAGCTCACATGTAGAAGTCACATGACCGCTAAGTGAACCACATATACTTGCCAAAGTAGAAGGTATTCCTCGCTGCTTACTCAAGATAAATTGGAACAGCTTCACATGCAATCTATGTCTCTGCATCACAGCAGTTTCCAGATTATACATGTCCACATTTCACTGAGGAGAGCTCCTAGGATTTTTCCTCTCCCTCAATATAACACAGTCGACATCTCAAAACCAAAAGGCTACAGTGCTCCACAGCATCCCACATACTATTCAAATTCTCACAAATCCTCTCTCAAAGACTTTCCAATGAGACCTTTAGAGACTACTGACTTAACGAAACATCTGAAACGAGAGTTAGTGAGTACTGGGTTACTGATGTTTGACGACTGCCAGGGAGAAAAGGCCACTAGGCCCATTTCAGGGGGACTTTAGCCCCCTAAATATCCACCCAGCCCCCCCCCCCCCCAAAAATTTATTGATACATGTAGATTGTCATGATATCAGCATCTGAGTAGTTCTTTGTCATAAATGCAGTTTGCATAATATGATGGGTGAGCAATTTAAGATGTTTTCCCATCCACTGTAAAATCTGGGTTTATTTATTTATTTCAAATGTCTTTAATCTAAATGGCATACGACTTTTCCTACACTTGCAATACTTCATAGTTAAGAGCAATAAATTGCTAAAATGTGTTCATTTTATAAATATACAAAATATTCATTTTATAATAAATTCAAAAGTAAAACACTAAAAGAACTATAGAAGGGAGTGGAAATGAGCGGTCCTCTGCAGCCATATACTGGTTATAGTGGTAATTTCATGTCATGTTAAAAGTGTGTTTGTCAAGTCACCTTTATATATAGCGCTTTTTACAATACTGATTGTTTCAAAGCAGCTTTACAGTGATAAAAAGAAAATAATGCAACAGTTTTTTTTTTTTTTTGCTGTACAGCAGATCTAGAAGAAAATAGCGTCATAGTCCCGCTTAAATAAATTCAGTGATGGCTAATTCAAAGTGCTTTACATAGAAGAAATTAAAATAATCAAAAGAAATCAGAATAATTAAAACAGTTTAGAATAAAACATAAAATACAGAATAATTAAAAGATAAAATAAAATACAGTACAAACAGTCAGACGAGCAGTGGTACAGTGCTCATTCAGTAAATGCACAGCTAAACAGATGTGTTTTGAGTCTGGATTTGAATGTGACTACTGTAGGAGCACATCTGATCTCTTCTGAAAGCTGGTTCCAGCTGCGGCTGGCATAGTAGCTAAAAGCAGACTCGCCATGCTTAGAGTGAACCCTTGGTATTTCTAGCTGATGTGATCCTAATGATCTGAGTGATCTGTTGGGTTTATATTCAGTGAGCATATCTGCAATGTATTGAGGTCCTAGGCCATTTAGTGATTTATATACCAGTAATAATACTTTAAAATCAATCCTATATGTAACTGGCAGCCAGTGTAAAGACCTGAGGACTGGTGTGATATGTTCATATTTTATGGTTCTGCTCATAATCCTAGCAGCAGCGTTCTGTATGAGCTGCAACTGTCTTATGGTCTTTTTGGGAAGGCCAGTGAGGAGTCCATTACAATAATCCACCCCGCTGGTGATGAAAGCATGCACAAGTTTCTCTAAGTCTTGACTGGAAACAAAGCATCTAATTCTTGCAATATTTTTCAGGTGATAGTATGCTGATTTAGTTATTGCTTTGACATGACTACTGAAACTAAGGTCTGACTCTAGAGACACACCAAGATTCCTGACTTGATTTTTAGTTGTTTGACCCCTAGAGTGAAGGTATGCATTCACCTTGAGAACTTCATCTTTGTTTCCAAACGCAATGACTTCAGTTTTGTCTTTGTTTAACTGAAGAAAGTTTTGGGACATCCAATTTTTTACTTCATCAATGCATTGGCAAAGGGAGTCAATGGGGCTGTAGTCGTTAGGTGATAGGGCTAAGTAGAGCTGTGTGTCGTCTGCATAGCTGTGGTAAGCGATTTGGTTATTTCTCATTATTTGGCTCATTGGGAGCATGTACAGGTTGAATAGGAGTGGCGCAAGAATTGAGCCTTGAAGGACTCCGCATGTCATGGATGTCCACTCAGACTTATGATCTCCAATACTCACAATATAACCTCTCCCTACCAAGTATGACCTGAACCATTTTAGAACTATCCCAGAAAGCCCGACCCAGTTTTCCAGCCTGTCAAGAAGTATGTTGTGATCGACAGTGTCAAATGCAGCACTGAGATCGAGTAGTACCAGCACTGATAATTTGCCTGTATCAGTGTTTAAGCGAATATCGTTTATTATCTTTATGAGCGCTGTCTCTGTGCTGTGATGCGGACGGAAACCAGATTGAAAATTGTCAAAATATCCATTCAAGCTTAAGAATTTGTTCAGCTGATTGAAGACAACTTTTTCAATGATCTTGCCTATGAAAGGAAGATTTGAGATCGGTCTATAGTTGTTTAATATGGTCTTATCCAGATTGCTCTTTTTCAGGAGGGGCTTGACAACTGCAGTTTTCAGGGAGTTTGGAAAACTCCCAGAGAGAAGTGAAGCATTTACCACTTCTAGGAGATCTACTTCTAAGCTGTGTAACACAATTTTGAAAAAAGATGTGGGAAGTGCGTCAAGGGCGCAGGTTGATGTTTTAAGGTGCTGTACGGTTTCTTCCAAAATTTTGCCATCAATTTCTTCGAAATCAGACATAGTGACTACTTTCTCAGGCTGTTGTCTGATCTGTCTTACCCCAGCGCAACTCAAGGATGAGCTGATCACCTTTCTGATATTATTGATTTTTTCAGAGAAGAAAGAAGCAAACTCACTGCACTTACTGTCTGAGAGCATTTCGCTGGGAATCTGGCTTGGGGGGTTTGTCAGTCTCTCTACAGTAGCAAAAAGAGTGCGTGTGTTGTTTATATTACTGTTTATAATATTCGAGAAAAAAGTCTGTCTAGCTTTGCCTAGTTCCTTACTGAAAGCATGGATGCTGTCTTTGTAGATGTTATAATGGACTACAAGTTTTGTCTTCCGCCATATGCGCTCTGCTTTTCTGCATTTTCTTTTCATATTTTGCACTGCTGTTGAGTTTCTCCAAGGTGCTTTTTGTCTGCCACTCTTCTTCCTGACTTTCACAGGAGCAATATCATCAATTACACTCTTAATTTTTGAGTTAAAAGAATCAAGGAGAAAATCAACAGAGTCAGCAGATATGCTTGGTGTTAAAGATATAGCCTTCATAAATAGTACACTAGTGTTCTCATTTAAGCATCTCTTCTTGACAGACACAGATCTAGCTTCAATGGCAGGAGAGATCAATATATCAAAGAAAATACAAAAATGATCAGACAGTGCTACATCCTTAATAGCAATCGATGAAATGTTTAGGCCCTTGCTGATAAGTAAATCTAGAGTGTGTCCACGATTATGTGTGGGTCCATGTACATGCTTAGTCAGATCAAAAGTTTTTAAAACCGTTTTGATTTCTTTTGCCATATTGGTTTCTGCATTATCTATGTGAATGTTAAAATCTCCAGCAATTGTAAAACAGTCAAACTCTGAGGAAATTGTTGATAACAGTTCTGTAAAGTTCTCAGCAAAGGCTGTAGAGTATTTTGGAGGTCTGTAAACAATGATAAGTAAAATGCGTGGAACACCTTTTAACACAATACCCAGATATTCGAAAGATGGGTAATTCCCAAATGATATTTGCTTGCATTGATAGACATCTTTAAAAAGAGCAGCTAAACCTCCACCTCTTCTGACAGCTCTGCAGACACTCATAAAAGTAAAGTTAGGAGGGGCTGTTTCATTGAGGACTGTTGCACTGCAGCTGTCTTCTAGCCAAGTTTCATTTAGAAAGATAAAATCCAGGTTGTATGTGGTTATTAAGTCGTTGACTAGAAGTGATTTATTTTTAAGTGAGCGGATGTTTAAAAGTGCTAACTTAACAGTTTTACTTGTTGTCCCCACAGCAATCTTAGTTTGGCGTGTAATAGGCACCAGATTAGATGGGTTTGCTGTACGGCTTTTGAAGGCCTTAGACTTTCTATCATGTAATCGAACAGCAATAGAGAAAGATACAGGCACACTGGGTTCCCACTTTTTCTGTAAACATTTGACTAAGTTATTGTTATCATAGCGGGGACCCAACACATATCACTGAGAGCTGGTATCAGTTGTTTTTGGTTCACCTCGAGCCGCTGGAGGAGGGTGTGGGCCCTGGCGCTGTGGCAGAGGCCGAAGAGCTCTCACCGGGGGAGGGGGAGGGCGAGCTGGGCCCGCAGGCTTTGGTGGTTGTGGGGCCTGCCGTTTTTTGGTTGGTATCTGGGGGCTTGCAAAAGAGTGGGATAGTCTAGTTCCAGCATAAACCAGTTGTTCCATTTTCTCTGAGAAGCACAGAAGTGGGGATGCTGGAGAGATGGATAACGTATTTAGCTATATAAGAATACACAATTATTTCTTGTATGAGTTATTTCCTCTAATATGACTGTCTAGGTGACTTTGAAAGCTGCAAGACCTTCTGTAAAAATACCCTGAATGTCAATTCTATTCTAAGAAAGTCACATGATACAAGACCCCTGCCCAAAAATATCTATAGGATGTAACGTTATTACCATTTTTGGAAAGGATGTATGTATATATGTGAGAAGCTTGGCACTGATCAGGAGTGATCGCCTGCAGGAGATCCTCGGCTTTGTTTGTTAATAAAGTCTAATATTTCTGGCATCAAAGATTCTTGAGAAGTGATTTCATAAAAAAATTGAAACCACAACAAACCCTAAATAAATAGCTGTCATTATATATAACATTATGTTACAAAGAAATAAATTGTCAGTTAAGTATAAGATAAAAAAGAATATCAAATAACTTGTTTGTTTAACGTTTTCACTCGGGTTAGCTAAACGCTAGCTAAAATGCTATTGTATTATGTAACATAGTTGCCTAGACAACGGATAATGTTACAACAAAATAACAGACTTAACAACGTGATAGACACTTTTACTTGATTAATGTTCAAACATCAGCTATTATTCAATTAACATACAACATAAATAATAAATCAAGTTAAAACTCACCCATCGTGCAGCTCTTCTACCAGGAGTTGGTTCAAAATTGAGCTCGCGCGAATAGAATGTGCGCGTCCGGTGTGCGATACCTGGAGTTGTCCTAGACGTGGCGCGACACGGCGCTGCGCTTCTCGTCCGGTGTGCGACCCACTTCAGCGTGAGAAATACAAGGTGTGGCGTGTGAACGGGTTGAAATGCGTGTGTCTCACGCCCAATGCGTGAGACTTGAGAGCCCTGTACGAAGTCGGAGCTGGGAATTTCAGCGGTGAAATGGAGAAATTTCCCTCTTCCGAATATGCGTCAAATTCGCATATATTTAACATATGATGTCGCCATGAGACACGGAAAACATTTTGTGTTATTGTGCCAATACCACAAAACGGTATTTATTGTTTAAATTTCTTTTTAAAAATTACCAAATTTGAAAGGTGAGCCTTTGTTTAATATGTTTAATATCAAAAGTAGCCGAAAAGTAACCTGGTCTGTCAGCGTATTGTCAGTCTCCTCTCTGATCCGCGATGTATTTTTCACTGCGTGAGAACATGGTGTGTGCGTGAGAGCGGCGTAGCTTGTCGGACATAGCGACAGTAACTAAGGGGGGCGGGTCTTTGCGAAGGGTCAATAGACCAATTTTCAGTTGGTAAACATGGTGACGTTTTTATGTGGGCGGAGCTTAGGTGGTGGCAGAACGATCCCTTTGGCCGCTTCACTTACGTAAAGTCTGCAAGTTTTGTTAGCTTGTTTTTAACAATGACTGGAGAAAATCCGATTTTATCTTAATGTGCAAGGTCACTCACTGTCCAGGACCACGATTGTTATTTGCAAAAGTTAATTTTAACAGACGGAACCAGATTGGCCGACCCGTACACTCATTGAGGATCTGACAGGATTAACGTTAACGCTACCTCCGGTTGAGTGGCCTGACTTCTACACCTACCTGATAGAGAAACGGAGGGCATATAAATCTTTAGATGCCTATAACTATGTGCTGAATGGTCATGTACAAAACTTGTGTGGTACGATCCGCAGTTCTGGCTAGCCAGCGCCAAGAAGACGACAATGTAAAGAGTGACATCATGTGCAATTTTAATGAGGTGAATATTTTCTAGAAATAAAAAATTGCAGATAAAGCATATTCATTTTTCATTGATTCTTGCACCCAACAACACAACAAGATGACATTTAATAATAAGAAGAATAATTTAAGATCCTTATTTTGTAGCCGAATCTGTGCTGGTTTGTATTTGCCGCCGCCAGTTTTCCCTTTGTTCTGCCTCCAGCTAGCGCCGTGACGTAACTGTGACGTCGGCTGGAAATTGGTCTATAGGTTGGTTTCACGTGACGTCACGCTGCTGCATCTCGAGAGCGCGAAAATTCAGATGGAGGTCAGGAAGTGAAATAGCTGAGGATCTGCCATCAATGTTTTGTGTAGTTTACGGCTGCTCCAATCGTTCTAATCGAGAAAAGGGAAAGGGTTTTTTACCAAAGATTGTCATTCATAAAGGTGAGAAAAGTAAAAAGCTCACAGAACAACGCCGTAAAAAGCGGATTTTTAACGTAACGTTACGTCTGCGGTTTGGGAGGAGCAGAGTCTGTTAATGTCGTGTCTGCAGCGGCGGTATGTTAGCTAGCCAACGTGTTTTTTTGTGTCTGTGTTTATATAGCATTAGGTTGTCGTTCAGGGGATCAGTGGGAATGGGACATTAAATGATCAAGGTAAATTAGACTCAATACGGACTCTCCGCAACGGTTTCCTCAATAGACGTATTCTCCATGTTTACTTCCTGCCCTCCATCTGAAATCGCCCCGCCTTCCCGCGTCATCATAATCGTCATCATAATCATGTGACTGAAACCCAGCTATTATGGCAAAAGCAAAACAACAGAAAATGCTCGCTGTCGCTTTGAAAACAGCTGACGAAAAGCAAAAAAAAAAAAAAGGTAACATTATATTGCACTATAAAGCTAATCATATTAGAAATAGTATTTAGGGTTCCCAATGACCAATGATCTTCCCATTCATTTTTTGATTACTATATATATATATATATATATAGGCTATAATATTAATAACACGTATATATTATATTAATAACACTAATATTAAGTGTGTGTGTGTGTGTATATATATATATATATATATATATATGTGTGTGTGTGTATATATATATATATATATATATATATATATATATATATATATATGTGTGTGTGTGTGTGTCTATACATAACAGCATATGTAATAACTAATTAAAAATTAAGTATTTTATAGATAGGCCTATATTTATATTCACAATGAAAATTGCCATGATATTAAAGGTCTATGTAAATTCATAACTTAAACATCCAGGTAATAACATGTTCAAACAAACTCTTTATTAAATGACTGGACTACATAAAAAAAATAATTGACAAGACGTTTCATTGTTCATCCAAACACCTTCCTCAATTCTGGCAAAAATAGGCCTACATATAAGTCACATGATCAGCTCACATGTAGAAGTCACATGACCGCTAAGTGAACCACATATACTTGCCAAAGTAGAAGGTATTCCTCGCTGCTTACTCAAGATAAATTGGAACAGCTTCACATGCAATCTATGTCTCTGCATCACAGCAGTTTCCAGATTATACATGTCCACATTTCACTGAGGAGAGCTCCTAGGATTTTTCCTCTCCCTCAATATAACACAGTCGACATCTCAAAACCAAAAGGCTACAGTGCTCCACAGCATCCCACATACTATTCAAATTCTCACAAATCCTCTCTCAAAGACTTTCCAATGAGACCTTTAGAGACTACTGACTTAACGAAACATCTGAAACGAGAGTTAGTGAGTACTGGGTTACTGATGTTTGACGACTGCCAGGGAGAAAAGGCCACTAGGCCCATTTCAGGGGGACTTTAGCCCCCTAAATATCCACCCAGCCCCCCCCCCAAAAATTTATTGATACATGTAGATTGTCATGATATCAGCATCTGAGTAGTTCTTTGTCATAAATGCAGTTTGCATAATATGATGGGTGAGCAATTTAAGATGTTTTCCCATCCACTGTAAAATCTGGGTTTATTTATTTATTTCAAATGTCTTTAATCTAAATGGCATACGACTTTTCCTACACTTGCAATACTTCATAGTTAAGAGCAATAAATTGCTAAAATGTGTTCATTTTATAAATATACAAAATATTCATTTTATAATAAATTCAAAAGTAAAACACTAAAAGAACTATAGAAGGGAGTGGAAATGAGCGGTCCTCTGCAGCCATATACTGGTTATAGTGGTAATTTCATGTCATGTTAAAAGTGTGTTTGTCAAGTCACCTTTATATATAGCGCTTTTTACAATACTGATTGTTTCAAAGCAGCTTTACAGTGATAAAAAGAAAATAATGCAACAGTTTTTTTTTTTTTGCTGTACAGCAGATCTAGAAGAAAATAGCGTCATAGTCCCGCTTAAATAAATTCAGTGATGGCTAATTCAAAGTGCTTTACATAGAAGAAATTAAAATAATCAAAAGAAATCAGAATAATTAAAACAGTTTAGAATAAAACATAAAATACAGAATAATTAAAAGATAAAATAAAATACAGTACAAACAGTCAGACGAGCAGTGGTACAGTGCTCATTCAGTAAATGCACAGCTAAACAGATGTGTTTTGAGTCTGGATTTGAATGTGACTACTGTAGGAGCACATCTGATCTCTTCTGAAAGCTGGTTCCAGCTGCGGCTGGCATAGTAGCTAAAAGCAGACTCGCCATGCTTAGAGTGAACCCTTGGTATTTCTAGCTGATGTGATCCTAATGATCTGAGTGATCTGTTGGGTTTATATTCAGTGAGCATATCTGCAATGTATTGAGGTCCTAGGCCATTTAGTGATTTATATACCAGTAATAATACTTTAAAATCAATCCTATATGTAACTGGCAGCCAGTGTAAAGACCTGAGGACTGGTGTGATATGTTCATATTTTATGGTTCTGCTCATAATCCTAGCAGCAGCGTTCTGTATGAGCTGCAACTGTCTTATGGTCTTTTTGGGAAGGCCAGTGAGGAGTCCATTACAATAATCCACCCCGCTGGTGATGAAAGCATGCACAAGTTTCTCTAAGTCTTGACTGGAAACAAAGCATCTAATTCTTGCAATATTTTTCAGGTGATAGTATGCTGATTTAGTTATTGCTTTGACATGACTACTGAAACTAAGGTCTGACTCTAGAGACACACCAAGATTCCTGACTTGATTTTTAGTTGTTTGACCCCTAGAGTGAAGGTATGCATTCACCTTGAGCTTCATCTTTGTTTCCAAACGCAATGACTTCAGTTTTGTCTTTGTTTAACTGAAGAAAGTTTTGGGACATCCAATTTTTTACTTCATCAATGCATTGGCAAAGGGAGTCAATGGGGCTGTAGTCGTTAGGTGATAGGGCTAAGTAGAGCTGTGTGTCGTCTGCATAGCTGTGGTAAGCGATTTGGTTATTTCTCATTATTTGGCTCATTGGGAGCATGTACAGGTTGAATAGGAGTGGCGCAAGAATTGAGCCTTGAAGGACTCCGCATGTCATGGATGTCCACTCAGACTTATGATCTCCAATACTCACAATATAACCTCTCCCTACCAAGTATGACCTGAACCATTTTAGAACTATCCCAGAAAGCCCGACCCAGTTTTCCAGCCTGTCAAGAAGTATGTTGTGATCGACAGTGTCAAATGCAGCACTGAGGTCGAGTAGTACCAGCACTGATAATTTGCCTGTATCAGTGTTTAAGCGAATATCGTTTATTATCTTTATGAGCGCTGTCTCTGTGCTGTGATGCGGACGGAAACCAGATTGAAAATTGTCAAAATATCCATTCAAGCTTAAGAATTTGTTCAGCTGATTGAAGACAACTTTTTCAATGATCTTGCCTATGAAAGGAAGATTTGAGATCGGTCTATAGTTGTTTAATATGGTCTTATCCAGATTGCTCTTTTTCAGGAGGGGCTTGACAACTGCAGTTTTCAGGGAGTTTGGAAAACTCCCAGAGAGAAGTGAGGCATTTACCACTTCTAGGAGATCTACTTCTAAGCTGTGTAACACAATTTTGAAAAAATATGTGGGAAGTGCGTCAAGGGCGCAGGTTGATGTTTTAAGGTGCTGTACGGTTTCTTCCAAAATTTTGCCATCAATTTCTTCGAAATCAGACATAGTGACTACTTTCTCAGGCTGTTGTCTGATCTGTCTTACCCCAGCGCAACTCAAGGATGAGCTGATCACCTTTCTGATATTATTGATTTTTTCAGAGAAGAAAGAAGCAAACTCACTGCACTTACTGTCTGAGAGCATTTCGCTGGGAATCTGGGTTGGGGGGTTTGTCAGTCTCTCTACAGTAGCAAAAAGAGTGCGTGTGTTGTTTATATTACTGTTTATAATATTCGAGAAAAAAGTCTGTCTAGCTTTGCCTAGTTCCTTACTGAAAGCATGGATGCTGTCTTTGTAGATGTTATAATGGACTACAAGTTTTGTCTTCCGCCATATGCGCTCTGCTTTTCTGCATTTTCTTTTCATATTTTGCACTGCTGTTGAGTTTCTCCAAGGTGCTTTTTGTCTGCCACTATTCTTCCTGACTTTCACAGGAGCAATATCATCAATTACACTCTTAATTTTTGAGTTAAAAGAATCAAGGAGAAAATCAACAGAGTCAGCAGATATGCTTGGTGTTAAAGATATAGCCTTCATAAATAGTACACTAGTGTTCTCATTTAAGCATCTCTTCTTGACAGACACAGATCTAGCTTCAATGGCAGGAGAGATCAATATATCAAAGAAAATACAAAAATGATCAGACAGTGCTACATCCTTAATAGCAATCGATGAAATGTTTAGGCCCTTGCTGATAAGTAAATCTAGAGTGTGTCCACGATTATGTGTGGGTCCATGTACATGCTGAGTCAGATCAAAAGTTTTTAAAACCGTTTTGATTTCTTTTGCCATATTGGTTTCTGCATTATCTATGTGAATGTTAAAATCTCCAGCAATTGTAAAACAGTCAAACTCTGAGGAAATTGTTGATAACAGTTCTGTAAAGTTCTCAGCAAAGGCTGTAGAGTATTTTGGAGGTCTGTAAACAATGATAAGTAAAATGCGTGGAACACCTTTTAACACAATACCCAGATATTCGAAAGATGGGTAATTCCCAAATGATATTTGCTTGCATTGATAGACATCTTTAAAAAGAGCAGCTAAACCTCCACCTCTTCTGACAGCTCTGCAGACACTCATAAAAGTAAAGTTAGGAGGGGCTGTTTCATTGAGGACTGTTGCACTGCAGCTGTCTTCTAGCCAAGTTTCATTTAGAAAGATAAAATCCAGGTTGTATGTGGTTATTAAGTCGTTGACTAGAAGTGATTTATTTTTAAGTGAGCGGATGTTTAAAAGTGCTAACTTAACAGTTTTACTTGTTGTCCCCACAGCAATCTTAGTTTGGCGTGTAATAGGCACCAGATTAGATGGGTTTGCTGTACGGCTTTTGAAGGCCTTAGACTTTCTATCATGTAATCGAACAGCAATAGAGAAAGATACAGGCACACTGGGTTCCCACTTTTTCTGTAAACATTTGACTAAGTTTTTGTTATCATAGCGGGGACCCAACACATATCACTGAGAGCTGGTATCAGTTGTTTTTGGTTCACCTCGAGCCGCTGGAGGAGGGTGTGGGCCCTGGCGCTGTGGCAGAGGCCGAAGAGCTCTCACCGGGGGAGGGGGAGGGCGAGCTGGGCCCGCAGGCTTTGGTGGTTGTGGGGCCTGCCGTTTTTTGGTTGGTATCTGGGGGCTTGCAAAAGAGTGGGATAGTCTAGTTCCAGCATAAACCAGTTGTTCCATTTTCTCTGAGAAGCACAGAAGTGGGGATGCTGGAGAGATGGATAACGTATCTGGTGAGAGGGGATGTTGCTCTGGTGTTATCGGAGACTGTAATATGCTGTCCTGGTTTCCCTGGCTGTTTTTCAGAAAGTCGTCCTTGGTTGCTGAATCTTGGAGCAGTGCTAGTATGTCACAGTCTGTCTGTGGTGAGCTCTGTGGGCAGGACTCAGCTGAGATTGTGTCCGTGAGCAGAGGTTGTTGTGGCTGAGTGGTGTTATCATTGTCCTTGTGTGATGTGTCAACCGTATGTCCATTCAGGTGCTGAAGTGAAGTCCTGTGGTCATTCATACTGTATCCAGGTGTGTGTGTGCCATTCAGGTTTAGTGGATTGGTACACAATGCAGAAGGATGACGGAGGGAGAAGTAGATATTGTCCTTTAGCACTCTTGAACCAAGTTTGTTTGGGTGGTGGCCATTCTGTTGAAACAGTTGCCTCTGACTCCAGAAAAGATTGAAGTTGTCAATGAAGTTCACTCCATTTATATTGCAGGTTTTTTGCAGCCATGTGTTAAGCCCAAGCAATCGTGAAAACCTGTTTGTTCCTCTTGCTGGGAGTGGTCCACTGATGAATGTTTGAACTTTCAGTCTTTTAAGTGTTTCAAAAAGTTCATTGAAATCCTTCTTAATGAGTTCCGACTGCTCTTTATGAATATCATTCTTCCCCACATGAATGATGAGACGATTTGCAGTCTTATGTTTCATCAGAATGTTCTGAAGTTCTCTGTTTACATCCGAAGTTGTTGCTTCTGGAAGGCAGCACGTAGTTGTATCCCTGCTATTGGTGTTTCTGATTATGGAGTCACCCACTATCAGAGTCATAGATGCCAGTTAGTTAATTTATATATAGCCGCTCTGGTGAAAACAGTGATGTCATCATCCAGCTCAGTTCAGTTCTCATATAATTGTGTCAATGCAGGCAGATCAATAATATTGTTGAATATTAGTTGTCCCCAACTAAGCAAGCGAAAAGCCAAAGGCAACAAAGGCGACAGTGGCAAGGAACCAAAAAAAAAACCTTGGGAGAAACCAGGCTCAGTTGAGGGGCCAGTTCTCTGGCATTCAGGATATTTATCCAGTTCCATCTGGTTGGAGATCGGAGTCATCATGCCGGTAAGGAGACGAGTATGTTGATGATAGGTCCTGATGGCTGTCGTGTCGATGAGGCCTTCACAGGAGAGAGTCTAGTCGACAATCTCTGCTGACACTTCAGGGATGCGTTGTGGTCGTGTCTAGGCGCAGGTCCTCAATCTGATCTGGATACGGCCCGGATCCGGCTGACTACAGTAAACCTCGGGATAAACAGAGAGACTAATATTAGCATAGATGCCATTCTTCTTCTAGATGCCATTCGACCTTGTGTTCCACCAGGTAACAGAAATCCTCCACTAAAGCATGGCACATTTTCCAAGTTATCTCCATTAATGAAAATGATAAATGTAGATATTCTTTAAAGTTATTTTTTTTCCTGCACAAATCTAGAGTTAAAAATAATAGTTTTTAAAACATTACATATGTTGAAAAAAATATATTTTACCCACATATTGCCAATCTAGACAATTACAGTAGTATAAAATTTGTCTATATTCTTAATGAATTTTTCATGAATATTAGCTGGTTATATAAAATGATTAGAAATGAATTCAATATTCAGGGATTGACTTGATACCCGGTAGTGTAGAACCTACTGTATTGTTCATGCCTACCCTAATACACACACAATATATTCAATTAATATTTACATTTATTCATTTAGCTGACGCTTTTATCCAAAGCGACTTACAATTGCTATATATGTCAGAGGTCGCACGCCTCTGGAGCAACTAGGGGTTAAGTGTCTTGCTCAGGGACACATTGGTGTCTCACAGTGGATTCGAACCCGGGTCTCTCACACCAAAGGCATGTGTCTTATCCACTGCGCCATCACCACCCCTCAATATAATAATATTAAAAAACAAATAAATCATATTCTCATAGGTGTCACAGTCACCCACTAGTCACATGTCTTCCTTTGTTCTGTTTTCCTGCCACTCATCTGTTTCATGGTTACTGTCATTTAGTTCATCATCTGTTCCACCTGTGTCTAGTTAATCATCATCTGTGTCACCTGTGTTAGATCATCATTATCTGCGTCACCTGGATTCTGTTAATCTGTGTTAATCAATTTTGTATTTAGTTCCTTTCAGTTCAGCCAGTCTTGGTCCGTTCTCAGTGTTATGTGTGTGTTCATCCTGCCTGTCTGTACCTGTTGGAATTATATTTATAGTAAAAGTTGGAGCTTTTTGCCTCTTCGTCTTCTTCAGCCTACACTACACCGTGACAATAGGGGGCTGAACCCCCCTAATATTGAAATCCTAGAATCGCCCTTTTGGAGCAATACAGGACAGTTTCTCATCCAATAAGTTTTTGCTGCATTCACCCCTCATCACACTGTGATAGTTGTTTTCTTCCAATGAAAATGGAGCAATTAACACCCATGGATGCATACTTTAGAAAAGATCATGATCTATTTTTTATTTAAAAAAAATATTTAAAACATATTATTGTGGATTGGGGCATTACATTACCATGCAACCTTGCACAGAAATGATTAAAGACACACATCAGTGTCTGATAGCACTCAGTCACTATCAGAGTGAATGACAGAGAGAGAGAGAGAAACATCATGTGTAGTTATTTTGTTTTGTACTATTAAATATAGTTTTGTATTAAGTAATGACCCAGGAGTGCATCGTGATACATATATTAGAGTTAGAGTTGAGTAAAGGGATTTGTAAATAATTTTAATAAATAGATTTAAAATAGAACAGATTAAACATATTGCCAATCTAGATAATTACATTAATACAAGATTTGTCTATATTCTTAATTAATAATACTGAATATTAGCTGGTTAGTTAAATAATTTGAAATGAAACAAATTTCAGGGGTTGACTTGATGTAGAACCAACTGTATTGCTGATTTGGCTAAAAAGCTAAAATAAACTAGATAACCTGATGGGCGATTCCATGCAAATGTCAACCTTGCCATGAAAAAATAAAGTTATTATCAAAATATCAAAACCCTTTCTAAGGTGTCCATTTGGGTCTGTATTTTATTGTATTGATGTGCGGTCATGTAAATTTTAAGGAAATTTCTGTGTTTATTCACCTCAGATAAGGTGTGCACAGATACTAAAATTGCTTTTTCAAACAAACATATGTCATGCTTTAAAAAGAGGGGTCAAAGACTCATTTTTTTATACTTTATGTTGACAGTAAGCATTTTGCAGAAAGATGGGAGCATGACTGAGATATAAATACACCCACTTTGTTATAACTGCATTGCCCTTTAAATTTATGAAGGCTATATTTAGGAAGTCACGACGCTTCAGTGATGTGTCACGTCCGTAACGATTTAAAGAATAAGTTTATATTGTATAATAATTATTATTACAATTAATTTGAAAATGTATGTACAAAGCCAAAATATGTCCATTCTAGTTATGATTGACAATTCATCTCACTTATTTGCTCTAAAAAAACCTAATTATGCGTTATGGACGTGACTGTTACGGACGCTTCATATTAAATCATGCATGATTTGACCAGCGCATATTTGTTGAATGAATTAATTTATTTATTTATTTCGAGCAATATAATGACACATAACAAAGGAAATCAAGAAGCATTCTGATTAAATCAATACGAAAAGATAAATTCATCAACTTTACAACATAAATCGATCTATATGCTTGAAATGGAGTGGGAAGAAATCAAACTTATTTAAACCCACCTCGGTCTTTCAACATGTTCAACGTGTTGTTACTGTTAAAAAACCCCGCATATATATTAAATTGATCTCTATTACTGTACATCAGAACATTTTAGAAATAAATTAATACCAGTACCATAATGTTAAGCATTATTACAGTTTCTGAGAGCGAGAGCGAGAGCGAGAGAAATATGAGACGCGCCTTTACTCACTTTCTTTCCCGCGCGCGCCCTCTGTGGTCAAGAGTTATTTCTGTGGTGATTTGTAGATCTGCGATTTCTGGACAACATCAGTAATTGGTAAGTAATTTGATATCTATGGCTAATTATATCTATATCTATTAATATAATTTGATATCTATGATATCTATTTGATATCTAAACCGGCGATCTCGACTCCGGAGAATATCGATATGATAAAAATACAAAATAGCTGCTGATGTATCTTAGCAATTCCGTATCTTTCGGGGTCTATAGTTAACACCACATTATAAAGCAATATCATGCCCGAATTGAGTTTTGCCCACGCTGCATTTTAGCAGCATGAGAGATATGCGTGAACGGAGGTTAATCTAGCCTATAACAAAGTGATTTCAGTTTAAATTTGATTAATTGTGCAGCCTTACCTTACTGATGTCTCAGATGTTTGTTGTTTTAAATACCCAACAGAGACACATAGGTCTCTGTTCAAGCATTTTCTCTGATTTTTCAGCGTCTGCCAAGTGTTGATTTCAGAACTGTCACGTCCATAACGAAAATACGTCACGTCCGTAACAACGTTTTTTCCTCATAAATGAAAAAATGAAAAGTAAAATAAAATAAATAATTTATGTTCTATAGAGAGCCAACACTCATCCCTTCGGTTGGTATTATTTATTTTGGCTTGTGCATTTTAATTCGCAGAATTTCTACAAAGTATGTTGTCTCCCACAAACTCACGTCTTTTTTTGTCACGTCCGTAACGCACGTGTATTTCCCTCATATTAAATATAAAACGCATGTGTAGACTGATATTTTTCTATTGTCTGGACTCCTTTATTAAGGTAGTATGGACATATGAACAGACGTTTAAATATATTGGTATTAAATGCATTTTCTGAGAATTTATATTTTACATTTTGACTGCAAATGTCACGTCCATAACGCTGGAATTGGCCTGATACAATTTTTTACATTTATATTTCATTGTAGATGGATATACGGCATTTTTTCTTGTCGTGTGGGAGTAGGTCTGCAAATTAGCAGCAGTCAGGTGAGAATAGAACATGGACAGCCTCTCACCACAATACCACTGTAACAGTGTGACTCTGTGTTTTCCCCCCTTTTTTCTAGTTTTTTGGTTTAGTACTGTTCAGTTTTCCCGCTCCTCGTTTGCCTTCAGTTGTCTGATGTGATACAGACGAGGATAGGTGATACAGATGAGGATAATTAACTAAACACAGGTGGTGTTTAGTTAATTATCCTCATCTGTATCACCTGTCTTCAATTCACCTTACTCATCAGTCTCTGTATTTAGTTTCCCTCAGTTCTTTCAGTCTTGGTCTGTTCTCGTTAGCGTTTGTATTTCATTGAATGTATGACGTGTGTAGCGACTTCTGAGTTTTCTTTGAATAAATTCCTGTTCCTCTTCGTCTTCCTCGTGATTCCTCTACAACGTCACATAACCACTGTGTTCCCAAGATTCAGTGCAGTCATTGAACCCTAATGTTGTTTTTATTGTCTGTCAATTTCCACCTACATTTCATAAGAAAAAGCAGTGGTATCGTCACAGGATAAACATGAATGTCCTGACATTATTGACACTCAACAAGAAATTATTAATTGTCTTTCACAGTCAAATGAACTGTAATTCATTTTTTGGTTTCTCAGAAAAGTCCGTGCAAAAAGAGAATGAAGTGGAGGCAGAGCAGATTGAAGAAGGCACAGCAGAGAAAGGGCAAGATTATGATCCAGCTGAGAAAGTGAAGAGAGTTGGTTTGGATAATGTGTTTGGTCAGTTAACAAATACAAATGAAGTTAAGATTTATATACATGTAGTTACCAAACTCGTATTTTTACGTGATTGTCACAGTACAGGGACAGACAGAGAATGAAGAAGAGGAAGACATGAGGCAGGAGAGAGAGGACAGATATGCAGAGAAAGATTTGTCAAATGAAGCACAGACATCAGCTGCACCTTTAGATCAGTTTGACTTGACCGGCCCAAATCAGACAAAATTATACTATTATCCCCAGGAGAACTTTGGCTTGCAAAAAGATCACTCCAGCCAAACTGGTTTCAAACTTTTGCTTGGCATGAGTACTCACAGAAGACAGATTTTGCCTACTGCTTTGCTTGCTGTGTCTTTGGTAAAAACTTGAAGCATTATGTATTTGTGAATAGTGGATTCAAAAACTGGAAAAAGCTGGTGAAACTTCTGGAAAAAAACTTCACAAACATGACTCAGGCTGCGTTTAGACTTGGCATTAACATGCGACCTGTATCCGGATGTTGTCCACATACACATGGAACAGACAAGTGTAAATGCACTTCTGATCGGAATGTTATCCGATCAGTGTGTCCAGGTTCGGAGGTAGTCGGGGACGCATTGTGATCGGATCTCAGTGTAATGTAAACGCAATCCAGCCATCGTGTCTGCATTCACAGGTGGACGTCACAGAAAACCCCACCCACTGTCATTATTCCCCCTCCTCTCTCCGGAACTGAGAGCTCTGTGGTTTTGCGATACAGTCGAGTGTGAAGTACATCGCAAATATGCTGAAATGTTTGCCTTCGCACCCGAAAGGTACAGAACCATTCATTCAAGAACGTGCATTTTTCCCACCACAGCTGGCAACGTTCTCGGACCCATACTGCCACGACACGCACACAAAAAGGTTAGGATCCAAATGCAGTGGTTTTATTGGGGCAATCCAAAATCGTAAGTATCCAGGCAAGGTTCAAAATCCATAACAAGCAGTCCAAAAACAAGAAACAAAACAGGAACAGATCTCCAAGGTGCGGTTGACACAAAACAAGGACTCGACGACAATCACAGAAACAGACAGGGTATAAATAGACAGATACTAACAAGGTGATGGGAAACAGCTGTGTGCAATGATTAATGAGTGACAAAACAAGATGATGGGAAATGTAGTCTATGTGAAGGACACCGTGGTGGAAGAGGACCTCTAGTGGAAACCCAGGGAACACAAACCAGACACTGTGACATTACCCCCACTCTAAGGAGCAGCTCCCAGATGCTCCTCAGAACCCAACAAAACAAAACAACAACAAGAAAGAAAACAAGAGTCCAGGAGGGAGGTGGAATGGTGGAAGATCAGGGGGAGGGATGGAGGGCCAGGTCCATGGAGGGGAACAAAAACAGGAATGGGTGACTTAACAGGTGACCAGGGTGGAGCAGACAGTTCATCGGGCGGCCAGGGCGGAACAGACAGTCCATCAGGCGGCCAGGGCGGAGACAGTCCATCGGGCGGCCAGGGCGTAGACCATGGGTGCCCAATACGTCCATCGCGATCGGCTGGTCGATCGCAGAGCCAATGACGGTAGCTCACAGAACAAAAAACAAAAAAAAAGAAGAAAAAAACCGCACCTTTTCAGAAAAGCAATCCATCCTATCATGTCATTATATTACCATGTGCCCGCTGATTGACGTGTAGACAGGCCAGTCTGTTGGTTGCTAGAAAGTTTTTTACACTACGTTACCATAACAACCATAAACATATCTACCAAAGATTGTGTAGAGCTGATCTCGACAGTCGACTACAGAAATGCGTCATTGCTTTCGTTTTACCGTTGCTTTTCGCTATTGCTCGTTTATTATCTGTAGACAAACAAAAATTATACCACAATGAATGAGGGAGTAAAAGAATTAAAAAAAGCAAAGACTTACCATTTCCATCAGGAATGGGAAGATGACTTCTTATTCACGATGTCATACTCAAAGTGTGTCTGTCTGATCTGTCCAGCATTGCACTTCCAAAGAAGGGGAATGTAGAGAGACACTTTAGAATGGTTCATCGAAACCTTTGATACAGACTTTCCTCGGCCAACAGCGAAAGCGAAGGCCGCAACAGAGGCATCGTTCCGGGTGAGTCGGACGATCGTTAGGCATAAAAAGTCTTTCCAGGATGGAGTAATGGTGAAGGAAGCCTTCATTGAGGCTGCAGATTCTTTGTTTAAAGACTTTACGAACAAAACAGAAATAATGTCTGCAGTCAAAGCTGTTCAGTTGACAAGAAATACAGTGACCAGGCGATGCGTAATGATGGGCGACAATTTAGTGCAGCAGCTTGCTAAGGACATTGACTGTTGCAAGTGCTTCTCGCTACAGATGGACGAGTCTACGGACATCACAGACAAAGCCCAATTGTGCATTTTTATTCGAATGGTCTTCCACGACATGACTGCAAAAGAGGAACTTTTAGCAGTTCTGCATATGAACGCACACACACAAGGGGATGACACCTTTGAGATATTCAAACACTTTATCGACAAGAATAAGATTCCAGTGTGCAAATTGGTGTCAATCACCACCGACGGTGCGCCTTCCATGATCGGCCGCTCTAATGGATTTGTTGCCAAATGCCGAGAGGATGAAGCGTTTCCTGATTTTTTAAGTTATCATTGTATCATACACCAACAAGCGTTGTGTGCGAAAATGTTAAACATGAAAGAAATTATGGACGTAGCAAACAAAGTAGCCTGCTCTATCCGTGCTAGATCTCTTCAAAGACGACTGTTCCGCTTGCATCTTGAGGAGGCTGGCAGCGACCACTCAGACCTACTGCTTCACACGGATGTAAGGTGGTTGAGTAGGGGGAAATTCCTGCAACGATTCCGCGATCTCCTTCCCGAGGTAAAGCAGTTCCTACATGACAACAAACATGCGGAATACACGCAACTTAATGATGATCGTTGGCTGCTTGATTTGGCGTTTTTAACTGATCTGGCGAACTTGCTCAATGAGCTGAACGTGGAATTACAGGGCAAAGACAAAATCGTGATCGATATGATAAGCACAGTGAACTCCTTCAAGGGAAAACTTAAACTGCTTTCTTCAAAGATCCAACGCCATGATCTGGGGAACTTTAGAAACTTTGCATCTGAGCTGAATAATCAAGGGAAGGACTTAACAGAGATTGACCGTGCATGTTATGCAGAACAGATTGACACCGTCCTGTCAGACTTTGACAGGAGATTTCAAGACTTCGCCCTACTCGAGGCAGTTGCCACGTTTATGTGCTTCCCTTTTCTGGAGAATGCTGAGGTCGATGTCCTCGCTTCCAAAATTGCAACAATGTTTCAGCTCAGTTCTGCTGAAGTTGAAGATGAGATCTTGACACTACAAGCGGATATTAACTTGAAGTCTAGGGCCCATGAACAATTCTGGAGTTTACTCACAGAAGAAAAATATCCCAACATGAGAAAATGTGCAACATCACTGACTGCAATGTTTGGGTCTACTTACTTGTGCGAATCGACCTTTTCACATATGAAATTGATCAAATCCAAATACCGCTCCACCCTGACCGACGATCATTTGGAGGCCTGTCTTAGACTGGCTATCAGTAGCTATTGCCCGCACTATGCATCCCTGGTGGACTCCATCCAATGCAAGTCATCATCTGAATAAGGTACTGACCACTGATGTGAACATGCCATGTGTATGCAAGAAAATGACTACATGCAACTTATTGTACATAAAGTTAATTCATTGTCTGAAAGTTTCAATGTTTGAACAGTGAATTGTAGTGTGATATAGTGTGTAATGTAGGCCAAATGCCACTGTATATGTATGTTAAAAGAAAATCCTAGTGTTAAAAAAAAGTTACATTTCGATGCGAGTGAGTGAGTGAGTGAGTGTGTGTGTGTGTGTGTGTGTGTGTGTGCGTGTGCTACCTGAATGGGTAAAGTTGCATTCCAATGTGTGGATTTTGATGTACTGTAAATGCACTGAATTGTATGGGAAATGTAATGTAAGTTCCACTGTGTATGAAATCACATGCATGTTGATTAGCTTCTATTGTGGACTATGTTACTGTTGTTACTGTATTTTTAGTGTTGGTAGGGAAATTAAACTCAATCATAAATTAATAATGATTTAAGTGTGAAACATTAAAGCAAAATAGCAGCCAATATGACACTGTGTGTTTGTTTTGATACATTAAAAAAGACACGTAATGTAATGTGAGTAGTAGATCATTCTGACCCAGTCACTTAAAAGGTAGATCACCATTCAGAAAAGCATGGGCACCCCTGGCGTAGACAGTCCATCGGGCGGCCAGGGCGGAGACAGTCCATCGGGCGGCCAGGGTGGAGACAGTCCATCGGGCGGCCAGGGCGGTGAAGATCTTTCGGGCGGCCAGGGCGGTGAAGACCCTTCGGGCGGCCATGGCGGTGAAGACCCTTCGGGCGGCCATGGCGGTGAAGACCCCTCGGGCGACCATGGCGGTGAAGACCCCTCGGGCGACCATGGCGGTGAAGACCCCTCGGGCGACCATGACGGTGAAGACCCTTAGGGCGACCATGGCGGTGAAGACCCTTCGGGCGGCCATGACGAAGGCTCTGGGCTGGACGGAACCAGCGGTGAAGGCTCTGGGCTGGATGGGACCAGCGGTGAAGGCTCTGGGCCGGACGGGACCAGCGGTGAAGGCTCCGGGCTGGACGGGACCAGCGGTGAAGGCTCTGGGCTGGACGGGACCAGCGGTGAAGGCTCTGAGAGAGAGCGGGCGAGCAGCTCGGGCGGAGCCGGCAAGGCGAGGCGTCTGGGTGACGCCGTCAGGGCGAGGCGCTTGAGTGACGCCATCAGGGCGAGCCGCTTGGATGGCGCCGTCAGGGCAACGCTTGGGTGGCGCCGTCAGGGCGAGATGCTTGGGTGGCCCCGCTGCAGACCTCACTGGATGCTTCGGGGTCTCGACTGCAGGCCTCAGAACAAGCTCCGGGTCCTCCGGGACCTCCGGGCTTAAGACTATCGAAGTCGGATCCTCCGGGATGACAGCGGGCTGTTCGGGGACGGCCTCCGGGATGACAGCGGGCTGTTCAGGGACGGCCTCCGGGATGACAGCAGGCTGTTCCGTGACGGTCTCCGGGACGACAGTGGGCTGCTTGGGGACGGCCTCTGGGTCTTTAGGGGAGGTGGACGCCGACCTCCTCCTCCTTCTCCTTCTTTGGCCATGAGGTGGTGAGATCGGGTCTTCCACCTCTCCAACCTGACGGTTGGCTGCCATGGTCTCCTCAGTCCTGCGAGCAGCCATGGCGAAATAATAAAAAAAGTTTTCGGAGGCCCCGTACTGCTGGATCCATTCAGGGTCGAGTCCTTCTGTCACGACACGCACACAAAAAGGTTAGGATCCAAATGCAGTGGTTTTATTGGGGCAATCCAAAATCGTAAGTATCCAGGCAAGGTTCAAAGTCCATAACAAGCAGTCCAAAAACAAGAAACAAAACAGGAACAGATCTCCAAGGTGCGGTTGACACAAAACAAATACTCGACGACAATCACAGAAACAGACAGGAGCTGTGTCCCAATGTGAAGGCTGTGTCCTTCGAAGGCCGTATTTGAAGGCTGATTGGCCGCATTTGAAGGCCGATTGCGTCACAGCGGCGCGACGAAGGATGTCCCAATTCAAAGGCTGCATCTTCGAAGGCCGCATTTGAAGACCGATTGCGTCACCGCGGCGCGATGAAGGCTGTCCCAATTCAATTTCGCATCCTTCGAAGGCCGTATTCAAAGGCCGGTTGCGTCATCGTGGCGCGACGAAGGCTACCCTGATTCAGAAGCGACGCCAAATGCACCCTTCGTTTCCCCGTGAAAGGAAGGATACATGAATGGATCCTTCGCGGCCTATCCTACCCGATCCTACCCCATAAGTCATTGCGCGCCGGTGACAACAGCATTTTTATTTAAAAAAAAAATGACGGACGATTGTTCTTGTCGCCTAGCAACTGTGACAGCTACCGATGACGAGCGGGAGTAATATTTGAACTGCACTTTTTTTATATTCAACTGGGTTTATATTCCCGTAGTGGAGCCCGGGAAGTCACACCTGTGGGGGGAAAAAACAATCCGTGGCTACGGTTTTGCAATCCATCCCGTCAGTTTATAAACTGTACTCACGATTTCTTAAACTGTTCCCTCGGTTTAACAAATCGTGCCCACGATGATTCAACCAGGCCACCTGTTTATGAGGGATGCTTTGCATTGTGTTTAAACTTCATTTTTAAAATGGATAATTTCTAAAAAAAAATAAATAATTTTTTTTTCTAAAAAACGACATTTAGGATTGTACCTTTTAAAGTCCATTTTTTGGGAGGAAAAGTATAATAGAATAAGCAAAAAAAGACTTCCGTCTACAAGGCTAGCTACCACCAGAGCTTGAAATTCATTTCACACAAAATTTCTAGTTAGTTGGCAAACTCATTAGTGAATTACTCCTCATTTGTATTTCTTTCGAAATGGTGAATTATTGCATGATACCGGGATGTTCAGTCAGAACATATGCGGTGCGAAACTAGGATGGTTCACATCATAACACAAACGTCCGTGTCCTCGTCTGATTCAGAGATTTCGTCCAGGAGAAATTGCCATCGTTGAAATTCTTTGCAGCATACGGACTCTTTCTCTGTGTCCGTAGGTGCACAGTGAGAGCACAGGCACCACCAGTCCGCCCCAGCTCGAGCCAGTCCGGGCTCCTCGTCCGCGACAGGCAGGTCTTCTGCCTCAGCAGCCGCCTCCTGTTCCTCCAACAGCCTCAGCTGCTCTTCGCTATATTGCGGCTCGTAAAAGTAGCCACTAACATTTGATTCGAGCATCAGACTTTCAAAATCCTCTTCTTCCATATCATATTGAATAGCTACATTTCGCCATTGTCGTAACTTCACATCTGGCTCCACAGCGCCTGTTAGCTTAGCTTCCAAACAAGATGGAGGATATTGTTTTTAGTTTCAGAAAGTGAAGTCCCACCCACTGATCTGTAATAGGTCTGTAGTGTGAGTGGGTCCCACCCCCTGGAAAAATGAGGAACGAGTGTTTGTAGTTTCAACCCCTCTACAAAGATATGGGACTTCCTGCTTAGAATGATGCAAAATGACGATTTTTACATCATTATAAGCAGGAAGTGCAACATTAAAATCCTTATTTCTCCAATCTCAGGGGAAAATGAGTGAATAATGCACGACCATTCAAAAATATGACTTGTTTTCTAATGATACAAAGCTTAAAGGGTTAGTTCACCCAAAAATGAAAATTATGTCATTAATGACTCACCCTCATGTCGTCCCAAGCCCGTAAGACCTCCGTTCATCTTTGGAACACAGTTTAAGATATTTTAGATTTAGTCCGAGAGCTTTTTGTCCCTCCATTGAAAATGTACGTACGGCACACACTCTTTGTCCAGAATGGAAATAAAGACATCATCAAAGTAGTCCATGTGACATCAGTGGGTTAGTTAGAATGTTTGGAAGCATCGAAAATACATTTTGGTCCAAACATAACAAAAACTACGACTTTATTCAGCATTGTATTGTCTTCCGGTTCTGTTGTTGATCCGTGTTCACGATTCCGCAGTGACCCTGCTGACGTAAGACGCTGATGACGTGTTATCTGGTGCGCCCGAGCTTCGTTTACAGTTTGAGGGAGACGGGCGCTGTATTCAAGCTATTCTACATTGTTTGTATTTTTGTATTGCTATATTTTTTTTAAAAATGGTGCGTAGGTGTGCATGTCGCGGATGTCCTAATCTCCAGATAACACGTCATCAGCGTCTTACGTCAGCAGGGTCACTGCGGAATCGTGAACGCGGATCAACAACAGAACCGGAAGACAATACAATGCTGAATAAAGTCGTAGTTTTTGTTATGTTTGGACCAAAATGTATTTTCGATGCTTCCAAACATTCTAACTAACCCACTGATGTCACATGGACTACTTTGATGATGTCTTTATTTCCATTCTGGACAAAGAGTGTGTGCCGTACGTACATTTTCAATGGAGGGACAAAAAGCTCTCGGACTAAATCTAAAAATCTTAAACTGTGTTCCAAAGATGAACGGAGGTCTTACGGGCTTGGGACGACATGAGGGTGAGTCATTAATGACATAATTTTCATTTTTGGGTGAACTAACCCTTTAATGCTAATGGGTGAAGTGTCCCTTTAAAGAGAGATTCCTGTCCCTGACAGAGCTGAGAAGTTTTGACACTAAGTCACTAACAAAAGCATTAGACAGGACATTACAAGAAGGAATGCTCAATTGAAGTGTGTTGTTCAGACATAAGATGGAGCAGCAATGATGAGTGGAGCACCTCCAGCAGTGTTAAGTCTCTTTTCAGGGAGAGGTACCCTGTCCCTGAGGCTATATATGTTCACTGTTATGCCCATGAGTTGAATCTCGTCTTGTGCCACACCTGCAGAGGGATTACTGAGGCCACTGTGTTCTTTAGCCTGCTGGAAAGTCTGTATTCATTATTTAGTTGCTCCCTGGTCAGCCACCACAAGTTTAAAGAAGCACAAACAAAATTGGGATTGCAACCATGTGAACTGGGTGCAGCTGTCCAGCACAAGGTAGGCTTGCCAGTTTCACACAGTGAATGCTGTGCTTGACAATTTGCCTGCCATCATTGATTGCCTCTCTGCCAATGATTGCCATGAAAACAAAAATCTGCAAATTCTCATTTGTGTATTTGTTGACTCTTTTCAAGGATCTCCTATCTGTAGTGGCAGGCTTGCACAGATACCTCAAAAAAGAGACAATTGACCTTCCCCAAGCAGTGGCATACAAACATGCTGTGTGTGACTCCTTAAAGCAGAAACGCAGTGATCCCACTGCTGCAGATATGCCAGAGCAATGGCAGTGTGTGAAGTATGGCGGCAAATGCCAAATGCTAATAACCATGGAAATGCGTCATTACAGTCTGTAAATATCTCTTTACAACACAATGCAATCACTAGTAAGACTTCCTGTTAATAAAGTATATGGTAAGAATCTATTCTATATTAACAATGCATTAAATCACATTACACATTATTAAACCATAATAAATAAAACAAATTAAGTGATGTCTCATGTCTCAAGTCATGTGAATTATGGGTCATTGGATAGGCGTCAAATCACAACTGACTTCCGGAAAAGGGGAAGTAACCAATGACATTTGAGGTTATTAAAACAGTAAGTCCCGCCCCTCGACTGCCAAAAATAAAATTGTTTGAGTGAGCAAAAGCAGCAAGCTGTCAGGGTTCTGTCACTTTTGTCTAGTCTATTTCTTGGTTTTGTGACAGAGCTCTGACACTCCTGTTTTGTCTTGTCTGTGTGCCTTGTTTCATGTGCTTTCGTGTCATGTTTTGTCTTGTGCTGTGTTGCATGCAGCTTGTGTTTTTCACTGGCTGCATGCTTTCATGTTGTCATGTTTTGTGTGAACACGTGGCGTATGAGTGTTCTCACTGGCTGCGTGTTCATGTCTCGGTTTGTGTTAGCACATGGCTTGTGATTTGTTTTACTGGCCATGTGCTTGTGTTTTTGTCATGTTTGGTGTGAGCACATGGCTTGTCATGTATATTTCCTTGTGCCATGTGCTCTCCTGTCGATTGTCTAGCCCCTCCAATCTTGTTACCTGATTATTTATTAATTTGCCCCACCTGTCCTCCCTCGTTACCCTCTTTTGTTTGCTTCCCTATTTATTCTCCTTGTGTTTTCATTCCTGTGCTGGTTTGTTGTCTAAGGTACCCTTATGTTTCTTGTTTACTGCCAAGTCCAGTCTATAAAGTCTTGCTACCTGTCTTGTTTTCCCCCACGGGGTAGTTTTTGTTTGTTTTTGTTTTAATTTTATACTTAATAAAAACCCATTGTCCTGCACTTGAGTCCTCACCACTTCCACCTACCCCAACCCTGACAGAACGAACCAGCCAACTGAGGACTCAATAAACAATGGGCATCTTCCTTTTTCCATCTCTCTGCCCCTCCGCTCATCAGATGGTGGAGAAACGTAGCAAGCTCCTTTCTCTTCGGCACGGGGAGAACAGTGTGAAGGAGTTGCTTACCAGTTCCTGTATTTAGGGGCTCAACATCAGCGACGCAGTGCTAAAAGACATTTTCAACAACAGCCTTAATGAGCCTTTCCGTGCCTGGAAGATGGGAATGGTGGGGATACTGTCATTCTGCCAGTTTGAAGGGTATGTTTACAATCGCGGAGAGCAGGGTGGCCTTCCGCCTCTTGGCCCACCTCCCATTCACCTCACAAACTGCCAAGTCCGCGGTCCTCCGATGACCCCTTCGGGGAGAGGGAGGAGGAAGAAAAGGTTTGCCTCATCTGCCTCCTATCCAGTGGTGGCTGAAGAAGCTTCAGTGCCCCCAGTGGCGGTTATTCCCACGCCATCTCGCCCTCGCAAGCGCAGGAAGAGGAGGGCTCCTGTCGCTTCCCTTCGGCCGGTGGTCCGGGAGGACCCGACTTCGGCGGTTCCAAGCCCGGTGGTCCGGGAGGACCCAACTTCGGCTGGCGCAAACTCGGTGGTCCAGGAGGACCCGACTTTGGGGGTCCCAAGTCCGGTGGTCCAGGAGGACCCGACTTGGGGGGTCTCAGGTCCAGTGGTCCGGGAAGACCCGACTTCGGGGGTCTCAAGTCCGGTGGTCCGGGAGGACCCGACTTCAGGGGTCTCAAGTCCGGTGGTCCGGGAGGACCTGACTTCTGTGGTCCCGGACGACCCGACTGCGGTGCTCCCTAGCCCGGTGGTCCCAGAGTCGCCCACTCTCCCTGTCATGGCCACAGAGGTTTTCCCTGCCAGCCCTGCCTTGTCCAAGAGGGCTGTGTTTGCCCTTTATGTTTTGGCTGTCCTGCGTGCCTGGAAGACGCACAGGGTTACTTCTGACTCGGGACCAGTCTGCCACCCAGAGCCCAGGGTCGTTCCAGAGCAGCCCACGGTTGTCCCACAGCAGCCCGCTGTCGGCCTGGAATCTGTCCCAGAGCCCGCTGCCAGTCCGGAGGCCATCACTGAGCTGCTCGCTCTCCCTGATACGGCCACGGAGGCCATTCAAGCCACTCTCTCTTGCTATGTCTTCGCCCTTTTGTGTGTCTGGGCCACAAACACACAAACACTTGCCGAAGCGGAACAAGGGCTGCCTCGACGACCTTCGTGAAGACGCGCGGGGACAGGGCTAGCCCGAATGGGAGAACCGCGTACTGGTATGCCCACCCCTCGAAAGCAAACCGTAGGAACGGTCTGTGTCAAGGAAGAATGGAGACATGGATGTAGGCGTCCTTCAGGTCGATCGCTGCAAACCAATTCTGTGGCAGCACACATTCGAAAATGCATTTGGCATTGAGCATCTTGAACGGAAGCCTGTGAAGGGATCGGTTCAAGATGCGCAGGTCGAGGATTGGTCGTAACCCACTGGTTTTCTTGGGTACAATGAAGTCAGGGCTGTAGAAGCCGGACCTCATTTTGGCTGGAGGGACAGTCTCGATCGCACCCTTCAGGCGTCTGGTGACAGAGGGGGACGAGAGTGGCGAGGCTCGTGAGTGGCGCGCACTGTCATCTGGGACCTCTGGGGGCTCAGAGATGGAAGTGTCAATTCTTTCTTTAACCACAATAGGGTGCTGCCCGCCCGGGGGCGAGCAGCGGGGAGTGGAGAACAAAAGATTCTCCCCCGGCCCTCCACCTTGGGAAAGAGTGGCCCTGCTACCAGCTCCTGTGAAGAATTGACCGCCATCTCTGAGCAGCCCGTCTCAGGAGCGCCGCTTAGCCTATCGTTTAGCGGGGCGCGGGGCTGGAGAGGGCTGGGGCGCCTTCCTGCGGCTTCCTCCACGGCGTGGCCCGAGTGAAGGCTGCTGCTGGGGCCGAGCAGATGGGGCGGGAGCCGCAGGAGGGCGCCCTCGGCGGCGAGCAGATTGAGGGTTCTGTGCCGATGGCTGGGTGGAGGCAGCAGCGGGCCGTCGGGGCAGAATATGTTTAATCGCCTCAGTCTGCTTATGGGCGGTTGAGAACTGTTGGGCAAAGTAAACCTACAGGCTTTGGAGGGGTGCTTTGGGTCGCCACAGGAGGAAGCGCTCTGTGGACACAGCTGCATTGTAACAGAACGTTCGACTTGGGAAAGCTATTAACTTCAAGTATTACAAAACGAGCCAATGGCAAGAAAATGCCATGGGTCTGCGGAATTTGCATAACATAACTCCGCCCCACCTCGTGGGTATAAAAGGAAGGACGCTGGAAACATGCAGATATGTTTCTTCGCTGAGGAGCCGAGACTGAACTCAGGCGCTGAACAAGTGGCAGAGGTTCTCCGAAGATGGTGGCCAGGGTGACCTGAGGGTGGCAGTGTGGAATCAAGCGCCGACAATTCTTCCACCCCCCGTTCCTCCGACTGCAACCAGAAGTGCACGGGCGAGACATCTTTAAAAAGACATGCCACTCGCAAGCTCTTTTGTGAGAGGAAAAAACTTTGCAGAGTGTTGAAGCGACCAGGGAGAAAACACACACTTTGGCAGATCACTGCACAGATCAGCAGGGAATGTGCACTTGCTGGAACTCGCCGTCACACCAACACCTGGAGAGAAGCCCGTCTCGAAGAGAGTAGAGATGAAGTCGATCTCAGGATGGCTTGTGGAGTGAAGTGATACACTTGGCTCCGAAGCGGAAACATATCTGCATGTTGCCAGCGTCCTTCCTTTTATACCCACGAGGTGGGGCGGAGTTACGCTATGTAAATTCCGCAGACTCATGGCATTTTCTTGCCATTGGCTCGTTTTGTAATACTCGAAGTTGATAGGCTTTCTAAGTGAAACCCCATTCATCATCATGACGTAACTCCTAGTGACTACGAAAGGGAACTTGCTTTACTAAAAATAGAATGGGGGAACTGCTGTTGTCAACCAGTGATTATTATATTATGTAAAAGAATTAGTGAAAAAGATGGTTAAAAAGTGGAATTTAGATAATGAGCTAATAGCTCAGGCACAATTGGAACTAGTATTTATAAAAGTTCAATTTGATTCATGCGGATCTCTGAGTGTTCAAATTTCAGATGGCTTCAATGACAGTGTCCTGATGAATGGAAGCAACAAGTGGGTAAAGGGCAAAGACACGACTGGAGAGAGAAGAGAGAGTGGGTGATGGGCTCCCCTCCGGAAGTTGACCCCCTTCTGGAAAGCTCAGCATGGAGAAAGACTGATTTAATGATGGAAAATGTGAAACTTTCACTTGAGACTTTTCCTGAGGACAAAGAGAAAATCCTGAGATGCAAAACTGTGGCAGGATCTATCAAAAGCCCAAACTGAAAAGAGGCAGAGAAACAACAGAACCTATATTCCACTCTACAACACCAGGCCTTTGAGTGACATCATGGGCTGACGACACATGCAGAGCGACAGCCAAGCAGCTTCAACAGACGGATGATCTAAAAACAGAAGTTTTCACTGTTATGCTGATGATACTCAGCTCTATATTTCTTCACGCCCTGACAAAACTTAACAATCCACAAAATTAACGGAATGCATAGCTGATATAAAAAACTGGATGACTAGTAATTTCTGAAAAAACAGAGATTCTAATTATTGGACAAAAAACTTCCTCACGTAATAACCTAGAATACTGTCTAACACTTGATGGCTGCTCTGTCAAGTCATCGTGGTTGGTTAGGAATCTGGGTGTGCTCTTTGATACCAAACTTTAATTTGAAAGTCACGTGTCTAGTATCTGTAAAACTGCATTTTTTCATCTTAAAAATATATCTAAATTATGTCATATGCTCTCAATTAAAATTAGTTCATGCGTTCATGACATCAAGGCTAGATTATTGTAATGCTCTACTGGGTGGTTGCCCTGCACGTTTAATACATAAACTACAGCTGGTCCAAAATGCAGCCGCTAGAGTTCTCACCAGAACCAGGAAGTATGACCATATTAGCCCGGTTCTGTCAACACTGCATTGGCTCCCTATTAAACATCGTATAAATTTTAAAGGGGACCTATTATGCAAAATTCACTTTTGCATGGTGTTTGGACATAAATGTGCGATGGCAGTGTGTGTACACAACCACCCTGCAGTGATAAAAATCCACCCACTCCTTTTTTTTAAATCCCCATAAATCATAAGCAGTGTCTCCCAACGACCTGTTTTCAGAATGCGGCTTTAGTGACATCACTACAGCCACAGGCCCTGCCCATGAGTGTTGACAGACACTGCCGTTTTAACATAGAACCGCCCTGATCAAGTTCACAGCGAGTTGAGAGTTGTACACATCCGCCATTGCTGCACTGACGAGAATGTCTCCCAAGCGTTGTCGGTGTTGTGTAGCTGGATGTATTAATCCACATAGCTCTATTTATTTACTCCTGAAATCTGAGCCGCTGAAGACGAGGTGGATTAATTTTGTTTTTGAAGAAAATGCTCGAATCATTTTACATTGGACAGCTTTTTGAACGAGGCTCAGTATAAAGCAGGTTTTGCAAAAAAGTTGCTCCTGAAGGATGTAGCAGTGCCAACTGTTCGTGATCCAGCTACACGTCTAGAATTAAGCATTACGTGTTTGTTTTCCAAATTGCCTTTGAATTTGTCAAGGTCATAATAACATGTTAGACTTATAAAGTTTGTGATAGCATGTGATAGCACCATGAGTCCAGCTATGTTGTTATTTTTTTATCGCGCTAATAGTGGAATCTTTATTTGTAAAGGACAGCACATCAGAACAGAGCAGCCAAACAAGAGATATTGCTTGCCAGACAGACGCAAAACCGCTGACCAAGTCTGTTGGTACTCAGTTATCAATGAAGACGTTTCATGTTCGCTACAGGAGTTCATTAACTACATTAAAACATCAACTAACCATTCTGAAACTTCCTGTTGCAGTCTATATGTTGTAATTTCTTCTACAGCCTCTTCTTCACTGTCCGATTCCGGTTCATACATATACGGCTGAACAACATTACTTGCAGTTTCATACATTTTCATAGTATGAAAGTGTGATGGATTTGTTATTGCTGTTATTGCTGTCCTAGAAGCTCCTCCCTCGTCTGAAAAGTGGGACGGGAGCAGCAGCTCATTAGCATTTTAAGGGAAACACACTAAAACGGTGCGTTTTTGCACAAGCCCAAATTTGGCAATTTTAAAATGCTATAAAAAATTATCTGTGGGGTATTTTGAGCTAAGACTTAACATACACACTTTGGGGACATCATATAATTGTTTTACATTGTGTGAAAAGGGGCATAATAGGTCCCCTTTAAAATATTGCTGATTACTTACAAAGCACTAAATGGTTTAGCTCCCCAGTACTTGAGCGAGCTCTTAACGCATTATAGTCCTTCATATCTATTGCAATCTCAAAATTCTGGCCAGTTGATAATACCTAGAATATCAAAATCGACTGCTGGCGATAGATCCTTTTCCTATTTAGCACCAAAACTTTGGAACAATCTTCAACATTGTCCGGGAAGCAGACACAGTCTGTCAGTTCAAATCTAGACTAAAAACTCTCTTTGGCTTAGCAATACCGTTTTAGTGTGTATCCCTTTAAATGCAAATGAGCAGCTGCTGCCGGCCCCTCTGGGCCGAGCAGGCGGAGCCTCACAAGCGCGCTCTGTGTCAGGACAATCTCATCTCAAGGAATGATAATATCAGAACATAAACTCTCAATAGCCGTGTTCATTTTGACCAGTCTGACAATAATCCCCATAGAGACAGATAATATATGCTGTATATAGATAGAATAGGTATAGTCTAGTTTAATTACGTTTAATTAACTTATTTTTATCCACTATTAGTACAAGCCTGTTATAGTGGACCGCATCCGAATGTTGGCCAAAAATACTGATGAGTTCAATGAAGTTTATTGTACATCACACAAAAGATGAAGCGTCAGTTTTACTCCAGAAAATCACTGTAAGAGCTGAATAAACACTGTATAAGAAGTCCGCATTAAAGTCTTAACGTTATCCATAAACTCTCTCCCTCTCACTTTCATTATCATCAACATACACAGCGAAGTACAAAAAACACTCGTTACAACTAACAGTAAACAAATATACACTACACACCTTTTCAGGGGGTGCTTAATAAACTGGTAAACTGTATATCTGTAAAACAAATCCTATGAACTGTAATAAAGTGCGCGCTCTCACTTTCATTTCTGCCATGATCAATAAGGTTAGGCCTATCGCTCCAGTAAATAAATAGAGCGATGTGGATTAATACATCCAGCTACAACGCTTGGGAGACATTCTCGTCAGTGCAGCAATGGCGGATGTGTACAACTCTCAACTCGCTGTGAACTCGATCAGGGCGGTTCTATGTTAAAACGGCAGTGTCTGTCAACACTCGTGGGCGGGGCCTGTGGCTGTAGTGACGTCACTAAAGCCGCATTCTGAAAACAGGTCGTTGGGAGACACTGGCCGTTTCTCAATAGGCTAGTTGCACGTGGCCGCCATGTTGGATTTCCGATCAGCGATTGTGCGGTTGGACACTTCCGGTCTCGCTTTACGCCGGCGCAGGGAGCCGGAGAAAACCGAAAATTATCTCTTATAGTTGTTTATAGAATCAATTATGTCACTTAAAATACTACTAAGATATATATTACTATCACACGAGCAAATGGCAATTAAATGCACGGATGCATAGTCAGATTAATGAATGAAATACAACTGTTCACAAGCAGAAAATTGTCTTGGACTCATGCTGCACGCAATTTTTAGGATTCAAGAGAGGCGACTTGCCTTTCAGAGGGTGGCAGCCTCAGCACTTCATTGTTGTGTGTCGTTACGTTTCGTCACGTTACAACAAAGTCAGCTTTCATGCATTCCCTGTTGCCGCTGCAGTACGGGCAGAAGATCCGGAGGGATGACTTAATCAACCCGACCAAAAACACCCTGTTCTGTAGTCGGCATTACTTTATTTGGTAACATCATTATTGCTAACTGTGTTTTAGTATGTAATTTAAATGCATATCATTTTCAGTGTATTTCACCTATGCGTTCTATGCTATTACTGTATTTATTTTGTGCAAGTGAGATAAAGAGCATCTGTTTCATTAATCATTATCTGTTTGGTGTTTATAATACAGTATTTTACTATGTGTTAAATATACACAAACTTAGCAATATTAAATTGTTTGTGTTAACTACAGTTAAAAATTATTAAGATTTTTTGTCACCGTTGTTTTTATCTATAGAGATAATTGATGCAAAGAAAGCATGTATGTAAAATATGTGATGATAATATTGAGCGAGCAATTGATGCAAGTAAGTGAAAATTTATGCGCAGAATTGAGAAAATAGTATTTATGGAGTATAATATAAATATTATTAATATAAATTGTAACCTATCACAGGGCAAACGTGTGATGTTCACAGTATTTTATGCAAACAACTCTAATTGTAGTTGTAACTCTATATTGATAGTAGGCATAATTCTCATTGCGTGCAGCATGAGTCCAAGACAATCTTATGTTCGTGTACAGTTGTATTTCATTAATCTGACTATGCATCCGTGCATTTAATTGCCATTTGCTCGTGTGATAGTAATATATATCTTAGTAGTATTTTAAGTGATATAATTGATTCTATAAACAACTATAAGAGATAATTTCGGTTTTCTCCGGCTCCCTGCACCGGCGTAAGGCGAGACCGGAAGTGTCCAACCGCACACTCGCTGATCGGAAATCCAACATGGCGGCCACGTGCAACTAGCCTATGCGTTCTTGCCTGTACTTGTGTTCTTCTGGACTTGTGAAACGTCATCAGTCGCTGCCAAAGTACTGTTCCAATTCAAAGTTCACATCTAGCCAAGTCCAGTTCAAATCCCCGGATGTGTTCTTGATCCGCCCCTTTTACCGAGGATGCATCGAGAGGTGACTTGTGCTGACTTGAGACAGCCAGGTATCCCAGAATGCATCTCGCACCAACCAGCAAGCGTCAATAGCAGAGGAGAAAACCCGCGTAATATGAAAATACTACTGTTATTGTGTCACGAAATGTAATTTTAATAGTGTTTCAGGCGAGAATGTAGTTGTTTAAAGCTCAAATCTGTGGTTTATTTATAAAGATAGCACCTATTTGAAAAATGTATCTGACGTTTTCGGAGTTGTGAGATCCAGACGATCACCGGGAGTTCAGTGCTCATTTACCCCGACTGGAACAGCTTTTCCTCGGCTAGTCCTTCTGATGTTTGCCGCTGGCTCTCTAGTCTAGTGGTTAAACCAAGCGGCAACCTCCCCGTCTCTCTCTTGAAACCAACACGGAAGTGAATTAAACTGCAATTCATCGACTGGCCGCTTGAGGCAGGCTGCAAAAGTGAGTAAAATCTGTACCTCCCCCATGTTAAAATCCCCAACTTTACAGCAGAAAAAAATATGTTTACAGCCTGGAGCAAAAAATGGTTTTGGTCTATATAGCTAATTTTGCCCTTCATGACAACTGTGAGGGGGGTGAATTTTCTTTACAACTCATCCGTTTAAATTATATTTTATAATTATAATTATAATTAAATTATAATTATAATTATAAGCCTTTAAGTTCTGCATAATTAAGGGCATGGCCACTTGAGTGACTGGTGGATTGAGGCTGCTGTAACTGCTAGCCGACGTTTGTCTACCTGTTAACGTCACCCTCAGCTAATTCCAGCAGCTGCTGTACTTGCCATCTCTGTGTAGCAAAGCGCGGCTCGTCTAGTAGCGACTACGCCACCCCGGAGTACCGGGGAACTAATCTAATAAAGAAAAGGACACGAGTTCGTTTGCTCAGGAGAGGCAGGAGGCGTGAGTTCACAGTTAAACAATTAGTTTATTAAAGAAAACAATTAAACAAGAAAATAAATCACAATAACTGGTCTTGATCCAGAAACAAAATAAAGAAAAGTATTCACAAATAACTGGTCTTGATCCAGAAACAAAATAAAGAAAATAATTCACTGCTGGTGCTAAGGCTCCCGAAAGACAGGCTAGCTGTAGCTGCACATGGCCAAAAGAAACCCAATTTGGAACTAATCACACTCCACTACAAGCAGTGATCAAAAGATAACACACAGTGAAACAACCCTAATTAGTGTAAAGCCCGTGCAGCCGCAACCACCAGCGTGCTTCCTGGGACACCCGGCACCTGCGGAATACAAGAAATAAAAAGAGAAAAGAAAACAAGTAAGGCAAACAATAAAGACAGAATCAGTTTATAACACAATAATCAATTGAAACCAAGAAAAAGAAAATAATTTGTACCATATAAGTTACACATTCAAGACAACATGATCACAATCACAAGAAGTCACACAATCAGTCATAGAAATTACACAGCTGACCGAGAGAATTTAGCAGCTCTCAATCCATAAATCACCCTAACTCTGCAACATATTTTGAATTTTTTAGAGAATTAGGCATATCTGAATTTAAAAGAGCGTCCTACCCACATACATTGGAGTAAATGGATAAAAATGGTCTCATTTTACAGAAAACACTCTAAACTTTAACACAGTGGTGTAATATTGCATATATTGTATTGTATTTATTCACAATTTTTTGATAAACACATAAAAAGTCATATTTTTATATATTTTTTAATTATCTTTTAATTTGAAAATCTGTAATTTTGGACCTGTTTTGCCTTTGGCTCTTCTGCCAGTTCATTTTGATTCCACTAGGTGGCAGTAAACAGGGGAAAAAAGAAATTTCTTTCACCTTCACCAACTTTCACCAAATTTCACCTTCTAAAAAAAAGTTATTGATATTTAACTGAAAGGAGTCACTGGTGTCTCCAAGTGTACTTTTACAGTGTCTATTTTTGATTGCTAAAAGAATTGGGCATATCTGAATTTAAAAGAGCGTCCTAACCATATACATTGGAGTAAATGGATAAAAATGGTCTCATTTTACAGAAAACACTCTAAACTTTAACACAGTGGTGGAATATTGCATTTATTTTATTATATTTATTCACAATGTTATGATAAACTAGGATAAAAAGTCAGATATTGATTAATTTTTTTATTAATTTATTATTTGAGAGTCTGTAATTTAGGACATGTCTGGTGTATTTCCCTGTGGAAGGTTTCTTTTAAATCCTCTATGTGGCTGTGAATAGAGAAAAAAATAATTATCTTTCTATCACCTTCTTAACAAAAGTTATTGAGCTTTAATTGAAGGGAGCCAATGTCATCTCTGAAGTCTCCACGTTTACTCCATAAACCCAAATTATTCAAAGTGCAAAAATAGGCTTATTATCTGAAAAATACTATTTTTACCATGTTAAACTTGACAGGAGAAACACTTAATCACCTAACTTAACCCATGTTATGTAATATATTAGAAAAATGAGTGAGGTATGAGAAATTTGCAGTTCTTGTATTTTATTATACACAAATATAATAAACAGCACACCAAGACATTATCTACTTGAGTGTCCATCAGTGTGCCATTTTCTGAAACAGTTTCTAGATGGCACCAAGCACAAGGGTACATTGCTATTCGTACAGTACATAGGAGTCTTTACTTTGAGGCCTGAAAGTTTGCACAAAGCACAAACTCTCCTCCCACTTGCGGCATGTGACCCAAAGTACTCCGGACAACATTGCTCACCTGCTGCTGTGGCAGATGTGGGTGGCTCTGGGGCATGAGATGTGGATGGCTCTGGGGCATCTGAGGTGCTGGACTGTGTGGCTAGCTCAGACACAAGTCTCTCTCTGAATTCCTTCTGGCTGAGAGGAATTTTGTTCTGAGATTTGCAGAGGTGCTGGTAAAGAAGAAAACCGTTTACCACCGCAATGTCAACAAAATGAAAAAAAAAGTATTTTTTTCATCGTTTTGTGCATGACATTATAGTACCCAATGAGGGCATCTGACAGGTCCATACCTCCCATATATTTGTTGTAGTCTTTCACTGCCGCTGCAATCGGGACTCTGTGCCTTTCCCATACACCCTCGGGATTCTTGACGCGCCTGAGGACCTCATCACCGTCATATGCCTTGTGCATTGTCGAACACATTGTCACCTCTCGTGTGTCCATCCACTTTACAAAGAGAAGCTTCCCGTCTCGGAGCCATCGAATGGTTCCCCTTTGGGCTCTGCGGCTGATGTCATTTGCCTTGGTTTTGGGGAAGCCCCGCCGGTTGGTGCGTATTGTGCCACACGCCAGAGTCTTCTTAGAGAGCAAGTCCATAAAAAGGCATGGGCTCGTGTAGAAATTGTCCATAAAAAGCTGGTAGCCTTTGCCGAGAAGTGACAGATCCAGGAGCTGCATGACAGAATCATAACTGAGCCCTTTTCCAGTGGCCAGGGAAGATTTGCCTTCACAGACGAAGAAGTTCTATGTGTAACCACAGGCAGAATCAGCCAGCACGTAGAGTTTGTAGCCCCACTTGGTCGGCTTGTCTTTCATGTACTGCTTGATGCCGATTCGCGCCCTTGAAGCCACCATCCTCTCGTCCACTGCTAGCTGTCTGGATGGAAATACGTTTTGCATGCCGAGACGATGTCGTTGTACAGGGGTTTGATCTTGAAAAGTCTGTCGTAGGCTTCAGTATCCTTTTTTCTCGAGTTGTCTCGATCATCCTCAGGATCGCAAAGATGCAGGTTCCAAGAAATAGCCTGAAATCTGGACCTGGACAGGACTGATTTTGGGAAGGGTAAGCGGTAAATTTCTTTACCAGACCAGTAATCAATGATGTTTTTTGCACCGAGGAGCCCCATGTATATGACAAGTGCGATGTATGAATACATTTCCTGTGCATTCAAAGGCAACCAAAGGAAACGCTTTCCAGCCTCCGACCTCATTTGTGCAAAGGTATTGATGTTCTTCACAATGGTGTAGGGTCTGGACCAATCAGACACACACTAATTATTCATATTCATTATATTTAATGAATATAAAGGTCTATGAAACTCTCCCCCAAAACTAACCTCACAAATGAAGTTACTTTGTCAGCCGGGTGTCCGGTTACAGAACACTTTAAGACTGATAACAGACTTTTACGACCTCAAAGGAATGTGGCCACATGCGCCACATGCTTAAGAGAGAGAGACAATCTTTAATTAAATACACTTTGCGGTATTACTCTGATCTATGAAGGAACATGCCTCACAGAAACTGTGATGATTTACTGTCCCGTGTACTATTATTTATAACAATATGGTATGTTTGATTGGGGTGTATGTGGTTGCACAACCACCCAACGGTCAATATAACCTCACCTGTATCATGCTTCCTACCTAATTAATCCTCATTTAATGACACACACTTTGATGTACATCACCTTCTCTTAGAATGCAATGTGAATTTGTTATGTCTATTTGAGCTAGAATGAACAGTCTAAGCACGCTGGGGACAAAGACCATAAATCAACTAAGAGCCGGTTCCCCTCTCGGACATGTCACCTTACTTATTGGTCCATTCAAACCTTAGGGGTTGGTTCTTTCTCAGGCTATATCAGAGGCAGGCAACAGTGACCGCCCTCTCTTGGTAGTTTTCATCCTGCCGCAAACATTGTTTCAGGTGATACGGGGAACACCCTCCCCCCTCCATGGGGGCCCAGAGGCCTCCCAGCAGGCATGGATCCCAACCAGATCCGGCCTCATGGAAGAGAGAGGACACTCTCTCACAGAGAACCAAGGACAATCTCAGGAGTTTGTAACAACGACTCTAACCCACCATGCAAGTTCATCATATCTTCTTCATCCAACAAAGAAGAAAATGATAGAGACTTCAACATCTGACACTCGCAGAATCATCAACAACTTCAGTTTTCAACAACTTTGATAATAGTGTACGCTACCCAGGCATGCAAGTATACTTTTGATTTGATGCTTTGAAAATGAAATGCTGATGTTCTTCTCATATAGTTACATGGAACTCCTCAATAGTTCCGTTTTCGGTTTCGTTCTATCACTTACCTATCTATTCATGTGTGTATGTTGTTTAGTTTATTTATATTCATATAAATATCTATATTTAGTTAATAAAACTTGTACATAACATGTACAGTGGTGTGAATAAGTTATTACCCCCATGCTAAAGTTGCCTAAAAGGATAAACAATCATCTTTTGGAAATTGATCTCAATGCCTTAATTAGAAAAATGAGGAAAAATTCAACCTTTAAGGACACCAATTTTCTTTGTGTATGAATAATGTATCATAAATAAATAAATGTTCTTCCTTAAAATACAGGGTGCATAAGTCAGGCCCCCCCATGTTAAATTCCCATAGAGTCAGGCAGATTTTTATTTTTAAAGGCCAGTTATTTCATGGATCCAGGATAATATGCATCCTGATAAAGTTCCCTTGGCCTTTGGAATTAAAATATCCACACATCATCACATTCCCTTCACCATACCTAGAGATTGGCATGGGGTACTTTCCATAAGATCATCTTTCAATGCAAATCAAACCAGCTATTAGGCTAACTGAAATAACACCATGCCAATCTCTAGGTATGGTGAAGGGAATGTGATGATGTGGGATATTTTAATTCCAAAGGCCAAGGGAACTTTATCAGGATGCATATTATCCTGGATCCATGAAATAACTGGCCTTTAAAAAAAAAAATCTGCCTGACTCTATGGGAATTTAACATAGGGGGGGCCTGACTTATGCACCCTGTATTTTAAGGAAGAACATTTATTTATTTATGATACATTATTCATACACAAAGAAAATTGGTGTCCTTAAAGGTTGAATTTTTCCTAATTTTTCTAATTAAGGCATTAAGATCAATTTCCAAAAGATGATTTTTTATTCCTCTTTTTAGGCAACTTTAGCATGGGGGTAATAACTTATTCACACCACTGTATTTGGTTCTGTTTTGTGTGCAATACAAAGTCACTTTTACGATCGCGGTTTTTGCTACTTGCTCAAAGTGCTGTACATGCTAAGAAATAATTATTCTTCTGTGGCCATGGAAGATACCCTTTTCTTAGAATAAATTAATAATCAAAAGAGTTCGTTGGACGAACTGATTAATTGATTCTAATATTAATTCAGCCACATCAAGTTAATCCAATTAACTGACCCAAATATATTTATAATTAATAATAACAAGTTATTATTTATTATTAATATTTCCAAAAAGCTGAGTTCCTTACAATGGTGTCCACCACAGAGCCAATGAAGAAGAGCTGGAAGAGCTGCAAAGGGGAATAGATTCTGTCCATTACAAGCTGCACTCCTGGTTTCTTTTTGGAAGGAAACTTGGTAGCGCTGGAACCTCATCCTCCACACTGCAGTCATTCCACCTTTCTGTGCCACCATCCTCTGACATCGCACTTGCTGACCTTTTTGTCCCCCGTACAGAATGAGACCTCCCTCTGTTTTGCTTGCTGGGAGCTCCAGCTCTCTGTGGCCTCACAGAATCACCAACAGAGGGTGTGGGGGTCTTGGAGGTGTGAGGTGGGCAAACAACCTCCCTGCTGCTGGTGCATGGCAGATCTGGCTGCCACTCATCACCACTGTCCAGACTGCAAAACAAAACAAATTTATAAATACACATTGCAATTTAGAAATGCATGCTAATTTTACATGCACAAAAATAATTCACATATGCACATAACAGATATAAGAATATAATTTGCATATCCACATACTATACACAAATACATGTGTGCAACAATAAATAAGCACAACTCATGCATGCACATTCTAATATGACTGTAACAGAAACATGTAGAATGCATTTCATGTATAGATAAAAAAAGATGTAAAAAAAAAAAAACCATATGCATGCCATAGTTCAAATAAGCTTGGGAGCATTTGCTTTTTGACACAAACATGTATACACACACAAACGCATCATGCAATTGATGAACAAATATGTGCACATGCATACATCAATGTGGATCAGGTTGCCCACATGCTAAATTAATGTTACATGCAGATTTGCATTTGCTTTTTGACTCAAACATGTATACACACACACACGCACACACACACGCACAGATGAACAACACATGCACACACTGATGAACAACACCTGCACATGCATGCAAAACTACAAATACACATGTAACATTTTAGCACATGTGGGCGCCAAACAGCACAAAAGGCTTAGCAAAAGCTCCCAAGCTTATTAGAACTATGGCATGAATATATGCGTGGGTTGTGCTAGTTTATTATTGCATGCATATGTATTTTGGGTGCAACAATAATCTCAAATATGCATGCGACAAAGTACGCCACAAAAAAAAAAAAAAAAAAAGCACATGCTTAGCATAACCACCGATGCTAATATGAATATCCGCATGCATGGGTTGTGATATTTCTCGATGTCTGATGCATGCATATTTTGTATTGTGGCATGCATAATTTGTTCATGAAATAAACAAATACAACGTTTATAAGTTCGAAATGTGTACTTACTCAAATTTAGGATCCTCGCCGGCATTGTAAGCAGCTTGTCTAACAGAGTCAAAACTTGCATTGCTACAAGTTTCAGTGTCACTCTGTCGATCAAGCTCCGCCAAAACCTCCTCCACGCCGACAAAAAACTTTCTTGAAGCCATTGTCCAAAGACAAAACACTCCAACCAGTTGTAAAAAGCACGCAATAACTCGAAAAAACTCACAAAACTATCCAACTATCCCAAACACAACTCCACCTTCAACTGCAATGATTGCAGGCTGGCGCGGGAAAATCAAAAAGAAGACCCGCCTCCTCAACTTTGACATAAGAGAACTTGGGCTCTTATTGGCCTAGAGGCATGATCGACGTGTCTATGGATTGCTGAGAGGCTCAGCTTTTTTGAAATATGACGCAATACGTGATGACGTCATCACGATCGCGGCTAACAAAGACAATGAAAACTAAGGATAATAAGAGTATCGCATGTTTTGATCTGGACATCGGTGACATATTACAATGTCAGTTGGCCATACATGCTCACAGACATGTGAAGATAGTCTCATTTTGAAGAAAACAACCTAAGGAACGAGCTGATATAGCGTTTGAGGCTAGTAGCTCCACACGGAAGTAGTGATCCGAACAGGAATATGACTCATGTGTTTTCTCGTTCAAAAGAGTCATTTGCATCTTCGTGATTCTTTTGATAATAATGCTATTATAAAGTGTTGGTTCGGTGAAATAAACTGCACAGTGATAATCTTGAGAGTGAGAGCTTTCATTTGATATATGACTTGCCTATTTCTGGTGAGTTCATGGGATATAAATATGAAATTGAATATTATTCATATGATTTTCTCAAGGGGGGGTCATTGAGGGGGGGTCGAATTTAGACCTTATTATCTTCTTTGATGTAACATAAATGCAAAAGTGATGGAGATGTCAAGAAAGCTGAGATTCTAAGCTTTAAAACAATATCATATATGTCTATTTTTGTGCTGCACAAGTTATAGATTTTTTTAAATGATTATGATGATGCAATTTTGGACCCACTGGTGGGTCCGTGGGGGGACGCAGAGTTGGAGTGGTTTTAAACAGTGACTATAATGCCGCTAAGGACTAGTGACAAGACAAACAAAATTACACACAAAAAAGAACAACTGCCTAAAGCAGACGTGGTGGGGTTACAGCGGTAATTAATTCGAGTTCCCCACAAAACAGCTCCCCACAAAGCAGCAGACGTGGTTCAAAGCGCGAGGATTGCTGACAGCCAGTTAAGGTGGCGACTCAACCTTGCTTTAACGCGAGCAAAGAGAACTCCTAAACACAAATATTCATTAACCATCTAATTAAAAACAATTAAAATTACAATGAAAACGATAAACGATGTACTCACCCTGATTTAGTATCGGCACACATACGGAAATCACAGGCGCACAAAAGTCCTTTAGTGAATCGAATCACAAATGCTGGTGCTCTGACGCTTAGGGGGTGCCCCACCAATGGAAACTCCGTCACACTAGAATGTATTGCAGATCACTCAAACAAACTTCCTAAAAGATTACAACGGCACCACACTAAAACTCACCTAAATGTGGATGTCATTCCAAAAACACGCACAGCCTTGATGGCCTAGTGTCACACTAAACAAAAGAGATAATGCAACCTCACTTCTATGGAAGTAAAATAATGTCAAATGTTTTTGAAATAAAAAGCCTGTTGAATTGCACTACTTGAAAAAAAAAATAGGCATTGCATTAACCATGATTGCATTTTAATGCATTGTATTTTTAGGGCTTGCATTTTTATGGGCTGAAATTCAACATGGTTGAATATTTAAGCTGTGAATATTTCAATTAAAAACATTTCAAACACATTTTCATTATTAAAAATTCAATAATCCATATTCACCATTCATATTTCATTTCCAAAATATTCAAACTGTTTAAAAATACAACCAATAATATTCAACAGGCAATTTTCGGTCCATTTTATTTCGCTTTGCAAATTCGCTTCCACAAATTCAGTGGTTCAAATTCGACAGTAAATTCAACATTGACGTCCAGGAACTGCAGGAAAAGCAGTAGATTGCCGAGCATACTCTCCATCTGCTGTTAGTCGACCTCACCATCAGATGGTGCAAAATCGCTTGTTGTTGACGAAGACATTTCATTCATAAAATGGAAATGATTATCTGTGACAGTATATGCGGAAAAGATGATAAACACACAAAAGCTGTGTTTATGTTTCATTCAATAACTTCATTGTTACTTTCCCTGTGTATTCTACATGTCATCAGCTTTCTCTACCATGAACAGGATTAATCGGTTTCCCTCAATACCTCATACTCAAGGATTCCCTTTCCGTTGGGACAAAACGCTTAACACATACAGTGATATAAAAGACCAATCTTGCACCTTATTGGGGATGTAGGCTGTAGGCTACTATATAGGCTACAGGCAAGAAGATGGACTCAGATTATAAACTTTACGCGCAAAGTTTCATGCTGAGCGTTTCGTGATATACTGGCATAAAATCAACACTTGATCAATTAATACTAACACTTTCTATTCTATTCTATTCTCTCTCTCTCTCTCTCTCTCTCTCTCTCTCTCTCTATATATATATATATATATATATATATATATATACAGTATAAGTCCAAGTCCTAAAATGCCTACGTGTATTGCATTAGCTTAAACTGGGATCATAGTATTTGCATATTGTTGTCCTCCTATTGTTAGTTTAACTGTAAATCGCTTTGGATAAAAGCGTCTGCTAAATGACTAAATGTAAAATTGGCTTGACATTGGACATTCGCACATTTAGGGACCGTCTCTAAAGTTGCATACAACATTGGCATGTACATTTCTAACTTCAATAGCAAACTTAAATTTATTTGAATAAATATCAAAAATCCAAAGGGTGCGCATTATGCCTGACACTACATGAACACTTTACAGTTGGTTTTATGACTGTAAGTCGTTCTATTCAAATGCTATTGAAGTTAGAAACGTGTATACCAAAGTCGTATACACTTTAGAGACGGTCCCTAAATGTGTGAATGTCCAACATCAAGCCATCTTTATGCCAGTCTATCACTGGGAAACGCTCAGCTGTGCGCGTTATTCTGAGTCCATCTGCTTGCCTGTGAGTTTGGACTTTTACATCACTAGTCCATTAAGCTACTTTAAGCGTTGTATATGTCCAGCAGGGTAATCCTGAAGTATTGAGGGAAACCCTAATAGCCTGCATGCAGCACATCGCCACAATATAAAGTTAAGGCAACTAAACAACCAAGAGAAATATATGTCAACCTCAAAAATGTAACATTGGATCTGTATATCCGCATCGGGGAATAACATTATGATCTCGTTCACGGTAGAGAAATATGCATGTAGGCTACACAGGAAAAGTAACCGTGAAGGCACCGAATTTAACAAAAACAGCTGTCATAATAATCACAAATAAACTTACATTGCTGTAAATGAGTTTTATGAATGAATGACTTGCTCTAATTTTTCTGGACTTCATCAACAACACGCGCTTTTGCACCCCCTGATGGTGAGGTCGACTAACAGCAGATGGAGAGTATGCTCGGCAATCTACTGCTTTTCCTGCAGTTCCTGGACGTCAATGTTGAATTTACTGTCGAATTTGAACCACTGAATTTGTGGAAGCGAATTTGCAAAGTGAAATAAAATGGACCGAAAATTGCCTGTTGAATATTATAGGTTGTATTTTTAAACAGTTAGAATATTTTGGAAGTGAAATATGAATGGTGAATATGGATTATTGAATTTTTAATAATGAAAATGTGTTTGAAATGTTTTTAATTGAAATATTCACAGCTTAAATATTCAACCATGTTGAATTTCAGCCCATAAAAATGTAAGCCCTAAAAATACAATGCATTAAAATGCAAGCAAGGTTAATGCAATGCCTATTTTTTTTCAAGTAGTGCAATTCAACAGGCTTTTTATTTCAAAAACATTTGACATTATTTTACTTCCATACACTTCAATACTACAATCAAAACAGCCAGCTGCACAGCGGAAACACATACCTCTGCGGTCTCTTGGAATGACGACAAGGGCGGGCTTTCGGCAATGACGCATCCCAGGGAGCATAAACGACGAGTCTATAGAGGGTATGCATGTGACGTCAGCGTTGGCCGGAGTGACTGCGGATACGCCCACAAGTGGCAAAAAGACTGAGCGGCAGCATTGGTTTTCAGCGTGAATGCTGCGGAAAAACACACAAAACGCGTCTAAAACGGGAAAGAGCTTTGAGACTGACTGTACAACTAGATTTGACAAGAAATATGAGGTATATTTTTACAGACTACCTAAAGCTACAGACAGGGGCGCCGCTAGATATTTTGGACCCTATGAAAGAATATGAGGTTGGGTCCCCTACCGCATCCATTACATTAATAAAATCGATCTCTGGGGGCCCCAAAAGTGTGTGGGCCCTTAGAATCATCCTAACTCCCCCCCCCCCCTTAGCGGCGCCCCTGGCTACAGAACAGAGAAGCAAATAGATCGCTGCAATTCATAGAAACAACTGGACTCCAGGCAGCGAAATGTGGATTTGCAGTTATCATTTTTGTGTCAATATGCTGAATTTAGTGGTAAAATCATTCTCTATATATTGTATTGTTATATATTGCAGTGACAACTCATCAATCAAATATTTACCACTGTATAATTTGACATTTTTAAATAAACACTGACAAAAAACTATACAAGTTTTAAGTCTAGACGATATGATGATATATATAACATTGATATAAGTGATCACCTGGATTTAGACCTGCTTATATTGTATTTATATAAAGCGTTCACAGGCAAATTTGCTGTATGTATTTACCCGGTGTCAAAATCAGGCACATATAAATGTCAGGAAACACGATTCCTGCCTGAATGTCAATATCCATGGATCACTGGATCTTTAGTAAGTTGTAAGGAACACTTACTATATTGAGTCCAATCTTTAGTTTAAACTGATAATCGTTTGTTTTACTTGTGTTTTCGCAGTTTCCCCTATTAAATCCAGTCACGCAGCTGCTCTTCTGCCACTCAGTCCGGCTGAGGGGGCTTGTTCCGGCGGCAAAGTGACGTTAATGCATTCCCTTTGGGAATCCGGCGAAACTACCGGAAGTAAGCGGGCGCCAAGCACCCTGTTGCTGGGTAGCGTCGCGCCATTGCAACTTGCGCCCACTGGAATAAACAGCCCGCGATTTACGACTGTCACCAGGCACGTGCACAGGTAGGGCTCAACCTGTGCAGAGCACATGCCCTTTTTGCCCTTACACTCCGAAGTGCCCTTTTTTTGGTGGTGTTTTTTATTTTATTTTATTTTTTATCAATGCTATTGGTCACCCTTTACGCCTGTCTGTCTGTTTTACAAATATTTAGCCAATGAAAGTTCTTAAAACGAGCTTGTGTAAATCTTATTCGATCCTCAAGCTGTCAGTATGCTGATAACTCCGCCCCCTCTATATCCACTGAATCAACTGAAGTTCCACAGCAGCCGCACTGTAGACAGCAGCTGAACGAAGTTTTGCGAAGGGTAAATAAATATCTTGTTGTTTGAATAAGTACTACTAAACACTATGTCTATAAAGACTCATATTTTATTTATTTGATGTCTGACTCACTGACTGAGACACGTGGGACGTCGCCTGAGAGAGAGGTTTAGGCTAGCATTTGCCATAGTCATAACCAATAACGTTACATAGCCTACACTTAAATACCCTATGCGTGCATACAGTAGCATTTCATCTTTTATAAATTGCAATTTTGGCCAAATGTATTTTACAACAGAAAAAAAAGGAGCGCCCCGCCTATATAGTTAACGTTAACAAACTAGTTTGTAACCTGTTGATGAAAATGTAATGTGATGACGGCAGTTGCCCGCGCCGTTTTAATGACGGACAAAAAGAATGCACATTTGCACACATTCGCTGGTCTAAAACGATATATTGATTAGTAATTAAACAACATATAATTTGTTTTTACTATCAGAAAATCATAACAGATGCGCCCCCGCGCTGTTTCGTACTGGAACTTACACAAAGCGACGAGTGATCCTCGTCACCTAGGTAACATATATTTATTTCTTAATAAATATTCTTCTTTGATTCATGATTGCTGATACACTTAATTTATTAACATTTAGGCTAATCATGTTATGGTATTAATATTAAATTATGGTTCATTCAAGGCTGTTAATATGCACGTATTCGCTATCTAGCTAATTTTTTAATCTATAGGCAACTTTCCGCTCGTACTCACGTGTATAAAATGTAGTAAAACATGGTTTTACTACAGTAATGTTGTAGTAGTAACTAATAAATAACATTACAGAAGATCACTGTGAAATCTTTATATTTTATCATGCAGAATGTAATTCATGATTTAATTCATTGCAAGGCTTAATTTATTTGATCCAAAATACAGCAAAAACAGTAGCCTAATATATTGTGAAATATTTTTACAATTTAAAATAACTGTTTTCTATTTGAATATATTTTAAAATGTAATTTATGTCTGTGATCAAAGCTTTTCAGCATCATTACCCCAGTTCAGTACTTTTCAGTGTTACATGATCTTTCAGAAATGCTTTTCACTGCAACTGTACTTTTCACACTATTTTATATTTATTTTTTTTCATTGCTGGCTTATTTTAGGGAAAATGTAGTGAATAAGAGACCTTCAAGAGACCAACATCCCTGGTCCTCCACAGTATCAAATTTTTGCCAGGTAGGCGGATACATGTTGGATATGCTATAGTAATGTATAGTATGTCCAACTCAATTCCAGATTATAAGAAACTATAGCCATACCGTTTATGGCTATAGTTTCTTATAATCTGGAATTGAGTTGGACATAATTACTTAAATTATATTTAAAAATAGTTTGTCAAAAATACTTGACTCATTGCTCTACCTTCCCCTCTTCTCAATGTCATACATAATCATGTTAACCAAATAATACAAATTAGCTTATAAAACCAAACAGAATAGCTAAAAAAGAGAGAATATATATATATATATATATATATATATATATATATATATATATATATATATATATATATATATATATATGTATTATTTTGTGTTATTGAATTTGTCAGGAAGATGTGACTATTTATTCATTTTATGTAGGCTTACTAAATAATCTTGATATAAAGAAAGGGAGGGGGGGGGGGTGGTGCCCTTTTTCAGTTTCAGCACATGCCCCTCAAAAGGTCTGTGCACGGCCCTGACTGTCACTAACGTTACAACTTTTATAATGTCGAGTGGGAAAACATGTTCCGTTTTAAATTGTTTCAATGGCGGCAGTTAAATTTCAATTTGGAAGAGAAAACATTGTGAGCTACATAAAATACCCCGGGTCGACTGCCCCTGTGTCTGTTGTTAATGTTTGATTTGCTTGACTGTGACAGAATTTTTTTTAAATAACAAATTAAATTAAATATAATGCAGTTTTTGTTATAATAACAATTATTTAATGACATAAGTAAAAATTATAATAAATATGTAATATAGTGCTCAGCAAAATCTCCTCTCTAGCTATTTTTTCTATTCAATTAACATGCTATGGTCATTAAATGGCTTTCCTGAGCTAAATGTAACGTTATGTGACATAATTGTTCTCCTGCTGTTATATTGACCTCTTTCCATGGTTTAAAAACACTAATTGGTCGATATTATGTATACTTTCTAGCTGTACCTTACCCTTGCCTTTTGCAATGTGAAAATTAGATAAATAATGGACACAAATGAAAAACATGAATTCGTTTATTTGATGTCATTCATTTATTTATTGTTGCCAAATGGACAGATCTTTTTATAGTTTCCTTGTTAGCTAACGTTAGCCTAGCTAGCTTGCCAAGCTATTTTCATAAATAATCTTTAAGATCGTTTGTACCTTCATCTGTGACTGGAGGCCACTGTCTAACATTATCAACCCAACAAGTCATTTTGCCTGGCTGTAGCTGTCATCGAGGGTGCGTTATCACAGAGGTTTGTTTACATACCGGTAACAGCTCAGTAATGGCGTCGCCACAAGATGGCAGCCTACACAGAACTCTCGTCGGATTCGTGTATAGGGACGTCCCGCGTGACGTCACGCCATTTGGAGCAGCCATCTTGACGGAATAGAAAATGATATCGCCGGTGATAATACAGCTCGTCGCGAAATATTTCTATCATGCCCGAGCGATGCTGTGCAGCTGGATGCGATCAGATACGTGATCATACAAAAGGAATATCTTTATACCGTATCCCAAAAGAAACAAAACGGAGAAACAAGTGGTTGGCGGCAATAAACAGGCAACGCTGAAGGCGATGTTTGGCTTCCAACTCAACACACGCGGCTTTGCAGTCTTCATTCTGGATCAGATCAGGTAAGTTGTCCCTCGAAGGCTAATGTATGATTTCTCTGAGTTCGGGATCAAATGTTATAAATCCACTGTCGCCATAGAAATCTGCAATGTTTGTGTGCACTACCAAGCATTCAGCATAACATAAGCTTGTCTTAGCCGGACACATCAGGCTCCCAATTTTACGATATACATATATATATATATATATATATATATAGTTGTTGCTTTAAACAGAAAATCATTTGTTAATCAAACTTTTAGCTGTCGCCCTGTATGATATAACTATTGTGCTTTTTTTTTTTCACGGTTCTAATGGTGTATGGGTTGACTACCCATTTTTGTAGCAGTGAAAAAAAAAACTACCAACATTAGCTAGAAACAGTATTAAAGTAACGTTAGTAGTAAAGAGTAGAAAAGAGCCGTGGAACTGCTCAGTTAGCTTCAGAGTCACTACTGGTAAATGCATTTATGCCCATCCCTAACAAAGAGTATAGAAGAACTTCTTCTATACTCTTTTCCCCTAATAATAGATCCATTGCGACTGAGTAGCTGACGGATGTATTCCATCAAAATGGCTGACACGCGGCTAGGGGTCACGTGACTGGGAGATCCCTATATCATAGACTGTAAAAAAATATGATGGTAGTGTCCATGACGTCACCCGTAGGTTTCTGAAGAGCGTTTTTGAAGCCTTAGGCCATGTGTCCACCAAAGCGTTTTTTCACGCACCTGGCGTAAAATTCTAATTGTTTTCAATGGGAGCGCCGTAACGAGGCGCTGAGCGTGTATTTAACGCTCAATCGCTGAGCTTTCGCCGTTTTTTACTGGTCGCCGAGAGTTCAACTTTGGGTAAAACGCTGCGCTCATCACTGTCACTTTTTACACAGCCGTCCAATCACAGTGGAGGAGGGGCGGGACAAATACCACACCGACCAACTGTCACAACATTCTTTCTGAACAACGACGTCAACCAGCAGAGCTAACCGAACAAAATGGATGAAAAATATTTTTTTAGTATGAAACAAATTATCTACGAAATCAGTTACAAGTAAACTGTGCTGCGGATATTCTGTATCATAGCAACGAATCGTCTCAACTGAAAGAACGCAGCGCTGCCAAAAGCGCCCGCTCTCAAGCGCCCACAGCTATGCGTTTTCAGCAGAGTGTCTAGCGTTTTCAGCCGGCTAAAAACGCTTTGGTGGACACACGGCCTTAGGCCTAATTTGTTTCATACTAAAAATTTATTTTCATCCATTTTGTTCGGTTAGCTCTGCTGGTTGATGTCATTGTACAGAAAGAATGTTGTGACAGTTGGTCGGTGTGATATTTGTCCCGCCTCTCCTCCACTGTGATTGGACGGCTGTGTAAAAAGTGACAGTGATGAGCGCAGCGTTTTACCCAAGTTGAACAGTTTTCAACTCTCGGCGACCAGTAAAAAGCGCCGGGCGCTCAGCGCTTGAGCGTTAAATACACGCTCAGCGCCTCGTTACGCTCATGGCGTTTAAAAAACGCGGCGCTCCCATTGAAAACAATTGGAATTATACGCCAGCTGCGTGAAAAAACGCTTTGGTGGACACCCGGCCTAAAGTGGGCGGAGTCACTCGTCGCCATCTTGGAAGCGCGTCACAGTGCGTCACTCCCGGATAAACGAAAATGGGCAAAAAGGCGGGACGTGGGTGGAGTTGAGGTGCCTGGATGCTGAAACTACGCCCGCCTAGCTCGACGTGATCGAGTTTTCTCAGGCTAAGGAGCTAATGTGCTACTGGCCTCGCGCTGAAGTGACAGCTGACTTGAAGAAGTAGACCTAAAGTCAGTAGTTAAAGTTCATGTTTTTGCCCTTTGAAATACTATAATAGTTAAAAGACATAACTAACCATGAGACTAACGTTATGTGTATTGTGATGCATTATTACTCTCATGCAGTAACTTACAATATTTGCTCTGAGTGTGTATGTGACAGTGATTCATGCGCATACATGTCAGTCAGTGCGGCATCGCACGTCAAGTTCGTAGAGAGCTTTATTCAGTCCATTTTAAATTCTGATAGATATTACCTAAGAAGTTCAAGTAATGCACTAGAAATCCGCGCTCATTTAAGGGACGAAGAGAAAACACTGACACCTGCAGGATTTAATCTGACGGTACTTTTTATTGAACACTAAAAAGTTAAATAAGCATATTATAGTCTATTTGCTCCGTAAGATCAACGGTACAGCAGAACGAGTGTGGCCTCTATATCTTGGACGTTTTTAAATCTGAACTCCAAAAAGCAACGATATTGTCAGACATCCATGAGTGCCTGTTCACAGAGGAAAACAACTGAAGAACAGCGCTGGTTGCTCTCTCGACACTCGACAACGACAGAATCCAACGGCGTGGGCGAAGGTAAGGGCGGCGTGTAATAAACTGTATGAAATAATCCCGAAAAAAGTACAAACACGGCAGAGATGACAAGTTCACCAGCTGGAATCAACTATGATGGCTAACAGAGAGCAGACAAACGGCTAGTAACAGCAGCGGCAATCCACCTGTCACTCAAGTGGCCACGCCCTTGATTATGCAGCATTTTAAGGCTTAATATAATTTAAACGGATTAGTTCTAAAAAAAATTCACCCCCTCACAGTTATCATGAAGGGCAAAATTAGCTGTATAGACCAAAACAACTTGCTGTAAACTTGTTTTTTTTCTGCGGTAAAGTTGGGCATTTTAACATGGGGGAGATACAGATTTGACTCACTTTTGCTGCCAGCCTCAAGCGGCCAGGCGATGAATTGCAGTTTAATTCACTTCCGTGTTGGTTTCAAGAGAGAGACAGGGAGGTTGCCGCTTGGTCTATATACGCCAGGGGCGGCACCCCATTGGTCATATACGTAATGAGGATGGCGTGGCAACGAGTCACTCACTTCACCACATCTGCAGTGTTTGTGCTTTTTTCGGGATTATTTCATACAATCTAATACACGCTTTATACCTTTGGCCACGTCGTTGGATTCCGTCGTTGTCGAGTATGGAGAGAACAACCAGCGATGTATTTCCAGTTGTTTTCCTCGCATGCACTAATGGATGTCTGACAATTTCGTTGCTTTTTGGAGTATACAGGCTACACTCGTTATGCGGTACCGTTGCTCTCACGGAACAGATATGCTTATTTAACTTTTAAGTGTTAAATAAAAAGTACCGTGAGATGAAATCCTGCAGGTGTCAGTGCTTTCTCTCCGTCCATGCAATAGATGCACACCCTTGAATGAGCGCGGATTTCTAGTGCCTTTACTTGAACTTCTGAGGTAATATTTTTGGTTTAACCCATTTGAGAAATTGAGAGGCGGCCAAAATCAGATTTTAAAATCGACTGAACTGAATAAAGCTCTTTACGAACTTGACGTGCGATGCCGCGCTGACTGACATGTATGCGCATGAATCACTGTCACACGCACAAGCTCAGAGCAATATTGTAAGTTACTGCATGATTATACATTTTTAACTAACAGAATAATAATGCATCACAATACACATAGTATCACTTTTAGTTACGTCTTTTAATTATTATAGTATTTCGAAGGGCAAAAACATGAACTTTAACTATTGGCTTTACTTCTACATTCATCTGTCACTTTAGCGTGAGGCCAGTAGCATATAGCATTAGCACCTCAGCTCCACCCACGTCCCGCCTCTTCGCCCATTTTCTTTTATCCGGGAGTGACGAGAGATGACGCGTTGCCAAGATGGCGAAGGTTGGCCCCGCCCACTTTAGGCTTCAAAAACGCTCTTCAGAAACCTACGGGTGACGTCACGGACACTACGTCCATATTTTTTTACAGTCTATGGGTTAAACATGAGATATAATTTTTGTCTTGTCTTGTGTATAAATCGATCTTTGGTCTCATTAATCTATAGTTTGTTCCATGGCAAATCGTTTTGGCGGAGGGCAAAGTGAAGTTTCATAACTTTATATATTTATATTTAACTTTAACTTTGTAGCCTATTAGAGAGCTGACTTATGTTTGACTGAATTGTTTGCTTTATTTCTCATTGTATAGCTTCTTATACCTATTAGGCAACTTATACTTTTATACTGGATATTATTGATCATTAAAACTTTTTTTATATTATTTTACTATACATTCTCTTCACTGTGTGTACATGTATAATAAAATAAATTGACACAACCCTGTCTCTGTTTGTTAAATGTCAGTTTTAATGATCAAAAATGTTTCATATTTTTAAAATGAAAACAAAAAGAAGCAGGGTTGTGTTTTATATTTCGTGTTGTTATAAATATATGCAGTGAAGATGATCAATGTGCGTTGCCTGAACCACATTTGTGTGGCCATTAATATGTTTAAGATTTTTTTTTAAATGAAAAGAGGCAGAGTGGTGTTTTATTACATATTTCGTTTTATTGTTGATGAAAAGAGGCAGAGTTGTACCATATTTCCATATCCAAAGAGATTTTCCATACCATATTACTGCCTAAAATACTACATAAAGAGATAACCGGAGTAGCCAAAGCGTGCTGAGTGAAGCGATCAAGAACGCAGCTGGTCCATTTGCAGAATAACCGGACTTGCGTCCTCTCGTCCTCGGGAGTTCGTTCGAGTCGAACTTGGCAAGTCTGAACTACCAAGGACGCAAGTCCGAAGTTTGCGTACTTGGTATTGAGAAACGGCCACTGCTTATGATCTATGGGGATTTAAAAAAAAGGAGTGGGTGGATTTTTATCACTGCAGGGTGGTTGTATACACACTGCCATCACACATTTATGTCCAAACACCATGCAAAAGTGAATTTTGCATAATAGGTCCCCTTTAACACTGGGTATTAACAAATATTCGATTTCAATTTTAATTCATAAGATTATGATTTGATTCAATATGATAATTACTAATTAAATGTATATCAAGTAGTGCTTATAGAACCACAAACTCAATTGGAAGTTTTTCGAATTCAATAACAAACAGGCCCTTATGAACAATTTATATGGCACCAGAGGGGGGCCAAAAAAGATATTTGGCATTCACATGAACGACAGATTGTTGCACCAATAACACTTTTTGAATATTCTCAATCCAGATGCGCATGGTTTTGACCATTGCGCAAAGGGGGAATAATGGTAAGGAAATTAAATTAAAAGGCATTTTAAATTAAAAGGCATTTTTTGCAAATTTTTGTCTGTCCACGTGAAATTTGTGCCAAAAACAAAGGGCCATATATCAGAACCAGAAGGACTATTAAAACACTTGGTAATGGATTATGTGGACATGATATAGATGGGTAAAAGCAATGAAATCAGCAGAGGAGGGGCAGGAGCAGAAATTTAAATTTTCTAACAGAGAAGTAATTCTTAGACTGAAATTCTCAAAAATAAGTTCAGATAATGGGTCAGCATTCATTCCAGAAATATTGAAGATTAAAAATAATTGTATATGAACACTTAAATTACACACAAGGAAGTTTTAATAATAATTAAGTTATAATGCTAATGGTTTAAATGGTTGATATAAAAACTTTTAGATTGTTATATTTATTTAGATATACAGAAAAATAAATGTACATATAATGAATATGTAAGATAGTGCAAAAAGTTTTTTTCTAGAGTTATTTTTTCTAATTGTCTAATGAGTTTATTGAGGTAAATATAACTGCTCTCAAGCTTTCTTAGTTTGAGTGATTACATGAGACATAATTAGTTTATTCACGATAGTTTATTTAGAAATGAGTAAAAAGGAAGAAAAGGTATTCAGTTAAGGTATTCTTGAACTGAGGAGCTACAATGAGAATGAGGAGCTACAACACACGAGATTAAAAATGTCAAAATTGTATTTATTGTTTAAATTTGGTAATAAAATAGACAGAATTTTAAATATCAAACTTTATAACAAAGCACAAAGGATATTTATTGTATAAAAGGTGCACTACAATGTTCTGTTCGATCATCTACTAAAAATGACTGACTAAAAGATCGATTCCTCGAATTTAAGAATTTATATTCCTTCATAAAAATAAGAACCAATTTAAAATGAGAAATAGTTATTTTTACCCAGCCCTATTTTGAATCAATATTCATATGGATCACTTAAAACAAAAACGCAGAATGAATCAATAATACTACTATAATCAGCAGAGATTTATTGTAATGCTTTGTCTGCATTAGGAGGAAAAGAATTACCTGAAAAAAGTAGAATGACTTATGTTTGGAGATCAGTGTTGCACTTTTACCAAATAACACTGCGCAGGGAGGAAAAATTAGCGAATACGATTAAGTTAAAAAAGCTTAAGAGCAGAAGTTAAGGAAAACTTGATTTAAAGTTTGGAGAATTATGAGCATGGTTTGTTCAATTAGGGATGTTTTTTGGAAATGTAATATTGAAAGGAGGTTATTATTCTGTTGTGTACATCCCATATTAAGATCACTAATGGTCAAAACCACGGTTAAACAAATAGAAATGTTTTTTTTTTTTTTTTTGTTCTATGTTTCTCCTCTAAATGATCTATCAACACGAATACAAATGTATGATTGTTGATTTATGCCTTAATTGTTTGTACTTGAATTCTCTCTCTCTCTCTCTCTCTCTCTCTCTCTCTCTCTCTCTCTCTCTATATATATATATATATATATATATATATATATATATATATAGTAATGCTGAAATCTCAAGATAATGAAAACTAATTTTAGAGGGCAACCAAATCATATATTATTAAGATTGGGCTTATAAACCAAATTGCTATTTACAAACATTGGATGCTGACTCAAGTACCTCAAATAAGGACAAAGAAGATGATTGATGAGCCTAACCCCTCCCTGAAGGGTGACCCTCTACGATGTGCAAAGTGTCTAGGTCGAAGAGGATATCTACAGCTATACTTTAAATAGTATAATGGATTTTTATGTTTGACATACAGTACTCTACATAACTGTGACAATAACAGGCAATGCGGAACCAAGTGTATACACACACTTATAACAATGTCTTATTCTTTGTTTGTTTTATTAGGGAGTAGAGAATCTTTCACTTTCTCTATTGAAAGAAAAACAAAAAACAACTGAAAGAAAGAAAAATGTATGGAGAGAGATGTTTGGCACTCCTCCGCAGTGTGGTGGCATAATCTAGTTTTTGGAAAGAAGAATGGGTGACTCAATTTAGTCATTAGGTAGCATAACTGAAGGGGCTGGATTTTGAAACTACACTCTGGAAAAGGATAGTGAAAGTGGGGCTTAAGTAAGCCCTAGAGAGGGGAATGTTGAAGATTTTATTATTTAGAAAATAAGTAACTTAGCTATATATTTGTACACTATTATTTCCTCTGTGTGTGACTTTGGTTTGACTTTTGGAAGCCTGAGAAAGGCCTGGAATGTTGCTTGCAGCCGAAAATTCTATTCTGAGAAGTCACATGGTACAAAACCTTTAATCAAAAATATCTATAGTGTGTTCTGGAACTAAGCAACTAGGTCACTGAATCACAAAACCCCCGGATTTGTTCAGATACGCATAACTCTTTTTCTGTGGCTTGTTTGGAACTATTGTCATTGGAGAAATAGAGCAAAAACAGAGAATATTTACAATATTATGTCACATGTTTATTACAATAAAATGTCACATCACAATATTCACTCTTTGTTTACTGAACTGTTGTATAAAATCATTATCACATTTGCAATCATGCCAATATTCTGGAAATATTTTTTAATATCATGTTATAAATATAAAAATAACTTTTTTCCATTTTTTCCACATCTTGAACTTTGGGTGAATATTAATTCTGCTCGCATTTTGCACCCCAACCCCCTGATAACATCTGACCCTGCTTCAAGAGAAACATAAAACACGACAAAACATCATTAACAGTTCCCCTGCAGTCGCTCACGTTCGGCGTAACGTCGACGTGATGACGTAATTGGGATCACTTCAGGGAGCCCTATCAACTTCGAGTGTCTACAAAACGAGCCAATGAACGTTGGCGTGCGTGAAAAGCGTCACGCGCCCCGCCCCGCAGCAGGGTATAAACAGGAAGCAGGTGCAATCACTCATTGTCTTTCGCCTCGGAGCCAAGTTTTCGTTTCGACTCTGAGTTTCTGCAGACTGCAACGTTGAAGACTACAAAGAAGAAACTCTGTTCCATTGCTGGTATGACGGCGCGATCACCGGTGGCCGCGAGCATTACAGCTCACAACTGCTGTTCTCACAGCATTGCTTGCTTGTGTGTGTGTGTGTGTGTGTGTGTGTGTGTGTGTATGTGTCAGTCTCGGTGGGCGTTCCTCTTTGAGTGTGTACCCCGATTACACCGCGGCTATCCCTGGGTGCTTCAGCACAGAGAGTTATTTTTTCTTTTCTATATTTTTTCTTTTCAACTAAAAGAGCAACACAAGCGTGACCCTGCGTCCTTTTCAGGATGTCATTCCGCTTGTGCGTTTCTGGGTGCGGTCGTTCCCTGGCACCAGCAGACGGCCCCAATTGTTGCGCCTCGTGTTTGGCCATTCAGCATGCTGAGGCAGCTTTTGTGAATTCCTATTGCAGGAATATGACTATGACAGCGCTGAGATCGAGACTTGCTTACCTCAAGGGAGGTGCATTCCCCTCGCCTATGCCCCAATCTAGCGTCTATTCTGGACCTCAGAATATACCTACTTCAGCGCATGGTCAGGGTGATCTGAGGATTACCGTGAGGGCTTCCCCGCCGAGGCAATCTCCGTGGGTCCCTCACGCCTCACAAGCACTGCCGCCATTGGAGCCTTCAAAGGAACGCGCTGGTCCTTCGCATGGACGACCAGCCGTGTCCTTTGGGGCTCCACCTCCTTTTCGTCCGGTCTCACGGCGAAGGCTTACAAAGCCTGTGGACAGGCTGCTTCCGCCCTCCATGCCATGGCGCTTCTGCAGGTCCACCAGGCGCTCATGGACATGAACGAGGGTGGTTCTGAACCAGAGCTCCTCCAGGAGCTTCAGTAGGTCAGGCGATGTCCACCTTGGTGGTCCTGGAGCGCCACCTTTGGCTCAACCTGGCGGGCATGAGGGACACCGATAAATATCGGTTCCTGGATGCCCCTCTCTCCCTCTCTCCCAGGTTGGGCTATTCGGCGACACGGTCGAGAGCTTCACCCAACAGTTCTCGGCCGCCCAGAAGCAGACAGAGGGAATCCGACACATCCTGCCCCGATCAGCAGACGGAGGGTCCTTTAGTCGCTCGTCACCGAGGTCGACCTCCTGCGGCGTCCTCCGCTCCCGCGAAGCCTCAGCAGCAGCCACCATCCAGGCCTCAGTGTGGAGCAGGCCGCAGGAAGTCGACCGCGCCCGTCCAGGCCGCTGCCAAACCAGGAGGCAAGCGGAGGTGCAAACGACCCTAAGACGGGCGAGGTGGATCAAGTTGCTCTTCAGGAGATGGTGTACGCCCCACTCCTTCCCCTGGTGGAGGGCCGGGCGGATAATCTTTTGTTTCCTTTTCTTTTTGTTCCGCCACTGACCCACGGGCCAGTGGTACCCACAATTTCAACAAAAGAGCAATTTCTGAAACCTCTGGGTCCCAAGAGGGCACGCCTGGCGGTCAACGACGCTATGCCTTGTCAACCTCAAGCCCCTTTTTCATCGCCAGCGAGCAGCAGTGGCGCTGACTGTATTAAGGTCTATGAGCAATGCAAGGCGCTGCTGCCGCGAGGCTAGAAAGCTCTTGGCTGCTCTAGAAAGATCCAATGCAGCAAAGATATTTAAAGGCTAAAGTCCCTAGTATATTGGCTATGTTGTGTCCCCAGAATATTAGCAGTGAACTCCGTCTCCGATCGGCGCACAGGGATAAATATAAATAAGTAAAGCCTATAACGCACATCGGCAAACCTGACCTTACCTGACTAGGCTACTGTAGCCTAAAATTGTATCATTTCGTTTTGAATTTTTTTTAAAAGTAGACATTTAGGCCTACGCCGAGTTTCGGTTAATTTATAAGACGAGCTCCAGTTCACGCGCAAGAGATCGCACCGGCGCTTCCACGTCCTCCTGATTATATGTCTGCTATATTTGCTTCTTATTTTCTTAATTCCAGGCAATTAGTTAATGAAACAGTGATTAAAATGAAGGTACAATTTATACAAAACGAAAAGCGGTGTATTTAAAGCGGTTTACCGCCATACCGCGGGAAAATCTTGCTTTTCAACCGCGGTTAGAAAAAATCCATACCGCCCCAGCCCCAGCGGCCATTGCTCCCATGTGCAAGCGTGGTGTTCGCATTCTCAACTACCTCGATGACTGGCTTATTCTCGCCCAGTCGAGAGAGCAGTTGTGCGAACACAGGGACATGGTGCTCAGTTACCTCAGCCACCTAGGGCTTTCGGGTCAACTGGGAACAGAGCAAACTCACCCCCGGGCAGAGGATCTCTTTTCTCGGTATGGAGCTGGACTCGATCAACATGACAGCGCACCTCACCGAGGCCCGCGTCCAGTCAGTGTTGAACTGCGTGAGCACGCTCAGACGCAGAACAGCGACACCACTGAAACTGTTTCAGAGGCTCCTGGGGCATATGGCATCTGCAGCCGCGGTAACACCGCTCAGATTGCTTCATATGAGGCCACTCCAACACTGGCTCCACGATCGAGTCCCGAGATGGGCGTGGCAGAGCGGCTCGTGCCGGGTCCAAGTAACCCCGCACTGTCGCCAAACTCTCAGCCTGTGGTCGGACCCTTCGTTCCTGCGGGCAGGTGTTCCCCTAGAACAAGTGTCCAGGCACTCTGTGGTCAACACGGATGCCTCTGCCACCGGCTGGGGGGCCATGTACAACAGGCATGCAGCTTCAGGTCTGTGGACGGGGCCTCAACTGCATTGGCACATCAACTGCCTCGAGTTTTTAGCAGTACATCTTGCGCTGGGCCGCTTCAAAACGCCACTACAGGGCAAGCATGTACTGGTCCGTACGGACAGCACTGCGACCGTTGTGTACATCAACCGTCAGGGTGGTCTACGCTCCGTGCCATTTATATTCCTGGCCTACTCAACCGTGCAGCCGACGAGCTCTCACGGCAGCAGGTGCTACCGGGAGAATGGCGACTCTATCCCCAGGTGGTCCAGCTGATTTCCAGGCGCTCTGGGACCGCACAGGTAGATCTGTTTGCCGCCCCGGACACGTCTCACTGCCAGTTGTTCTATTCCCTGACCGAGGGGACCCTTGGCACGGATGCTCTGGCACACAGCTGGCCTCCGGGCCTACGCAAGTATGCGTTTCCCCCAGTGAGCCTTCTTGCACAGACCTTGTGCAAGGTCAGGGAGGACAAGAGCAGGTCTTGCTAGTTGCGCCGTATTGGCCCAACCGGACCTGGTTCCCGGAACCGGTGCTCCTCGCGACAGCCCCTCCCTGGCCCATCCCTCTGAGAGAGGACCTGCTCTCTCAGAGACGGGGTACCCTATGACACCCAGGTCCAGACCTCTGGAAACTCCATGTCTGGTCCCTGGATGGGATGCGGAGGTTCTAGGTGACCTACCCCCAGCGGTAGTTGACACCATCACTTCCGCTAGAGCCCCCTCTACTAGGCGCCTCTATGCGTTGAAGTGGAACCTATTCGTTGACTGGTGTTCTTCTCACGAGGAGAACCCCTGAATTTGCTCGATCAGAGCCGTGCTTTCCTTCCTGCAAGATGGGTTGGAGCGAAGGCTGTCTCCCTCCACCCTTCATGTGCGCGTGCCTGTAGGTACACACGCAAACGGCAGACCGATGTGTTGTGTTGGTGAGTGATTATCACACATTCACATGAACAGTTTAAATCTTAATATAGTATTCTTGGTATTTGATCTATGAAAAGGTTGTTTGTATTGCAATGTATATTTTATATATTATACAGTAAGACTGGTATCTATTTCACAATATGTTATTAATGTGTTTTGTATTTTATCTGATATATACTAATGCTTTACATATTGGTTTGTTTATTGTATTCAGTATAGTGAGGCATAAAAAAAAAATTAGTTTGGTTCCGGTTTCCGACCGACCCTGTCAATTTATGTGCGACCCAAATTTATTTTATGAGCTTGGGGAAGAAATAATACAAATTAAATAAATACACAGATAAAAAACTTTGAAAACAAATTGAACTTGCTAATTGAAAATAGGTAGGCTACGCACAATGGAAACACGTCAATTTCGCAAAAACTGTCGTTTATTGCAAAAAAGTTGTTACGCTCGCATGAGGTGGTTTTTCAGGCAATTCGAAAATGTAAATGCGCAAAAACTGTTTCCATTGCAGTTTTGCGAAATATTCCTGTCACCTAACTTAGAAGACGGGGTGTGTTTAGGGTCCGTGTACGCAAATAATAATAATAGGCTAATTATTATAACATTTATTAGGGTATAGCTACATATTTAGAAGACGCTTTTATCCAAAAAAAGGAACAAAGAAATTCGTCAAATGTCATTCATAATACAGGTAGGACAATAATAATACAGGGCTAAGATTATCACAAATAAACACAAGATTTTGACGCATATCCAAGTGTGTGTGCGAGTGTGGAGCGTGCGCTGCATGGCCAGAGGCGCGCGGGCGCGAACACTTGCATTTTCCTATTAACAGTGGAAACAACTTAAAATACTCTATCATTTCTGGTCATACAGAAAATAATAATAAATTATTCGCAACTACTTTTATTTGTGTAAACTCACAATAACAAGAAAACGTTGTGCTTTTAAAATAAAATAAAACAATCAGGCGCGGTTTAATGATCTCCGTGAACTGGAGCGCGAGAACTGAAACAAAAGATAGCCTATGTAGGCTAAAGCTTGAAATGTCCACTTTAAAACGAACAAATTCGAATCGAAAGCTAATACCTTCTGATTAAATCTGTATGAAAGGTGCATTTCTCTCTGTGCATCCGCCTTACAGCGGAGATGGAGATACGTTTTTTAGCCGACACTGATTTAGAAAACAATAGTTTATTAATAAACAATTAAAATGCCTCGTTATTTTTTCAGACACATTTATTATCATTAGCCTATAACTCACCTATAAATCACCTTTGTAGGCTGTGGTTCCAGAGACATATATGGCTCTTCTCATTCAGCAATGCGGGAAAATATAATTTCCAGGTTCTAATTTGGCCTCAGAAAACCAGTAAGATCGAAAAAAAATGTCTATATTAATTTGTGAATATTTGAAATGTTTAATAAAGGGGCAAAAGGTCATAAACAAAAATCTGAAAATCCGTCTATATTTATTTTTTTGCTCAGCATTTGGTGTGTACAGTTCAAATAAAAATTTTGGTTTTCAACTTTGCGTTTTAAAAATACAACAACCGTTCATTTTTCGTTTTGCAAAATTACGGGTTAAAAAAGGAAAAACGAATGGACACAAAAGTACACTGACCGTTTGGACAGAATACGACTATGAGACATAGTTCTTTATTAAGTTCATAAAAAATAAACAATAATTACAGGAATTCTGGATTCTAAACCTCAAAGAAATGCTACAATCAAGACCTCGGAGCTAGGGGTGGGAGATATTGACAAAAATGAATATCTCGATATTTTTTTTTCAATATCTCGATATCGATATTCAGACGATATTTTTGCAATCCTTCAACGAAATGTGTGCAAACTGGCAAAGAAGGTTCAGTTGGTCTTTTGACTTGCTGCATTTGACCTATTATTGTATAGAATTACTAGTACATAAAGATATGAGACATTATTGATTTAAAGACTCCTAAACTTTTAAAATAATAAAATATTATTCAATGAAGTCTTTATTGTTCTTTTATATTTTTAATAGGGGTGTAACGGTTCACAAAATTCACGGTTCGGTTTGATACGATACAGTGGTGTCACGGTTCGATACATTTTCGATACAGCAAAAATAAAGAAATGCCATAGAAATTTCCTATTTATTAAAAGAAAAATTATTTTTAAATAAGTGTGAGTTTTCCTACATCTTGAAACTTTTAGTTGTATAAATGGGGGTAATCTTTGAAGGATGAACAAATAATGTTTTGGTCATGACATTAAAAATAACATTTAAATAACATATAACACTTGAGTTTTGAAGTGATGGAAAAAGATGTGTGACGTACTTGAAAGCATTTTAGTATTTCTGCCAAACTTCCATGGTTACAAGTTAGTGTTACTACATTAAATCCATGGTGAATGATCTGTGGACTTAAAACCTATAACTAGTTCATTCATGGAACGATGTTTCTCCTGGTTTCCACGTCAGTGCTGTTTGATCAGTTAATAATGGAGAAATTGTAAGGCTTCTCACTAGATCTCGCAGCGATGTTATTACTTCAGTGGCGAATTCAAATGCTTTGTTTGTTTACTGGATCTCTTATGTAGTAACGGTGTCGCTTAATCAAGATCGGCTCTCGCTGCACTGACATTCGTCCGAACCGGTCCGAACTGATAAACGGTCCGTGAAGCACAAAATAATGAGTTTCGTTCCGCTTTCATTACATTTGCCATTTGATGTTGCGCAACGTTGTGGTGTTCGCTCCAGCGCGGATTTTGGTCGGCAGGAAAAATAGCCAACCACCGGAATGGTTCGGTTTGTAATGCGTACCGAACCGATCTCTTGGGAAAATGTATTCCATCTTTTAGACTCTTTACAACGCAATTTTCTAATGATGCAATCACAAAGCTCGCCACTTGAGGACGCCACAGACATTTAAGAAAACTTTTTAACTTCAGACTTCATTTTTCCGCAAACAACGCATATATTGCCTTTTATAGCAGCTATTTTATTAATCGTACATCGGCTTTACTCTTTACAATTTTGGATTGTTGCTTCAACCTAAGAAACGTCATAACACACAGGTAAGAACTTCGTAACAGTTAGTTGTAAATTGCAAATTAGTAGCAGCTTACTCTCGTGCAATTGAGGAACGATCGTGATTTTGTACATAAAATAAAATACAGTCAAACAAACCCCTACAGTATTAAAATCGCTACATATAATTGTTTAGAAGGTTATAGTGTGCGTTATTTGTTTTCTCTTTAACTTCCTTCAGCTCTTTTCATGTTTGGGGGGTCGGATTGTACAAATTATGAAATATTCGATATCCCAATTTTGCATATCGTCCAGACAACAATTTGGATATTATCGTCAAAACGATATATCGCCCACCTCTACTCGGAGCAGAAATGATGGATAAACAGTAGGAACTCCTTAAGATGTGCCGTTCGCAGTATAAGGGTCTTTCCCTGCCATTAATGCTTGGATAACACACCACGTCTCCTTCCATTAATAATAATAATGTCTGCGGTGGCTGTGATATAGGCTATAGCTATAAACAACGTCCGTTGCCATGATTTTTGGAATGACTTATCGCGAGAGAAAAAAAGATTTAGTCGTTTAACATCGGTTAATGGAAACGCAGTCACTTCGCAATAGTTTTTTTAATCGACATTTAGAAAAAAATCACAAAAGTTTTGCGCACATCTGTAATGGAAACGCGCCTATTTTCAGCCATTCGAAAAAGGAATATTTCGCAAAAGTGCAGTGGAAACAGAATTAGAAGACGCACCACGTGCGTTTGGGGTCCGCGTACGCAAATAATAATAATAGGCTAATTATCATCATTATTATAACATTTATTAGGCTACATATTTAGAAGACGCTTTTATCCAAAAAAGGAACAAAGCAATTCGTCAAATTTCATTCATAATACAGGTTAGACAACAATAATACAGGGCTAAGATTATCACAAATAAACACAAGATTTTGACGCATATCCAAGTGTGTGTGCGAGTGTGGAGCGCGCGCTGCATGGCCAGAGGCGCGCGGGCGCAAACACTTGCATTTTCCTATTAACAGTGGAAACAACTTAAAATACTCTATCATTTCTGGTCGTACAGAAAATAGTAATACATTATTCGCAACTACCTTTATTTGTGTAAACTCACAATAACAAGAGAACGTTGTGCTTTTGTAAAATAAAATAAAACAATCAGGCGCGGTTTAATGGTCTCCGTGAACTGGAGCGCGAGAACTGAAACAAAAGATAGCCTATAGGCTAAAGCTTGAAATGTCCTCTTTAAAGCGAACTAATTCTAATCGAAAGCTATATACATTCTGATTAAATCTGTATGAAAGGTGCATTTCTCTCTAAAGGTGCATCTGCCTTACAGCGGAGATGGAGATATGTTTTAGCAGACATTTAGAAAACAATAGTTTATTAATAAACAATTAAAATGCCTCGTTATTTTTTCAGACACATTTTTTTATTGTTATAACTCGCCTATAAATCAACTATAGGCTATGTTATGATAAAATAGAGTAGCCTATCCATCGCTACTGTAAAGTAAAATAAAATAATAATAATAATAATTTCCTACCTATCCCTTGCTGCCACTGGATAAAAAAAAAAAAAATTCCCTACCGACCCATGACCTCAACTGACAACCAACCGGAACCAAACTTTTTTTTTTTTTATGCCTTATAGACCATTTATATAATATATAGTCCATGTAATGGCTAAAGTTATGGTTTATGATCTCAATAAACATCCAGCGCTTGAGAAAGACATAATTTCTGAATCTCCACTTCTTTCCAACCCACAGTGCTATCCAGCCTGTGGCTTTGTACCTGCCCAGATTCCCCTAGGTCTGAGGCCGGTAACACACACACACACACACACACACACACACACACACACACACACACACACACACACACACACAGAGAGAGAGAGACAAAAGTTACTGCTTTATTTGCTCATTTGTTATGCTGTTCAGTTCATTGCATTTTGATGTTCATGTCATGTATTTGTACTCAATATATAAAATAACTGTACATATCTGTTCTGTTACAGTTAGTAACCGAAGTGTAGATTACATTTGTACAATTATATGAAAAGAAGATTGAAATAAATGATAAACTCTAAAAACTCAACTTATCTTTTTCAGGTTTGATTCTAATCATCTGGGGCGGCGCTAGGGGTGGGCTAAGGGGGCTGGAGCCCCGAATGTTTTCAGTAAAGCCCCGAATGTTTTATTACCATGCATTGTACGCACCATCACTGAGTTTTCATGCGCATTAAAATATTTTTTATTAGAATTTAATTAATTAAATGTATATCTCTCGACTCTCACATCTACAGTGTCCGTCAATATACGCGTTGTCATTCACAACCGACAAGAACCGCCCACTCAGGCTAGTGCTTCTGACTGACATGTAAACTGGCCAACCATCGATGAGAAGTTCAGCGTCTGTACGATCATCCAGCCAATGAAATTAGATATTTTGGAGCCAGGCGGTTTGTTGATGTGTAAGTTAGTAAAATGAGTATATCAAAATTCTTCAAAAAAAAAAAGAAGTAAAACACCCCCAGCCAGCACTAAAACAAGATACAACAGCTTCAGCTGGTATCTGTAACTTTTAATCATAGTATTATATTTCTTATTCGGTTTTAAATTGTGTCTGATTTACATTTTGATCGTCTAACAGTTAATGGTTGCGCAGCACAGTCATATGCCACACGCGCACACACACACACACACACACACAAAATTAGAGCGTTATCCACCTGTTTCCGGGGGGCGCTACTGTAAAATAGAACGTGGGTGAAACTTCCGGTTAGGTGGCGGAAGTAGTAATCAACGGTATTTTGTGTTACATAGCGAAGAGGTTAGGTATTTTTCGAGTACATTTTTCTACTATTTAAAGTCGCAAACATTAATGAGAGATGTCGTTACGGAGCTCAGGGACAACATGTGCTGTTCGTGGTTGTACATATAACCGCACTAAACTAATTCAGTGGCTTAAACGTGAGTGTTTTGAACATAAACCTAAAACTAAATCTGAGTGTTCCGCATACACATTGAGCGAGCAATCAGACGTCTTAAGGTGTACAAGATCCTCTCTCAAATCGTGCCTATTCATTTTGTCCCTAAAATCGACAGAATACTAAAAATCTGTGCAGCACTGGTAAATCTGCGAGGAGAGCTTATTTCTAGAACATAGACACCATATCTTACACAATCAGCTTGAGCTTAAATGTTCAATTCTCTCTATAACTTTATCAACTGTATCAACCAATACACAACTTTTACTTGCACTGATTTTTTTTCTAAACTGTTGTAATTATTCTTATTTGTTTTGATTATTTTAATTTCTTCTATGTAAAGCACTTTGAATTACCATTGTGTATGAAATGTGCTATATAAATAAACTCGCCTTGCCTTGATGTACCAACACCTTTTCTTTTAGTTGTTTCATAGACAGCTATTTTCTTTTTGCTGTGTAAATTTAAATTCTTAATATTTTTCAATCTCGTAATATTCTGCAAAAGAGAGAAGTGTGTGTACTTTCACAGTATAGTATTGCTATTTTTATTTAATGAAATGTTCTGAATACAACTGTTAACCAAATGTGCAAATGACACATTAATTTATTCTTATAAATTCAAAAGCCAATGACTAAGTGTCTAATATGTTTTTATTCAGGGTGTATTTTTTTATTTTAATTGTGGTTTGTTTCCCCCACAACTGTAACCATGCCTTTATAAGCCATGTCTTTATATACCATGCCTATATATTATAATAATATTGAGAACAGTGTAAACATTTCCCCAACAATGCATTAAACATCTGCAGGTATGTTGGACAGAGATGGATTTTCTTGTCAGCAAAATCATCAGCCAATCTAGGTAGCATGTGAACAAAGATGAAGTTCTGCAGCTGTTGCACTTGTGCATCTGTGTAGTGCTTATCAAATGGTTAAAATTAATGTTCTTCACCTTCCTCATTTCTACATTCTTCTTCACACCTGAATTCCACTTCCTTTGCACATCAGTGCATGCCATCCCTGTCTTTCCCTGCCTGACTGCATTCTCAACCTAAATTGAATTCAATTTATTATCCAACAATATTACAATAAATATTTTAAGTCAAGGCTACTGTGAAGCAACACATACAGAACATGAATGACACACAGTAAACATTTCAGTTTAGTACATTTATTAATTAATAAAAAATATACAATAATACACAATACAATAATACATTTTGTGCCCTTAATTGTCCTAACTTTACTGACCTTCCAAAAAAGTGCTGCTGCATGACTACAAGAGCGTCCTGGCCCTGCAATACATGAACAACCCGCTGTCTGTACTTCACCTGCCACTGAAACTAGCACCCAAGCCTTGTGATGTGTTACGTGCAAACTCTGGCTCGGCTCAATGTCAGCTTTTAGATACGCAAGGTCGTTTCCGACGTCCTTAAACAACACTCGACCGACTTTATCACTGTGTAGATATTGATATGCCTCTGAGCGTCATCCTCCCAACCATCTACCGCGGATGGTAAAGGTACTGTTATATCACCCCTTTTAATTTCGTTGAGGTTGTGTTCCCACATCATTAAGTTTGGATCGCTAAATCTTTAATGACGGTCAACTAATGAATGAATGAGTGTCAACTCCTGCTTGTTTACTTCGAACCGGAAGTCGCGCCCACTTTTGACGCAATGCCTCATGGGACGTAGGAAACTTGTGGATATGTTTGGTTAGCATGGCCTGCCTGTGTCAGGGCAACAATTAAATAAAAAAGATAATTAAAGAAAATATTTCGCTAACGAAAATGGTTTCAAACAAAGCATCACGGTGTTTACTGAATGAATTTGCTTGTAAACGATTCACTGACCCCGCTATTCAAAAAACATTTCTTACTTTTTTTCTAAATGAATCATCTGTTTTGAACAAATTGTAAGTGCTGTGTAATCGCTATCAATTGCTATTGAATTGATGTTGAACTTGACCTGTTCTGTTCCCTTTGTTTGTAAATAGCATCTTGGAATGTTTGGTATTCTTACTTTGGAATGGATTATTGCATTTTTGTTGATGAGGGTGGATTGATGTTTCAGTTTAACTCTGTGTGACATTGTGACTTTTACCTTGATTTAAAAAAGATTTACCTTGTTAAAAAAAAAAAAAAAAAAAAATTAAAGAAAAAAACAAAAACAAATATTAAACATTTTATTTAAAGTTTATTCCTTGTATCCTGACACATACATGGATTTCTCTGGGCTAAGCCCCAGATATCCACTCACCCTAGAACCGCCCCTGCTAATCATAATGTAACATTATTGATAAACATTTTTTTTTTCAGTACTAAAAATGCTAAACTTTGATAGAAAAGTCTTTTATTGTTATAATTTTTATTTCATAATATTTAGATATGAATCCAACTGGAAAAAGCATAATAGTGGAGCTCTATAGCCATCTAGTGGCTAAAATGATAATTGTTTACTTTTAAAAATACATTTTCCAAAATGTGGGCAAAAATTTTACACTAAACTATGTAAAATTATCCATGTTATCCCCATAAATGAAATTTAGAAATGTGGGTCTTTTATAAAGTGAATTTTACATAAAAAGCTGTTTTTGTATAAAAACCTATTTTAAAAAAAAACTTTTTTAATTTATTTATATAAATTTGAAATATATCATAAGTCCTCCAAAAACTTCACAAATGTTGAATAAAAACATTAATAAATAGAGTAAAATTACATTTGTAAAAAAAAAAAAAAAAAAATATTCTGTTACAAAATTACATGTTATTGCCTGGGGTCTCTGGAGAGACATTCTGTGCCGTGGTATGCACCCCAAGCAAAACCTTCACAGGTCAAAAAAAAAAAGAAAAATGGAGCATGCTATCCTAACATCATCTGCATGCACCTAATCAGGAGACACCCATTGTTAAGTTACTTTATGTTATGCTCCAACCTTTAGGGCGCATGCTACTGGGATACATTCTGTAGCTGGGGGGAGTTAAACATCCATTAGTTAAAAAAATATTACACAATGTCCATATGAAAATGATTACAAAGTAATAAAACCCTGTGGGCATTAACATGCACCACGAAAAATAAACACTGAATGTATAGCCAAAACAGCTTATTTATGTATTTTGGAGGGCTCTTATTTTGTAATACAACATCAGAATGTCCTGAAACGATGCAGGTGACACTGTGAGAAGGTGTACTCTCCAGCTGAGGTGAAATTGGGCTGTGGAAACTAGGATTTAAAAAAAAAAAAAGATTTTCTGAATGTATAGACACAACAGCTTATTTATGAATTTTGGAGGGCTCTTATTTTGTAATGCAACATCAGAATGTCCTGAAACGGTGCATGTGACACTGTGAGAAGGTGTAATCTCCAGCTGAGGTGAAATTGGGCTGTGGAAACTAGGATTTATTTTTTAATGATTTTCTGAATGTATAGACACAATAGCGTATTTATGAATTTTGGAGGGCTCTTATTTTGTAATACGACACCAGGATGTCCTGAAACGATGCAGGTGACACTGTGAGAAGGTGTACTCTCCAGCTGAGGTGAAATTGGGCTGTGGAATCTAGGATTTAAAAAAAAAAAGATTTTCTGAATGTACAGCCAAAACAGCTTATTTATGAATTTTGGAGGGCTCTTATTTTGGAATACAACATCAGAATGTCCTGAAACGATGTAGGTGACACTGTGAGAAGGTGTACTCTCCAGCTGAGGTGAAATTGGGCTGTGGAAAATAGGATTTAAAAAAAAAAAAGATTTTCTGAATGTATAGACACAACAGCTTATTTATGAATTTTGGAGGGGTCTTATTTTTTAATACAACATCAGAATGAAAAAGCATATTTTTTTCATCAGAAAGCATCTTTTGCAGCGATTTTTGTGTGAGCATATCAGTGAACACCCCAGACCACTTGGTGAGTTTCACGTCTTTGTAAACTAAAGTTTAATGCGTTTTATGAATGATTCTTCCAGTGCCCCTATATGAAACCTTTGTGGAGGTGGGGGGGTGCTAACACAGAAACCGAAAATTCTCGGGACAGCAGCATTTGTCCAAATTTCAATCATAACCGTTCTATTTAATCAGAAACGATCTTAAAACAGGGCTTTAAGTGTAAAATACCGAACTTGTCCTTTAAATCGGGTTTAAAATCCTGTAGTGTGAACTAGGCTCTGTTATTATGTATTGTCATCACTGTCCCGCGTTCTCATTGATTTGCTGTCATATGGGGGATTTAATGCACAGGGTAAGCTGTCCACAAATCGCTTGCCCAAGAGGAAAAATGTGCTGCTGCTGCCAGATCTCGATCAACGAAAATCATATTGTGTTTAGTTTGATACAAGACTAACTAGACTAAATCAAGTGGGGAAAAAAAGACATAACTGAAACTATTTTCATAGTATTTTATTTTCTCCATAGAGAAATTTATTTTTAACGAAAACTTATAAACTGTTAAAGACAGACCTACTGTAAGAAGATCTTTAACTATCCAAGGCTGTTATCGTAGCATGATAATGCATTTGTTAAAAGTAATTGTTGTGGCAAAAATTAACGAACCATCATATCACTGCGTAAGAGACACTCTGAAAACCAAACTGTCTTTAAAAGTATTTATTCTTGCAAGAATAGGAATCAGTCACTACACAGAAGTTAAAGGGTTAGTTCACCCAAAAATGAAAATTATGCCATTAATGACTCACCCTCATGTTGTTCCAAGCCCGTAAGACCTCCGTTCATCTTCGGAACACAGTTTAAGATATTTTAGATCTAGTCCGAGAGCTTTCTGTCCCTCCATTGAAAATGTATGTACGGTATACTGTCCTTGTCCAGAAAGGAAATAAAGACATCATCAAAGTAGTCCATGTGACATCAGTGGGTTAGTTAGAATGTTTTGAAGCATCGAAAATACATTTTGGTCCAAAAATAACAAAAACTACGACTTTATTCAGCATTGTATTGTCTTCCGGTTCTGTTGTGGATCCGCTTTAGTGACGCTGCTGACGTAAGACGCTGCTGACGTGTATCTGGTGCGCCCGAGCTTCGTTTACAGTCTGAGGGAGACGCACGCTGGAAACAAAACAATCTTCGCAAACATGTCTAAGGATTTCGACACAGAGGAAGACTTGCATTTTTTTGCCCAGCCATATTTATTTGAATCCGAATACACGGGCGCACCAGATACACGTCAGCAGCGTCTTACGTCAGCAGCGTCACTAAAGCGGATTGATGCGGATTTTTGCATCTCTTTTCTGTCTTTCGAGTTTGTTTTTCCTTTTTGTGCACCACTATCACTTTTTTTCATAATTTTTGCACTCTAGTGAGCTTTTTATAGCCATGTTCTATCTACATGAAAGCATAACGAAAAGAGGCGTTTCCCAACGTCATGGCGCAAATTGTAGAGTTAATTTGATTGGGCGGTGAATTATATCAGTCAGGCACATTTTCCAATAACTTCTTGTTATTTTATTATACACAAATCAACCACCTATGATTTGACAATCTCATTTCCTCCAGCCAATCACGGGCACCCTAATCTCGCGGGCCCTGGGGCTTCAGCCCCACCTAGCCCTTATGTTAATCCGGCCCTGGCTAAAGCATGTAGTTTCTACAACATTAGTGCCACTTAGCGGAATTATAAAAATACAGCATATTTTGCAAACCCCCCTTTCGAGCGTTATATGTGACTGAAATTAACAGCTTTTACAGGTGCTTTGTTACTTTAAAAAAATTGTCAAATATAGGAAACTTTTAGCTGTGTTGCCATGTGTCATGAGAGTAAACAACTGAACAACAACTGAGCAGCTAACTCTGTCTACAGCGAACGTGCTTAGTATAAACCCATGTAGGATTTGAGGGCGAACCAAACACAAATGAATCTTCCAGGTTATTCGTTCAAACCTAATTCCACACAAAACTCAACATTCCAGACCCCCAAATCACCAGTCTAATCTAGGGCCATAAATGGAGTGGGCTCCAGCCAGTTCTAAAGCTTCAAAGAGATGTGCCCAACTAAAGGTGAACGTCGTCAACGTTAGATAGTTTGGAAAAGACTGATTGGTTCAGAGATGGCACGGCTCAGAACCCACCATGATAACGGCAGAGGTTGTTTGAACCCATGACAAATGATTTAAAACAGACCTCCTCCTTTTTGAGGACCTTGGAACGACCTCAGAGTTGAAATCTCTTAAAACCACAGAGACTGAGACTTTACATATAAAATACATAAAATCATCCCAAAACAATTATTGACGGACTTCTAATCAAACATTGTTCAACTACATAATCCTATATTGTATCTACAACCTCTGTATGTGTCTATTATGCTTAGATCACATACAAGTCATGTAATTATTATAACTATTAGATGTTTGAATGAAAGTGTGTCTTGTTTACTATCAGTACGATCATATGTTCTTAATTCAGAAGATGGCTTGATTGAAATCTGTGTAAAATGTTTCGTGTTCTTATAATAGGAATCATGTCTAAACTGTATACTTTTGTATACAGTTTAGACTCTGCTAAAGCCGGAGAGTAAAGAGATCACAGATAACGCATGATTTACGATGAGAGGTGAAGAGAATGCCACCTCTAAAATAAAGACCTTGCCTAATTGGTCAGAACTCATCCAAGAGGCGGGACAAACAGCTGAGTTAAAAATCTTAGGACCTGAAAAAAGCCAGAGTTGAGTTGGGTTGAAAGAATTGAATGGAGGTTTAGTTGAGTTGAATTTGTTCGCTAGAGCAGATTTACAGAAGTCATGGAGAAGCCATGACGAACCGGACAGACGAGTAACCATGTAGACGAGCAGACAAAAGAACCCAAACCAAGATCACAAGAACATGGGTTAAACGGCTTCATTCAAGCCATCTATAACTACTCTCGTCTCACTTTTCTTTCTGTTTCTTAGCTTTATTTTATTTTCCGTTGAGAGTCGGTTCTAAGTTAAGTTTTGCTGCAAAGTTTCGTTTAAACGATTCGACTACAAAGACCGCTTTCCAACTTCAAAGATTTTCATCCGTTGCCAACACACTACGTGATTGGCCGCCCAAGACATCTATCCAGGCACGAGGAGACCGTCAGCCAATCAACTAACCCGGGAAACCTCCTTTTATGCCACAAAAGGAATCCCCAAAGTAACGCAAAGGCAAGCAAGTAGCCTTTAGACTCTTAACTGAACTGGTGCTTTGATATAAAATGTAATAACCCAGCCTAAGAAACTATAGAAGGGTTAAATTAATGATTGATGGTTCATTCAGGTCATGTCTTAGCCTATAAGTGTATATAGAAACTTGGGTTCCCTATCGGTCAGTCACTACAACGTAGGTCATGACTGACCAATAGGAATCTCGCTAGAGAGGCCAATCTACTTCGAGTGAAACTAAAACAAGCCAATACACATTGGCGTGCAATCATTTGCAACAGCTGTGCAGCCTCGCAGCGCGGGTATTTAACAAGCAGCTGGTGCGATTGCACACTAGCTTTTTGCTTCGGAGCCAAGCACTTCGTATGCTAAACAGAGTGAATTTGAAAGCAAGCCTCTTCTGGATCTCTCCACTTTGGTGCGGGCGTGACGGCACAGCAGCGCGAGCGGTCTTTTTCTCTTCTCTCTCTCTCTTCTTTGTTTGTTGTTTTAAAACTGAGCAAACAAAAAAGCTGTTTTCACGGCTGGTAAGGTGTGCGGTTAAAGCGCTCAACGGCCGTTTTTACGGCTGGTAAGGTGCGGGATTAAAGCGCTCAACGGCCGTTTTCACAGCTAGTAAGACCAGCGAGAGAGAATCGCGCACAGACAGGTGCACATTCCTGTCTGTGTTCGCCGTGACCGTTCCCCTGCGTGCTTCAGCACCAAGGAGAGCAGTCTCTAAAAGAGCTTGCACAGATAGTTTGCGTCTTTTTCAAGATGACATTCTATCTGTGTGTTTCTGGATGCGGTCGTTACCTGGGGTCACGGGATGGTCACGATCGCTGCCTTGTGTGTCTGGGCCTCGAACACGCACAGGCAGCGTTCGTGGATGAGTCATGTACCCATTGTGGGAAGATGACCATCTCGGAGCTGAGGTCGAGACTCTCGTTCCTGCAAAGGGGCGGAGTCCCCGTGCCTGCACCACGTTCCAACCCCCCTTCGCGGGTTGCTACGGGCAGTGACACGGGTGACCTGAGGATTACAGTGAGCGCGCTACCTTCGGGGAACCAACCCCCTAGGAACCCTCACTCCTCTCATGCTCCGCAACCAGTTGAGCTGCCAACGGAACGTTCTGGACCATCCTCGAGATGTGTACCAGTCGTTTCGTTCGGCGCTCCCTGCGACGACCAGATGTCGATCGCTGCATCGGAGGGTGGGTCAGACCTCTCCGCTAACGACGACTCAGAGCCGCTACCTCCTTCGGGTGTGCCAGCAGTGCCCGAGTCGGACCCCGAGATGATGGCCATGCTTTCCCGGGCCGCCAACAGGATCGGGTGTGGAACCCTCCACCGTGTCCCGAGCCCTCGAGGTTGGACGATTGGTATCTCGGGGTGGCGCGCGCTGGTTCTCAGCAACCCAGAGCAACCCTCTTCCCGGAGGTGCATGAGGAGCTCACAGGGACGTGGACGGCACCTTTTACTGCCAGAAACCGTCTCGGTGGCTCCTCCTCCCTCACCACCCTTGATGGCGGGGCAGCTAAGGGATACACGCGTATCCCGCCAGTGGAACGGGCCATTGCTATGCAACTGTGCCCTAACTCCACTTGGCGTGGAGAACCGTGTCTTCCTTCCCGGGCCTGTAAGTACTCGTCGGACCTGACCGGCAAAGCTTACAAGGCCTGTGGGGAAGCTGCCTCTGCCATGCACGCTATGGCGTTGTTGCAGATTCATCAGGCCAAGGCACTGAAGGACCTGCACGAGGGTGGTCATGATCCACAAGTTCTCCAAGACATTCGCGCCGCAACTGACCTCGCGCTTCGTGCGACGAAGGTCACTGCGCGGTCAGTGGGTCGTGCGATGTCCACACTTGTGGTCCAGGAACGCCATCTCTGGCTGTGTCTGGCTGACATGCGGGAGACCGACAAGATCAGGTTCCTTAACTCCCCCGTGTCCTAGACCGGCCTCTTCGGCGACGCGGTCGAGAACTTTGCCCAGCAGTTCTCGGCTGTACAGAAGCAGACTGAGGCCATCAGTCACATCCTGCCGCGGCGGTCAGCTGCTGCCTCCACCCCACCGCCCGCGGCTTCTCGGTCTGCTCGTCGCCGTGGGCGTCCTCCTGCGTCTGCCCCTGCTCCCGCGCCGCAGCAGCAGCCTCCATCTAAACAGCGCCGTGGAGCCAGTCGCAGGCAGGGCGCCCCGCCCGTCCAGGCCCCCGCCAAGAGGGGCGGCAAAACCAAGGGTAAGCGGCCCTAGGACGGGCGACCCAGAGATGAAAGGGACTGCTCTCCAGGAGACGATGACTGCATCGCTCCCTCCCCCGGAAGAGGGCCGGGTGGTAAATCCTTTGTTTCATTTTGTTTGTGTTCCGCCGCTGGCCTTAAAACCAGCGGTACCCAAATTCTCAATAAAAGAGCAGTTTCTATCATCTCTGGGTCCAAAGAAGACCCGGAGAGCAGTGGGGGGTTGGAATCCTCACCACTCTCAAACGCCTCTTCTTTCGCCAGCCGGCAGCTGTGTACGGTCCGAGAACGCCACCGAGCCGCCTCCCGCGCCTCCTGCCCCGTGGAACCAGGTAAGTGCTGCACAGCACACTCAGACCCCACTACGGGCCGCCTTCCAGAGAGAGCCTCCGAGCCGCGTCACTGTGTTCCACCTCGCTGCCCCACTCCGGGTACGCCTACGGTCCCTTTGGTCCCGCTTGTACGGTCTCTGCGAGCCTGGTTAGCGCTCCCCAGTCCGTCTCGCTGGCTCATTCGAACCATCAGGCTCGGCTATGCGATTCAGTTCGCCCGGCTTCCCCCCAAGTTTCGGGCCATCCAGTCCACTACAGTGAGAGCAGCCGATGCCCATGTCTTGCGTGCGGAGATCGCAGTCCTACTGGCGAAGGATGCGATAGAGCCGGTCCCTCCAGCCGATATGAGGTCAGGGCACTACAGTCCCTACTTCATTGTACCCAAGAAAGGTGGTGGGTTACGACCGATCTGGGATCTGCGAGTTTTGAATCCGAGCCTCCACAAGCTACCGTTCAAAATGCTCCCGCAGAGACGCATTTTCGAATGCATCCATCCCCAAGATTGGTTTGCAGCGATCGACCTGAAAGACGCGTCTCGATTCTTCCTCGACACAGGCCATTCCTGCGCTTTGCGTTCGAGGGTCGAGCATATCAGTACAAGGTCCTACCCTTCGGGCTGTCCCTGTCCCCCCGTGTCTTCACGTAAGTCATGGAGGGGGCCCTTGTTCCCATGAGAGAACAGGGCGTTCGCATCCTCAACTATCTCGACGACTGGCTCATACTAGCACACTCTCGAGATCAGCTATGCGAACACAGGGACCTAGTGCTCAGGCACCTCAGCCAGTTGGGTCTTCAGGTCAACTGGGAAAAGAGCAAACTCTCCCCTGTGCAGAGGATCTCTTATCTCGGTATGGAGTTGGATTCGGTCGCTCAGACAGCACGCCTCACAGAGCAGCGTGCTCAGTCGGTGCTGAACTGCTTGAACACGTTCAAAGGCAGAACGGCGGTCCCACTGAAATTCTTTCAGAGGCTCCTGGGGCATATGGCAACAGCAGCAGCGGTAACCCCACTCGGCCTGCTTCATATGAGACCGCTTCAGCACTGGCTTCATGGCCGAGTCCCGAGATGGGCGTGGCATCACGGCACTCACCGGGTGACAATCACACCGGCGTGCCGCCAGACCTTCAGCCCGTGGTCAGACCTCTTGTTCCTGCGGGCAGGAGTCCCCTTGGAACAGGTGTCCAGGCATGCTGTGGTATTCACAGATGCCTCTGCCACCGGCTGGGGTGCCACGTACAACGGGCATGCAGTGTCAGGGGTGTGGACGGACCCCCAACTGCATTGGCACGTCAATTGCCTCGAGTTGCTAGCAGTACATCTCGCTCTGAGCCGCTTGAAAAGGCCGGTACAGGGCAGGGACGTGCTGGTCCGTACGGACAACACGGCAACCGTTGCGTACATCAACCGACAAGATGGTCTACGCTCCCATCGCATGTCGCAACTCGCCCGCCATCTCCTCCTCTGGAGTCAGAAGCATCTGAGGTCGCTTCGAGCCATGTATGTCCCCGGCGTGCTCAATCGTGTGGCCGACGAGCTATCACGAGCTGTGCTTCCGGGAGAATGGCGACTCCACCCCCAGGCGGTTCAGCTGATCTGGAGAGAGTTCGGGGAGGCTCAGGTAGACCTGTTTGCCTCCTCAGAGACCTCCAACTGCCAGCTGTTTTACTCCCTGACCGAGGGAACACTCGGCACGGACGCACTGGCACACAGCTGGCCCCGGGGCCTTCGCAAATATGCGTTTCCCCCAGTGAGCCTACTTGCGCAGACACTGTGCAAAGTCAGGGAGGACGAGGAGCAGGTCCTTCTGGTGGCTCCCTATCGGCCCACCCGGACTTGGTTCCCAGAACTCATGCTCCTCGTGACAAGCCCTCCCTGGCCCATTCCTCTGAGGAAGGATCTTCTGACTCAGAGACGGGGCACCCTATGGCACCCGCGCCCAGACCTCTGGAAACTCCATGTCTGGTCCCTGGACGGGACGCGGAGGTTCTAGGTGACTTACCCCCAGAGGTACTTAACACCATCACTTCAGCATGGGCGCCGTCCACGAGACGTGCTTACGCCCTGAAGTGGAACCTGTTCGTCGAGTGGTGTTCTTCTCGCCGAGAAGACCCCCGAAGATGTTCGATAGGGTCTGTGCTTTCCTTCTTGCAGCAGGGGTTGGAGCGTAGACTGTCTCCCTCCATCCTCAAAGTACATGCTGCCGCTATTTCAGCTTATCACGACCACATAGATGGCAAAACAGTTGGAAAGCACGACCTGGTCGTCAGGTTTCTTAGGGGGGCGAGACGATTAAATCCTCCTCGACCCCCCTCCATACCCTCTTGGGATCTTTCCCTGGTGCTTCGAGCACTTCAGGATGTTCCCTTTGAGCCTCTGCAGTCAGTAGACTTAAAGCTTCTTTCCATGAAGACTTTGCTGCTGGTTGCACTGGCCTCTGTCAAGAGGGTAGGAGACCTGCACGCATTTTCGGTCGACGAATCGTGCCTAGAGTTCGGGCCGGGTGACAGCCATGTGGTACTAAGACCCCGGCCTGGCTATGTGCCCAAGGTTCCTACCACTCCCTTCAAAGACCAGGTAGTGAACCTGCAAGCGCTGCCTTTGGAGGAGGCAGACCCAGCCCTGGCTTTGCTCTGTCCCGTTCGCGCTCTGCGTATGTGCGTGGACAGAACTCAAAGCGTCAGGACCTCAGACCAGCTCTTTGTCTGTTACGGAGGCCAGCAGAAGGGAAAGGCTGTCTCCAAGCAGAGGATGGCCCACTGGATAGTGGATGCCATCGCCTTGGCTTACCAAGCACAAGGCGTGCCCTGCCCGCTCAGGTTGCATGCACACTCCACGAGAGGCGTTGCATCCTCCTGGGCGCTGGCACGTGGCTCCTCGCTAACCGATATCTGTGGAGCTGCGGGCTGGGCGACACCTAACACGTTCGCTAGATACTATAGCCTACGTGTAGAGCCGGTCTCCTCCCGTGTTTTCACCCTAGACGGGTAGAAGCACTGAGAGGTCTGGCTCTGTCGGCTTGCTGCACCCTACTGTTCACCCTTATTGCTCCAGAGTAAAACCTGTCGAGTCCTCCAAACCCCTCGGCCCGGACTTGGCGGAGCGTCCAGCGCCAGCCCCTTATCCGCTGAATCCTTGAGAACCGGATCTGGGCTGGGTTCCATATGTGTGACCCTACGGAGATCCCATATGTGTATATTCTCCACGGCTGCTCCTATCGGAAGCCGGGCTAGTCCATATGTATTTCCACATAACTCTTTGAAGAAGTGGCTTCCACAGCGTTCCTTCCTAAACAGTAAGGGCACGCTTTCCCAGTGTTATCCAATATCTCACTGTATGGGTTATCACGGAACAACAGTGTCAGATTCACTCTGTGTAAGCCTCCTCCTATCATCCTTCCAGGCAAGAAGGTGTAGAGGCTTGCACGGGGCGCTGGATGGGGTGCAGCGGCTGTGGCGCTTTGGTAGGGATTCCTATTGGTCAGTCATGACCTACGTTGTAGTGACTGACCGATAGGGAACGTCTCGGTTACATATGGTAACCCTCGTTCCCTGAGGGAGGGAACGGAGACGTAGGTCCCGTCGCCACATCTGCTGCACACCAGCTTTTTCAGGCTTGGCTCCTCAGCAAAAAACTAGTGTGCAATCGCACCAGCTGCTTGTTAAATACCCGCGCTGCGAGGCTGCACAGCTGTTGCAAATGATTGCACGCCAATGTGTATTGGCTTGTTTTAGTTTCACTCGAAGTAGATTGGCCTCTCTAGCGAGATTCCTATTGGTCAGTCATGACCTACGTCTCCGTTTCCTCCCTCAGGGAGCGAGGGTTACCAAATGTAACCGAGACGATTTCATCATCTCACTCTTAAAACTCATTCTTTCCTCACTCTTTCTTTCTTCAACTTGTATGAATGTGTGTGCGTGCGTCTGATTGTGTTCGATATTAGTTTTATGTGTTAGAATAATCAATAAAGTCTTCTTTGTATTTTAAAGATAATTGTTCTTGTGTTATGTGCTTACGAATTTAGTGTCTTAAACTGCTGATCTAAGTTACCTTGCTTATATAGTGTTTCACTATAGTTTGGATATTTATATCCGTTTCAGAGCTGATAGTTACGGCCCGTTCAAATGAACGCTGGACGAGTCATTTGCTCGGCCGTTTAAGTAATTCTTTTAAGATTCCCTATAAATTAATAATTCCTTTTGAGCTAAATTGACCTGTCTGACCCAGACACGTTACTACACCCACCCAACATGCACCAGGTGCATTTTTGACATAACGCGTCACCAGGGCTGGGGGAAGACGATTCAGTGCTCTTGGCAAAATAGGAATATGCCCCCCACGTTCAAATATTTATGAGAAAAAAATGCCAATTTATCACATATTGACCCCTACTGTTGACTTAAGACAGGTGTAAATAATTAATACAGTTGATTCACCATTTAAAAGAGGACATTTCCTGCTTTGGCTGCTGCAAAATCTTCTTAGAGTAGGCCTAATCCAATTTGCAACAGATTTGGTGCTCAATTGAAATTTCGGCCAATCCATTCAAATGATCTTGTGACAACTATGTTTAAATACACACCTTTTTGTTTCAGTCAGACTGAATTCATTCCGATTGATGAATCCAAACGTAGTGTTTACATGAAAACTTAATAAAGTGACCGGGTTGATGTGTGCGTTTGTCACAAACTTCAAATCGGAATAGATTTTTTTGACATGCGCACACTGCACAAATAAAGAGTTTCCCGCTGTTTGCGCATAATAATTCTCTATAATAATTATTATACATAATAATTCTCTATTTGTTTTAAACAACAGACGTAATATTCGTCTCTGGTCATAATATGAACCGTTGTGCTGTGCTACTTAGCCTATATTTTATCACGCAGTGAAAATGCCCCTCCTCGCCCAAAACAGTTGTCAGTGGAATTAGAATCCGAAACAACAAGGACTGGTGGGGCGTTGTCCTGCTCCACTTCACAGACGCTGAGTGAAAGGAGAATTTTAGAATTAGGGGACACTCATTTATATGACACTTTATTCAACTGGAAACACAGCTCGTACGTCATTGCACATGCGCAGTCCTCTCAGTTTCGGTTTTCAATCTGATCAAGTGTTTACATGTCCTCTCTATCGGATTAGAAAATAATAAATAAAAGAATAAACCACTCCTTTCAATCCGATCGAAATTTCCTTCGGATCGAGCTCAATCGGATCGATTAAGGTGTTTACTTGAAGGCTTTTGAGTCCGATTGAGCCGTCAATCCGATTACATTATTCTCTGCTGGCCTAAACACTATCAGAATCACTGACTTGTACTTTAATATATATAGAGTATTTAATTATTCCCAATAGTCCATTCTCTTATAAGCTCACAGCTTTTCTCTTGGTTGCGTTGCTTCCAGTATTGTATATTTATTTTAGCGCTTTTATCCAATTATATTTCAGCCATCATGTGTTGCCAGGGTAAACTAAATCTGCCTTGAGGCTTTCAGAATCGACAGTGTGGGCGCCTGTAGCTTAAAATTAATGGAAATGAAACCGTTGCTTTAACCAATCAGATAATCAGTCAGATTTAATCAGCCAATCAGATTTCGATTTGACTGCACCGGGGCCATCTAGCAGGCATCGGCATTTTCACGTCCTTTGATTGGGTGGTCAGAGCGCGTGGAGGCTGAGCTAGCCGCATCTGTAGCGAACTGCAGAAACTAAAATGCATTCCTGTAGATTTAATAGTTTTTCAACCCACAAAGTAATGTTTCTTTCCCTCCTCGACCCCCAGCAGGTTCAATACTAGGCTACCGGAAAAAATCCCTTGTTCAGCCTAAGCTTAACGCAGAGTCACGGAACTCTATTCGATACATAACCTGTACACCAGAGTAATTGAAGTCTTTTTGAGGAAAGAAATTAGGATGGATTTTGTGTAAAACATAATCGGTAGTTTTGGTGAGTATAATGCTTTTTTTGCCCCCGTTTTTTCCGTGGCGAATAGGATTTTATTCTTAATTTTTCTTGTAAATTATGATCTAATGTTTTTTTCAAACATTCAAACTATTGTAACCCTTGAAGGACAAGACAAGGGAGGCTCCGTTTCTGAACTTATTATCAGAACGCAAGAACAACTGTACACTAACGCACACGCCGAACTCACTTGCTTGTTTCTCTCTACCGCCCTTTTCCGAACTCACCGCATTAACCCTATAACTGCCGGTGCAAAATAAATGCAGGAATTTCACAACAATTATAGAGAGTCTGTGCGCTGCTACGCTATTAAAAGTTATTCATTCACTGAAGGCCTAGGTGTGAAATGCACGGCCCGCCATTGATGTAAACGTATTGTCGATCGCAGATAGTTCTTCAAAAGTTTGAGATGCTCGTGCTCGTCATGATGCGGAGCCTTCAAGTGTCTGGCGCCCACGGCAATTGCCCTGCGCTTCCCCTAGCCCTACGCGTCACCCAGCATTCCCGTTTTAAAAAGTCACCGCTCGCCACTGATGTATATGCATGTGCAGAGTGTACGCATTCATATGTATACCAAAGGAATTAATGTACAATTTGTAATTTTATTTTGTGTTTATTGTACTTTAGTTTTACAAAAAAGGGATAAGAGAAATCACAGAAGTAAACATTCTGGAAATTATTCTGGAAACTGCTTTGTGTGTGTCTGTTAGCTAGCTGTCTTCTTCAGAGTGATGTAGTTGCGAGGACAGAATATGTATCAATATATAATTACTACAACAAATTTGTGAAATACTTATTTACTAATGATTTATAATAATTTCATGAGTTACAAAAACATTTTTAGATGACTTACAACACATTTGTCATGAACTTAACATCTAACTTCCTCTATATGTACTGTAAGAGAAACGGCTCAGAATCAGAGGAACATGGTACTTCTGTGAAGGGTCAGTGATGGTGAAGACAACCTGAAAAAACAAAACATACAATGATAAATAAAACACTAACAATTGTTATTAGAAAGCGTGTAAAGCAGTGGTTTACAATCCTGGTCCTGGGGACCCACTGATCTGCATATTTTGTTTATCTCCATTATTTAACTCTTATCTGAGTGTGTCGGATAAGAGAAACACACAAAATGTGCAAAGCGGTGGTTCCCTTTCATAGGTTCACTCGACGCCATGTCAACTGCTGATGCTATGGGAACACCCCCAGATGTTATGATTGTCTGAAGCCTGTATAGAGTCACTGCAATTTATTGGCTGATGGTGCTTAAACTGCCCCATGACATATGTCACGTTCGCCTCAAAATGTCATGCTCACCACATCTCACTCAGATTTCACTATTTTCAGGAAGCGGTTTATGTGTTGCCCTTAAGGAAGATTTGCCTCGCATTCTCTTGCCATATTTACGTGCAGTTTTTCCAACTCCTCTCAGTGAATGTGATGAGTTTTTGGAAAGTGTGTGGCTCTGTGTCCTTGGTTTAGTCCTGAAATGGATACACATGACACACGAGGTGTGTACAATGTTTGAGTGTTAAACATGCTCAAGCAGCGCTTTACTCATTGTCTGATTGTCGCCACTGTCATAGTTTAAAACTAAAAGTATTGCGTTCTAGACTAGCTTGGGGTGACAACGAGTTTGAGCATATGGAGGGAGAGCTGATGTGTTTTTTCCCTCCACACACTCTCTCTTCGGATCATGTGCATTCGGCAAAAGAGCGCTTTTAGAACCCAAGCATTTATTTAAATGATTGCTGATTTGTGTCCTGACCCGGAAACTCATAATACAATCTCTTTTTATCTTTTCTCACGCCAACTCTGGAAGTCTTGGCCATTGCTGCCCTCTAAGCCGCGCAGGCTCACCTCCACTTTGGAGCAAGTTTTACATGGCTGCTGGTCAGGCAGGAGCAGCCCTACATACAATAGCAGTACTCCAGGTTTACCAGGCAGATGTCTTAAAAGAACTTGGATGGGGGTTCAGGCTTGAATGCTGAGACAGTTTAGACAGGCTAATGACTTGGTGCTCCATGGCTGCATTACTGCCGCTAGAATATCACCTCTGGCTAAACCTGATTGACATCCGGGAGAAAAATAGGACCTTCCTTTTGAATGCTCCTCTGTCTCAGGAAGGCCTTTTTGGAGATGCTGTCACTACAGCAATCGGCTCCTTTTCAGCATCTTATTCCTTGTAGGGCGCGGGAGTTTGAACAGCCTATGATCACGATCAAGTTCTCTTTAGCGCCTTTGTGTGGAACAGAAGAGGGAGCCATCGGCTTTGATGCCACCTCGAAAGGATTGGGGCCCCAGGACTCACCCAGTGCCTCTCATTCTCAGGGCCCAAGTAGTAACTCCTGATTGCTTGGCTCATTGACGGAGGCCAAGTCCCCCATTAGAGAGTTTGGACCAGCCGCGTAAGCTTTTTCGTGCCTCTCACTGTGGCCTCCTGGGGCCTGTCCAGCCTGTTCCACTGCTCATTGCATCTTGGACAATTCTTGCTCAGACCTCCCCTGTGAGCATTGCTCCGTGCTCTTTAGCCTTCAGAGCTCGAGAAACCGTCCTAGTGTCTTGTGCACACGGTTTTCGATGAGGGTCGGAGGAGTCCTCCCCACATGGTGCTCTCTAGGAAAGCCCTGGCAGGAAATTCTTTCATTTCTGGAAGAGGGGGCCAAAAAATATGTACCTCCTTCCCAGATGGAATCGGGTTTCTACAGTCATTATTTTTTAGTGACCAAAAAGAATGGTGGTTCAAGTCTGATTCTGAACTTGTGCCAATTAAATCTCACACTCAGGGTGTACAGTTTTAAGATGTTGATGCTGAAGTCCATCTTGTCTTAGGTTTGAACTGCAAATTGGTTCATCACTATCAATCTGAAGGATGTGTATTGTAATATTCATATTGTTCAGAGGCACAGGAAGCTTTGGGGACAAACCAGTTTTGGGTCCTTCTATTCGGACTACCGCTGATTCCGCAGACTTTTACAAAGCCCCATTGCAGCTCCATTGCTTGCAGATTTTAAACCACCTGTAGAATTGGCCCATATTGGCCCTCATATTGGCCCAATTGCAGGAGTCAGAAGTAGGTCATCTAGAAATGGTCCTCGACCATCTGAGGAGCCTCAGGCTGAGGATAAACCTCCAGAAGAGTGTACTGTTGCTGAAACTTTTGTGGGTTCAGGTCTCTCTGCAGAGATAACTGATACCAGTTTGAACTCTAGGGCCCCCTCTACGAGGCAGCTGTATTTATTTAAGTGGCAGCTTTTTGCGTGGTGTACACAGAGCGGGTCGGATCAAGTTCACCTCGCTGTTGGTTTAGTGCTGGAGTTTCGGCTTAGGCCTTTCCTTTCTTTGAGGGATTTGTCAGTTGTCCTGTAAGGGTTCAAGGGTCCCCCTTTTGAGTCATTGGAGTCAGCCTTGGATGAGCTTCTGACTCTTAAGACGGCATTGCTGTTGGCCTTATCCTCTTTGAAGAGGATTGGGGATCTTCAGGCCTTGTCTGTTAGTCCTTCCTGTTTTTTGGATTTCACTCTAGGTTTATTAAAGGTGTTGTTGAGACCTAGGGTGGGGTATGTTCCCAAAGTTGCCTCTATTATTTTTTAGTGACCAAAAAGAATGGTGGTTCAAGTCTGATTCTGAACTTGTGCCGCTTAAATCTCACACGCAGGGTGTACAGTTTTAAGATGTTGATGCTGAAGTCCATCTTGTCTTAGGTTTGAACTGAAAATTGGTTCATGACTATCAATCTGAAGGATCAGTAAGGGCTTTAACCCTCTGGGGTCAATGGGTCTCATTCATGAAACACGAGCAGAACGAATTTTTGTGTAAATCGTGTGTAAAGTGGTTCTGGCGTAAATTTTCGGATTCATTAAAATGTTCGTATTTTCCAAATGTTAGTTGGTACGCAAGAAATCTACACCTGCTCCCAGCCACGCGTAAATAGTGCGCTTAACATCCGAACGTTTTGCTCATTAATAAGGCTGCATTTTAATTCACCTTAATCGGGTACATATTTACACAGCATTTTGAAAAAATATTATATATAGTAATTACATACAGTTTTTCTTATTATGAGAGCCAGTAATAGCATCTGCGATGGTGGTCCTTCTCCAGTTTGAATACGATTTTTCCGAAGTGAACTAATTAGTTTTTTGCTGTCAAGCTTAATGTCGAACCATTTTCTTCTCACTTCTGGGACTGTTCGATTAACAGATGAAACTCCATTAACTGCATCTGTAATATGCTGCCAAGCTTCCTTTTTTTTAGGACCCGATACGCCACTATGTACGCTTGAAAATAAAATGTGGCGTTTTGAATGAACTTCTGATAATAAAACTTCAATTTCTGAGAAATTTTTCTTTTTCATTCGCATTCATGTCATAATATGATGCACATATATAGTTGTCAGTCGGATTTAATGGGCGGGATTTATGGTAATTGAGAATGAACGTGCACGCGCATCCCATTTACGACTGATTGGAATTCATTAACACACACACACATTTCACTATCACATCTGACGTTTACGAAGTATTTGTGAATCAGGAGAAGAGTTTTCGGGAAGGTCTCTTTACGCGCAAATCACTCACATATTTACTCGTATATTTACGAATGTTTCATGAATGAGACCCAATGAATGCACCGTCTCGTTCTGTTGAATCATTTCACATTGCAGCGAAATCGACTTAAACTACTCCGTCAGCAGTTGTTAGTGATCGATGCCTCTAGGTCCTTTAGTTCCTTCAGTATACAAAGAGTATATTCCCATGGTTGTCGGTTGTCAGCATGCAATATTAAGTTGTGGCGAGCAGGACGAGGTCGAGGGACGTGAGAGAATGGCGCGAGGCCGGTGGCGTGATTGATAATGAGCTACACCTGCACGACGCACCGGTCTCGTATCTCTCATGGAGGAGCGGAAGCATAAAGGAGGAGCGACGACATTGAAGATGGAGAGAGAAACAGACACATCACATAAAATCAGGCCTGTTCCTCTCTCCATCTTCACTGTCATCGCTCCTCCTTTATGCTTCCGCTCCTCCGTGAGAGATACTAGACCGGTGCATCGCGCAGGTGTTGCTCATTATCAATCACGCCACCGGCCTCGCGCCGTTCTCACGTCCCTCAACCTCGTCCTGCTCGCCACATAAGTGTTATTTGATAATAATACAAGATGTTTCATGTACAGTTAGTACAGTCGGTACAGTTAGTACCGCTCCTTCAGTGACCAGCGCCCAGAGATGAATCTCACCCTCTCTGCGTGAAGTCTTGTGTTACTCAGAGCCCATCGCTCCCTCCACCTGTGATTTTCACATCATTTTGTAACACAAACTCTAGTCTACAACATCCAGTAGACCAGTACTCAAAATTCATGTGAACAAATGTTCACTATGTGTTATGGCCTTATTTCAGTTTTTCTCAAAAAAAAATTCTCAATTTTCTTAGTTATGTTGCTCAATGTACATGCATGTAATTTACATACATGTTGCTCACATATTATTGTAGCTCGTTTTGTGCTAAATACAATGAGACTTTTTTTACTGATATATTTTTGATATACCCACACAAATGCCAGGGCAAAACTTCTCCAGGGCCCAAAACACATAGGGCGATGCAAGCGCCATCAGCCATTAAATTGGCATGATTCTATATGGGCTTCAGACAATCATCACACCTTGGGGTGTTCCCATAGTGTCAGCTACTGACACAGTGTCTCGTTCCCTATTCAAGGAACTAAGGTTACATCTTAACAGAGATGGTCCCCAGGACCAGCATTGAAAACCACTGGTGTAAAGTGTCTAAACATTAGCTAAAAATACAGCAAAAAAAAAATTATATATATATATTACTCCAGGTGATTGTTTGAAATAGTACATTTAGTTCTCTCATACCTCTACATATGGATAGAAGCACGTCTCCCCCAAGGCATCCCAGTACTTTCCAGTCTCAAAACGCAGTTTATACACACCAGCAATGAAGCTTTCTTTTTTAATCAACCCAGGACACCGTCCATCATCATTAGTTATCCTATAATTAAGACTGTGTTCATTTTCATGACTTTGAGAACATTTTGGAAATATTTTACTTGGTTAGCCAATACCTCTACATAGTCTTAAATCTGCATGCTATCAATTTGGTTGATAGAAAACTGAAGAGATATCAGTCACTTGAATAATTTAACACTGCAATTTATGCATTTTTACCCTGTTATGAGTAAGTTCCACATCGATGAGATGGGGTCTAGGAGATAGAGGATAATGGTCATGTTGGCTCCAGGAACTCCTTGGGCTATATTCAGCACATGAGTTGTGAGGGGGCTTGGCAGGGTAGCGGCCATGTTCATATACTGTGACAGAATGTGATATTAAATTAATGCACAATAAACCAGCTGCTTTTAAACTATAAAGCATTTTTGAAAATGACAGATGATCTGTGGCTTAATGAATGGATTAAGTTGTATATGGATTTGAATGTTGCGCAAACTTCCAAAATATATAAACTGAGTTTGGATATTATCTGTTTTGTTCTCCTTCTGTGTCATGACACTGTCCACCTTTTGAATTAATTAATTCATAAATTGATGTGTATGTGCTATTTATTATTTATAATACTGTTTATATTACTCTCCTATTTTGTTATATCTCAATAAATAAATTGTTACAAATATTCAGTTACAGTTTTTTTTTTTACTTTTACTTTAACTCATTTGTTTAATATTAAGACAGATAAACAATTACATTTCTACGAGTGAGGTGCATAAATCAATGAGGAACTTCCTTTTTCATGGAGAAATTATAGCAAGTTTGTATTTATACATCTTATTATACAGGATAGCTAGTGTTTTGTTAGTTTCTTCTAGTCTGTGCTTGTGGAGAGCTTGTTCTGTTATTACTGGCTACTTAAATCTTTTCAAAACTCTTTAGTAAGGCTGAATGATCTTAAAATATAAATCACAGGGTGCATACAAACAGATAGAAGGAATGATTTATACTATTGTGGCAAGGGGGGCGTGGTTCAGCGAGGTCTGTGACAGGAGAGAGGATCGAGAGACAGGTGTGGTGTGAGTGAGTTAAGTGTGAATGACAAACACCTGTGTCTTGTTTCAGTAATTGGTGTGGGGAGACCGATAAAAGCCATGAGGAAATGAGATGCGGGGAGAGAAAGACCAGTGGAGACCTGTGGGTGATCGGACAATAGCTGAGAACAGCAGAAAAAGAGTGAAAGAGAACGCCGAGCTGAGTGACAGCTGATTCTAGTGGATTGAGTTCGATTACATAGCGCTGTGTGCGAGACCTTGATTTTGGTCTGTTTATTTTTGTTTTTCAATAAACACCTGCAGTCTCCCCAAGCTGACCCCGTTCTCTTCCTTCCCTGAATCTTGAACATTGTTACACTGGTGCCGAAACCCGGGAAGGAAGATGGAAGCCGCCGCCAGCATGTAATCGCCGTCGGCGTCGCCGCTTGCGGACATGGTTTCATCCCTCGCGGTCCTCCACCAAGATCAGCACCGGGCCTTGATGGAAATGCGGAACGATCTGGAGCGTCGGTTCCAGGTGCTCGTACAGGGCTAACAAGAGGATTGCGAGAGGTTCCAGAGCTGGATGGACCGGGAGGTTCGGACAGAAACGACGCTGCCACCGGTCGAGCTCCCCCACCTGCCACTGAATAAAATGGGTTCACAGGACGATCCGGAGGTGTTCCTGGACCTTTTTGAAAAGTCAGCGAAGGCAGGTGGGTGGCCAAGAGAGCAATGGCCGGTGCGCCTTATCCCACTGCTGTCCGGGGAGGTGCAAGCGCCAACCCAAAAACTGCCGGTCCAGAACCTCCTGGTCTTCGACGACATCAAAAGAGCCATTCTACAGCGGGTCGGCCGGAGCCCAGAGCAACACCGCCAGTCGTTCCGTTCGCTGGATCTGGGCGAGAGCGGCCGGCCCTTCGTGATGGCTCAACAGCTCCGGGGCTCCGGCCTCTAGTGGCTGCTGGCTGAGGGAAGCAACATTGGGAAGATCGACCGCGTGGCACTGGAGCAGTTCATCGCCTGTCTGCCCAGGAAGACGGTGGAATGGGTCCAGTGCCACCGACCGACATCGGTGGACTTGGCTATTCAGTTGGCGGAGGACCAGCTGGTGGCGTGCTCCAGGGTCAGCAAAACTTTACCAACAATCTCGCTCCTCCTCTTTTTCTTCCTCTTCCCCCTCTCCTACCTCTACCTCTTCCCCTCGACCTGTTAGGTCCCGTCCTCCCGGATCGTTCCGTGGCCCACCTCGCGGGCGGGGTGGGACAGCGCTGGACCTGTCAGGGGGCCCGTGACCACAGCCCAGGGGCACGGGGTTCGCCGCCGCTGGGGCTGACACGACTCCTCTTCCTCCGCTCTCCCCACACCAATCACTTACCCCACTTTCTGCCACTAGGGCGGCCTGGGCTGGCCTGCTGGCGTTGCGGGGACCCGGACCATTTTATAGACAGGTGTCCGATGATGGATGTGGCGACAATGATCCGGGTCCCGGATGTCCCGCAGGCTGCCTACGATCAGGCTGGCCGGTAACAAATACCTGTGAGTATAAAGGGTGGTACCTATCAGGCTCAGTGGTGAATTCAGGATGTAACTAAACCTCAATCCACCAAAGCCTGATTCAACCTGACATTGGATATGAGCCGCATGGTTCGGGTAAGGTGTGTACACGGGGATGTGGTGAAGTATCCGCTCATGTCTGCTATGATTCAATTTAAGGGTCAAAAACATAGTGTAGAGGGGGCAGTTAACCTGAACCTCCGACATCTGCTGATTTTGGGAACCAATTGGCCTGCTTTTAGTGAATTATTGGGGTTATTATGTGCAGATGTCTCTAGTGAAAAAGGAAAGCAGGAAAAAAGGGGGTGGCCGTGCGGATGGGAGAGGATGAACCGGCACCTCCAGAACTGGAACCAGGGGAACAGAGCGCAATTGAGAGACAGATTCTCACGGAGTGTGATGATTTTCCCCTGGGACAGTCTCAGGATGAGTCACTAAAACATGCTTTTGAACAGGTCTGTGCCATCGACGGTCAACCTCTCCAACCCGCTCGTCCGCTTACCTATCCATATTTTGCGATTCTTAAAGACAGGTTGTATCGAGTGATATAAGACACTCAAACAAAACAAATTACAACCCAGTTATTAGTGCCAAAGAGCCGTCGGGAAATGCTTTTTCAGGCGGCTCATTCTAATCCCATGGCTGGACGCTTAGGGCAAATAACGACACTTAACCGTCTCATGGCCCGATTCTTTTGGCCGGGCATTCACGAGAACGTGCGCAGGTGGTGCGCGGCTTGTTGTGAATGTCAGCTGGTAAATCCGCCGGCCGCCCCAAAAGCGCCATTGCGCCCTCTTCCTCTGATGCAGGTCCCCTTTGAACGAGTTGCGATGGACCTCATCGAGTCATTAGAACGGTCGGCACGGGGACATCGCTTTGCATTAGTGATAGCGGACTATGCAACGCGATATCCTGAGGCAGTGGCACTCCACAGCATCTCTGCTAAGAGTGTAGCGGATGCCGTGTAGCGGAGATTTCGTTTAATCTCCAGAGTGGGGATCCCAAAAGAGATCCTCACTGATCAGGGCACGGCGTTTATGTCACGTACTTTACGTGAGCTTTACAAGTTATTGGGCATTAAATCGATTTGCACCAGCGTCTATCACCCACAAATGGCCTGGTGGAACGATTTAATCGCATATTAAAGACCATGATTCGTAAATTCGTTCACAAAAAGGCAAAAAATTGGGATAAGTGGTTGGAACCCCTGTTGTTTGCTGTGCGCGAGGTCCCGCAAGCCTCCACGGGGTTTTCCCCCTTTGAGCTCCTTTATGGATGTCAACCCCGCGGGTTGTTAGACATTCTAAAGGAAACTTGGGAGGAAGAACCTTCGGAGAGTCGTAACGAAATTCAGTATGTCCTGGACCTAAGAACAAAACTCCACACTTTGGGGTGGCTCTTGATGGAGAATTTGTTACAGGCTCAGGACAGACAGACCCAGTTATACAATAGGGGAACAAAACTGAGAGAATTTTCACCGGGAGATAAAGTCCTTGTATTGCTTCCTACTTCGAGTTCCAAATTACTCGCGAAGTGGCAAGGGCCCTTTGAGGTCACACAGCGAGTCAGGGATCTCAATTATGAGGTACTTCAAACGGATAGGAACGGGGCATGTCAAATTTACCACCTCAACCTGAGGCCAGAGGCGAATATTAAAATTCCACCTCTCGCGCTGGCTCAGGGAGGAGATCATCTTTCGCCGTCCCAGATTACTGACGTAGCCAGGTTGCAGGCAGAATTTGACGACGTGTTCTCACCCCTACCTGGTCGAACAAATCTCATTCAGCACCATATTGAGACCGAGCCAGGTGTGGTGGTGCACAGCCGGCCGTATAGGTTACCTGAACACAAAAAAAAGTGGTTCAGTCTAAATTAGAGGCGATGCTTGAGATGGGGGTAATAGAAGAATCCCACAGTAATTGGGCGAGCCCGATAGTCTTAGTACCTAAAACGGACGGCTGGTTTGTGTGTGGATTACCGCAAGGTTAATGCTGTGTCGAAGTTCGACGCGTATCCAATGCCGCGGATTGACGAACTGCTTGATCAGCTCGGCACTGCTCGCTTTTATTCGACACTGGACTTAACTAAAGGGTATTGGCAGTAGGGGTTGAACGACTTCAGATTTTTTGAAGTCGACTGTTATGACATCAAAGTCGAGTCGACGTCGACTAGTCGATGACGTCATTCATAAAAACACAAGAGATGGGACTGCTTTGCAACATGCCACAATTTGCAATTAATTAACAGAAAATGACAGACAGCTCATAATGGGGCCGTTTACACCTGGTCACTTAAATATGTTTTCGCAAAACGGATATAAATCCAATCTTCAAACAACGCGCTATGCAGATTTAACGGAGTTCACGTCACCGAAAGCAACAATAATGAGCTGCATTTTATTGATCATCAGCTAATTTCAAAATCAAAGACCACAATAAGAGAGACAGCACTAGTAAGATCATTTTGTTTCTTTACTTTTAACGAAGATGATTGTGTGTTAAGCGTCTGCGACTTAATCGAGACTCATCTGCGGCGATGCGTGCTGCCATAGCTTCATCACTATAATACGCTCTCACACGTTTATTGTTAGCATTGTTGGGAGAAGTCCAATTTACATATGTGGTTTCAACAAGCAGATGCATTTACACTTGTCCAGTTTCGTCTGTTAAGCGGCCCAGACCTCCTCTTGAAGTGGTTTGAGCGATCGGATTTAAATCCGTCTATTTACACCTGGTCTTTTTTACGATCGGATAGCTATCAGATCACAGAAACACATGAAGTGGCCAGGTGTAAACAGCCCGCTGTTTACATCATCATTTAGGATGAAAAAATAAAAAAGAAAAGGAAAAAAAGCTATAAATTCCCATCTGCGCCTTAGTGATGCGCATCCAAGTAATGCAAAATAATATTCCAATTAATTGCGGGTGAATTAGAGGTAGGCTACATCATTAATATGTTTAAATAAATAAATGAAAAAAAATAATGTTTTAATAAAGATACTGAACTCTCATTTCCCGTTAAAACAGTGAGCGTGCGTCATGCTTTTACTTTCGTTTTCAACAATATCTAGTGTTAGGTTAGTAAAGTATTTACACACACTTGATGTACCAATGCTGCTTTCTTGCTGCAATGACCCTCTGGGCTCTTCATCTGTTGTCGTCTGCAACATGTTAGTATCAAAATTAGCTCAATCATAGTGTCACATGATCAACGCGACTAGTCGACGTCAAGCTTAAAGCGTCGCGGCATTGCATTAAGGTCGACTAGTCGACTAATCGACTAGTCGGTTCAACCCCTAATTGGCAGATCCCCTTATCGCCTCTATCTAAAGAAAAGACAGCCTTTACAACGTCGTTCGGATTACACCAATTCGTTACGCTTCCGTTTGGGTTGTTCGGGGCTCCAGCCACGTTCAAGCGTCTCATGGACAGGATTCTCCGGCCACATGCTGCATATGCCGCTGCCTATCTGGATGACATAGGCGTGTAGAGGTCAGGTATCTGGGGTTCCACTTGGGTCACAGGCAGGTGCGTCCCCAAATTGATAAAACAGCAGCCGTTGGAACGTGCCCGAGACCCAAGACCAAAAGGGAGGTGAGACAGTTCCTAGCGGGATATTATAGAAGGTTTGTGCCTAATTATTCGGACCTCGCCAGCCCGCTGACTGATCTCACTAAAAAGTAATCACCAGATCCGATTCAGTGGACGGAGCAGTGTCAGCAGGCTTTCACTCAAGTAAAGGCTGCTCTATGTTGTGGGCCGCTCTTACAGGCTCCTGATTTTTCTCTCCCTTTCTTGTTGCAGACTGACGCGTCAGACAGGGGGCTGTGAGCAGTCCTGTCCCAGGGAGAGGAGGGACGGTGAGGAGCGGCCAGTGCTGTACATAGTCGTAAGCTCTTTAAGAGAGAGACTAAGTACAGCACCATTGAGAAGGAATGTTTAGCCATCAGATTCTAGTGAATTGAGTTCGATCATATAGCGCTGTGTGCGACCTTGATTTTGGTCTTTTTATTTTTGTTTTTCAATAAACACCCGCAGTCTCCCCAAGCCGACCCTGTCCTCTTCCTTCCCTGAATCTTGAACATTGTTACAACTATAATTATTTATTATTACTATATTTATAACTATACTATATATAATTATTTATAATGATTAAAATTGTCAGCAAAACTGTTTTTAACTGAGTGTGTCAGATAGATGACATTTTCCTGGTGTCATTCACTGATCTACTATTCAGGTATATTAAATCATCTGTCATGCTGAACCATAAACATTGTGTCAGGTTCATAATATTACCACATATTTGCCATGACGGACAGTATTTACCCACAGAGTTGACACACAATTACATTCCCTGTCAATTCAGAAGCAGAAGCTTCTTGTTTTGAAGAAGATCCATCTTTTGTAATTCATAAATTACGCTACTATAAAACACATACATACACACACACACACACACACACACATATATATATATATATATATATATATATATATATATTCTGGTAAGATCCGGACATTAAAGCACTTTGATTAAAAACTAAAAAGCTGTTGCTTAAGAAATTCGTTCGTGATTCATTCTTTCTCATCAGGCAGTAGAATTACTGGTTGATTAAGAGACACAAAGAAATAGTCTTACCTTATCTGTCGACACAATATGACCCCTGATATGTTGAAGTCTGTTCATCTGAAGTGTGTCTTGTGTTTTTGCACACCGCTTTAAAATGAATATACACTGCAATGTGGAAAAATGTATAGAGCAGAGACAAAAGCCGAGGGGGTGTAGTGTGATGAGATCACAAATGAGCCAGCACTTAGCCCATGTAAGACTATCTTGTGACAAGAAAGTTGAACCAATTAATTCGATACAGATTCCTCAACAGAGCACAAATGCTTGTTTTATTTCAGAGTTTGAGAGATGGACTGTGTGCCTGCAGAAGTGTAAACATATAAGCCATTGACCTCTGGGTAATTTAACTTGCATTGATAACTTGGTGCAAAGTGCAATGAATGTTTCCAAAATTAACATTACTGTAAGGAGCTTTATAAATGTATATACATATTTAAAAAGGCTTCTTATACACTAGTTGAAACATTTGAGTGAAATGATTTGCAGATATTCTTCAGACATGGGAAAAAGGCTATAGATGTGCAAAATAAAAGTTTATGCAGCAATATTTTTGATTAATCTGTTCAGAGGTATTCTCCTTTCTTCCGTCACTCAATATGGGTCAGGAATGTCCAATACCAAGACATTTGTACCGTCAGGTCAAAAAATAATCTAGCTTTGATTAAAATAAATAATGATTTAACAATAACAGATGGAGTAATCTGGGGATAATAGCTACTCATTCTGCTGGAAAATATTGAAACTATGGAAAACTGTAGTGGACTTAGTCTCACACCACAAAGAAATTCCCCAACACCACTGGCTTTGTTGTTTATTAAAGACAGGACAGGAATTGAAGGGATAGTTCACCCAAAAATGAATTTTTTTTACTAACCCTGAAGTCATCCTAGGTGTATATGACATTCTACTTTCAGACGAATACAATCAGAGTTATATTAAATGATGTCCAAGCCTTATAATGGGAGTCAATGGGTATATTTTTTTGGAAGTCCATCAAAGCCTATCAATTTGTGATAAAAAGCTTGAAACTGTCAGGGTTCTGTCACTTCTGTCTAGTCTATTTCTTGGTTTTGTGACAGAGCCCTGACATTCCTGTTTTGTCTTGTCTGTGTGCCTTGTTTCATGTGCTTTCATGTCATGTTTTGTCTTGTGCTGTGAAAAACACAAGCTGCATGCTTTCATGTTGTCATGTTTTGTGTGAACACGTGGCTTATGAGTGTTCTCACTGGCTGCGTGTACATGTCTCGGTTTGTGTTAGCACATTGCTTGTGATTTGTTTTACTGGCCATGTGCTTGTGTTTTTGTCATATGTGGTGTGAGCACATGGCTTGTCATGTATGTTTCCTTGTGCCATGTGCTCTTCTGTCGATTGTCTAGCGTCTCCCATCTTGTTACCTGATTATTGATTCATTTGCCCCACCTGTCCTCCCTCGTTACTCTCTTTTGTTTGCTTCCCTATTTATTCTCCTTGTGTTTTCAGTCGTGTGCTGGTTTGTCGTCTAAGATACCCTCATGTTTCTTGCCAAGTCCAGTCTGTAAAGTCTTGCTACCTGTCTTGTTTTCCCCCACGGGGTAGTTTTGTTTTAATTTTATACTTAATAAAAACCCATTGTCCTGCACTTGAGTCCTCGCTACTTCCACCTACCCAAACCCAGACAGAACAAACCAGCCAACTGAGGACTGGTGGTCCTCAGCCAGCCGGTGGTCCAGGAGGACCAGACTTCGGCGGTCCCAAGCCTGGTGTTCCGGGAGCACCCGACTTCGGCGGTCCCAAGCTGGGTGGTCCGGGAGGATCCAACTTCGGTCGTCCCAAGCTTGGTGGTCCGGGAGGACCTGACTTCGGGGGTCCCAAATCCGGTGGTTCCGGAGGACCCGACTGCGGTGCTCACTAGCCCGGTGGTCCCAGAGTTGCCCACTCTCCCTGTCATGGGCACAGAGGCTTTCCCTGCCAGCCCTGCCTTGGCCAAGAGGGCTGTGTTTAGCTGTTTTTGGCTGTCCTGCGTGCCTGGAAGATGCACAGGGTTACTTCTGACTCGGGACCAGTCTGCCACCCAGAGCCCACGGTCGTTCCAGAGCACCCCACGTTGTCCCACAGCAGCCCGCTGTCGGCACAGAATCAGTCCCAGAGCCCGCTGCCAGTCCGGAGGCCATCACTGAGCTAAACGCTCTTCCTGATACAGCCATGGAGGCCATTGAAGCCACTCTCTCCTGCTATGCCTTTGCCCTTCTGTGTGTCTGGGCCACACACACATCCCTCCTAGCTTCCTCAGATAAAGCCCTGAAGTCTCCAGAGTTAGCCACAATCACAGAGGCTGTCCCAGAGCCGTCTGCTCTCTCGGCCACAGAGACTGTCCCAGAGTTTGCTGCTGTCCTAGAGAACTGTCTGCCTTGTGTCCACCGCATTGGCCGTGCTTCCCTTGGAGCAGTAATCCTTGTGTGGTTCCCCTTCCTCACTCTAATCCCTGTCTTGACCAAGTATGACCAGCGTCCGGTGATGGCTCCTTCTCCTGTCCCGAGTCCAGTGAGGGCCCCAGTCAAGACCCACCCCGGCCTCTTACCAGGGATCCTGACCTGCCTGATCCACCCTGGCCCTCAGCCGGGACTCCTGAACCGCTGGAGTCCGCCTGGTCTGTCCCTCCGGCACCGCCCTTGCCTTCTGCTGGGACTCCTGATCTGCTGGAGCCTGCCTTGTCTGTCCACCCAGCACCGCCCTGGCCCTCTGCTGGGACTCCTGATCCGCTGGAGAAGGGCTGGGCGATAAAACGATAACGATAATTATCGCGATATAATTTTTCTCGATAAAACGATATCAAGAGTTCGATAAATGTTCGATAATGTTTATGCGCAAAAAGCGGAACGAAACTCATTTGAACAGCGCGCCACACGGACCGTTAATCCGCTCGGCTCAAAGTCCAAACGGCAGCGCATCGCGAGCTCACTAGAGCAAATGCGTTTACTCCTTTCTTTTACTGTCTATGGTTTATTCTGATCGGTCTCGCTCACGAGATCCAGTGAGAAGAACACAAATGTCTCAGTGATTTAAACCAGTTTAAAGGCAGATGAAACAGCGCTGACAAACAGGAGACACTGTGCGCAACGATTCAGTCAAGGCTTTTCAGTCAGAAGGCTTTTCCGTCTATAAATTCCCATCATTTACCATGGATTAACTGTAACGTTAGCCTAGTAATATTAACTGCACCATGAAATGTGGGATATACATACTGAATTGTATTATATTATTAATGTAGAAAATGTATTAGATGACTAATGGAATATAATTACAGTATTTAATCATGTATTTAGGCTACTGTTTTTCATACAAATACCATAGAAACCATAAAGTTACATTTTGCCATGATGTGAGGTGCTATAGGCTATGCCTGGTTTTATCTGTGGTTATCATGATCTAAATGCATGATACTGGATGACCAATGGTTAATTTTAATAAAACTTAAACAGTCAGAATATTACATTTTACCAAATAAAAATGTGGTCGTTACATTTTTTTTTTAACAGATGTTAATGTTTTTGTTAATGAACATAAATTTAACATAGTAGTATTAGCTTGAGTTAAGACGCAATTTTACAGTCAACTCACTGTCAAATATGCATTTCAAGACAAAACATGTAATATTAATATTGCAGCCGGCACTGCAAACCTGTGCTGAAGATACGGACCATCAAAGTCAGTCATCAAAAACCTGTTTCAAGACTTGAAACAATATCCCCCATTAGCACATGCAGAAACTAAGAAATATATTTTTCTATTCAGTTATATATTTTGTTAAAGAAAAATGACAAATGTTTGAATGTTCTACCTGAGATTTGTGAAATGGCTAGTGTTTGTCATGATATGTTGATGTTCTGACAATAAAGAGTAGTTTAAAACCACAATTAATGCTCTGGTTTCTACAACTTTCACTTAGGAGCAAAAATCTGCCTTTAAACTTGAAAGAAATAAAGATTTGACATTTATCGTGATAATTATCGATATCGACTGATTTTTAAAAAATTATCGTGATAATTTTTTTTAGCCATATCGCCCAGCCCTACGCTGGAGCCTGCCTGGTCTGTCCCTCCGGTCCCGCCCTGGCCCTCTGCTGGTACTCCAGACCCGCCTGAGCCTCCCTGGCTCCCCTCCTTCCCTTACCTCTTTGTCTCTGTTTTGATCTTCCTGTCTTGTGTTGTCTGTTGTTGAGTTGTCATGTTCCTGTCTTGTTTTTTGGTGTTCCTCCTTAGGGACGACAGATGGCTTGTGATTTGTTTCACTGGCCATGTGCTTGTGTTTTTGTCATGTTTGGTATGAGCACTTGGCTTGTCATGTATGTTTCATTGTGCCATGTGTTTCATTTGCCCCACCTGTCCTCCCTTGTTACCCTCTTTTGTTTGCTTCCCTATTTATTCTCCTTGTGTTTTCAGTCCTGTGCTGGTTCGTTGTCTAAGGTACCCTCATGTTTCTTGTTTCTTGCCAAGTCCAGTCTGTAAAGTCTTGCTACCTGTCTTGTTTTTATTTTAATTTTATACTTAATAAAATTTGCCTGCAATTGAGTCCTCGCTACTTCCACCTACCCAAACCCTGACAGAAACGGCTCCAGGGGGTTAACAAAGGCCTTCTGAAGTGAAGCGATGCATTTGTGTAAGAAAAATATCCATATTTATAACTTTATCGACTAAAATAACTAGCTTTCGGCAGATGGCCTACGCAAGTCGACCTACGCCAAAAGAGTAACACTTTAGGATGTAGGGGACCCCTCTGGCGGTTCAAACAAACAGGGCTGGGCAACCGCGTTCATTATTACGCTGTGCGTCAAGTTCAAGGGTTTCTCTTTTGGCGTAAGTTGACTTGCGTACTGCCGTATTTATACATACTGTATTTGAAAAGTCTCTTTTGCTCACCAATAGTTTTGGGTATTGTTTGAATTTGATCGATTCTGCTTATTGATTCCTAGTTTCGATTCCAATAAGATAAAAAAAATGTATGTCAAACTTGTATATGTAAACAAATTTTTCTCTCTTTTTACAAAGTGTTCAGTTGCAGCTGAATAACGACCAAAATACAGAACACTTAGGCCTTTTACACTTAGGAACTTTTGCCTATGGATTTAACAAGTTCCCTATGGATTTAACAAAAAATACCACAGCAAAAACAACTAGACTAATATACATTTCAAACATTAAATTACTAAATAGACAAGTAAACAGTCAGTAATAAAATGGGAACAAATCAATTAGCAATAGCATAAATAAATACAATTAAACCAATTTCAGGTACAGAAATTGAAATCAAAAGTTTAAAAACAATATAGTTTTCTATTCATAAATATAATATACATTAATCCTCATTAAAGTTACAAAATATATTCAGTCAAGATCAGTGAATGATTTTTGTTCTTTGATTAACATTAATGACAGGCAGCACATTTATTAGGCTGCTGTCTCTTTAACACCGAATGCATGCGGATCTAAAAATACCGTTACACATGTTTTCTTTCACAACTGTTTACGTTCAATTAAGACAAAAAAACGGCCGTGTTTACAATTATATACTATGATGATGATGTATTTTTTGTGCATATTGGTCGGTAAATGTGAAAGAAGTCCGTTCCGGCTCGGAACAACCTTTTCTGCAGTTGACATGCACGGAACAGTTCAATAACGGACACAGCCAGGGAACCCAAACCGAGACCATTCTCTGTGGTCACACTTCAGATTTGTGCGCGCCACGCAAACAGTGCACAAGTTATTTCCTTTCCTGTGCTTAAATGGTGTAAAATCACATTAAAATGTGATCGCAGGAATCGTTAAGTGGAATTGAAATGCACATATCTTATTGAATATCCGGTTCTTGGAAATTTGGAACCGTGAAATATTATTTCGAATTTATAATAACCATTTTTTATTGGAATTTATTTTAAATTATAATTTATTCCTGTGAGCGAAAGCTGGATTTCCAGCATCATTACTCCAGTCGTCATATTTTTTTGTGAAAACCATAATATAATAACATTCAAAAGTACATTAAAAAAAGCTAAGGTCGTGTATGGCATTAAAAAGCATTAAATTAGATTTAATGATACTTGCAGAAACCCTGAACCAGTAAGAATATTATGTAAATTGATATGTAATTTTTCCCACAGTCAATTAGCAGCTTAGAAGAACACTTAGAGAAACTGGAGGGACATTGCAAGCCATATCTCCTTGCCTCTGGAACTCAAAAGTGGGCCATCAGCAATTACTAAATTGTGATTGACAAGATGCTTATTCCATGCCAGGGAACCACGTCATTGGCAGCCTTTGATTAACTATTTAAAGTGCACTTTGTTTTCAGTGTAAGCTATGATGACGCTCTCAGCAACATGTACACATTCCTCCAGACAATAGTCTATAGTATAGATATTGACACCACTAAAGACAGTCCAAAGGTGAAAAAACTGAGAGCCAAGCTCATAAACAGGAACAAAGAGTCAGTGAACAATGTTTAAGTGTTACATTTGCAAAGCATTGCATAATGCACCTAGTGCATTAATTCAGCACCTCAAAATTTTTCATGGGTTATATCCAGGCAGAAAATGTGTTCTTGTTTGTTCTCAAGAAGAATGTTCACTACAGTTTAAAAGTTTTAAAGGTTTTAGAAAGCATTTAAATAGTTGTCATAATACTGTTGAAATGGACACAAGCAGTGATGTTATGCAAACGTCACATCAGTCAGACTTTGGTGTACAGAGCTCACAAGAAGAAGATGCCTCTGAAATGGACCTAGATGTGATAAATCAACCTTCAACATCTCATGTTATATATCTGGTCAAAAATACAGGAAAAAGATATGTGTGCATCGATTATAGCAAAGTTACAGGGCAGTGGTGTTGCCAACAGTCTTGTGTTATCTGTTGTTGAAAGTATGGAGGAGTATGTTGATGAAGTTCATGCAAGACTTAAAGAACAAGTGCTAAGTGCAGTGCCTCCAATACAGTTGAAGAGGTTTTCAATCCATTTAGTGACTTAAACACAACCTGTAAAACGACCAAATATTTTAGTGAAAAATGTGGTGTTGTCGAACCGGTGGAAATTGATTTAGGAGTGAGGCTTGATTCAAAGAGAGAAAAAAAATCAGGAGTAGGTGCCAGTAAATGACACTTTCATGTACCTCTGTTAAAAACTTTGGAGTTCATTTTCGAGAATGAAGTGTGTTTTCGAATGAATCTGCTGCTCGTGGAAACATCTCCCAAGACTTCTGTGATGGAAAACACTACAAACATCATCCACTGTATTAAATTTAAATTAATTTTTTTTATGATGACTTTGAAACTGCAAAACCTGGCATTCATAATGTTTATATTTTACACTCCGTAATTTACCACCACGATTAAATTCATCTCTGATTAATATCCATCTCATCTGTTTGTTTCATTCCCAAGATTAACATCTTCTACAAATTGAGTAAGGATTTTGTCAGAGTATTAGAGCAAAATGAAATGAAAGCATAATTTACTTATTAACCTCTCTATGGAACCATTGCTCAAGTAACAGACAATTTAGGTCTTAAAGGGATAGTACACCCAAAACTTAAAATTATCCCATGATTTACTCACCCTGAAGTCATCCTAGGTGTATATGACACTCTTCTTTCAGACGAATACAATCAGAGTAATATTAAGAAAAAATTCCTGGCTCTGCCATGGTTGGTAATGGCAGTGAATGGCTGGATGACTTTGGAAGTCCATCAAAGCGCATCTATTCATGATTAAAGTGCTCGAAACGGCTCTCTGGGGGTTAATACAAACGCGGTTGCCCAGCCCTGTGTGTTTGAACCGCGAGAAGCGTCAACTGCTGTCATTACGTTTTGCATCAAGTACAAGTGTTACTCTTTTGGCGTAAGTCGATGCGTACGGCCGTCTGCCGGAAGCTAATTATTTTAGTCAATAAAGTTTTAAATATGGATATTTTTCTTACACGAACGTATCGCTTCACTTCAGAAGGCCTTTATTAACCCCCTGAGATGCGTGGAGCACTTAAATCATGAATAGTCATGAATACTACTTCCAAAGTCATCCAGCCATTCACTGCCATTATCAAGCTTGGAAGACCCAGGATGTTTTTTAATATAACTCTGATTGTATTTGTCTGAAAGAAGAATGTCACATACTCCTAGGATGACTTCAGGGTGAGTAAATCATGGGCTAATTTTCATTTTTGGCTGAACTATCCCTTTAACTCAATTCTTGTATGTGGAATCAAAATGTGGAATCTTTCTCTGGAAACTACTAACGTTACTGCAGATTGTGTCTTGTTGACAAAGCATTGGCTTAAACAGAGTGTATAGTGAAAATGATCCGTGTGTAGTATTGCTCACCAGATTAACCAATAAGGAGCATTAGGCCTATCTTTTTGAGAATCCCAGGGAAAACTTTTATTTTGGGGTGAAACGCAATAGTATACTCAATTCGTTGTCATACTTCAGTGTGTCAGATAACTTTGTTTTTAATATCATGAACAATATCTTAGAGGGCATAGCGCAGTACGAGTTAAAGTTGTAGATTGGATATTCGAATGAGAACTTCATTTCTAGTGAAAACATATTCCAGTGTGTATACGCATTCAATATTGGCTACATGGAAAAAAAGAATCGTCCAACGTGCATAAACATGTATTGTGTGCGGCAAGGGTATTGGACTTAATGCCAGTCAAACATTATGCCTTATTCGGAACCTCCCACTTATATTTGGTGAAATTGTCCCTGTAGGTGACACACTGACATTTGCTGTTACTTTTATTACACATCGTTAACATTGAATTTTCTTCATGTATTACAGAGGAAATTACTGTATTTTTGAAACATCTCATTGAAGAGCATCATCGGTTATTTAAATATTTGTATCCCCAAAATAATTTAATCTCGAAGCATCATTTCATGATACACTATCCTGAGAGTATATGCCAAATTGGTCCTTTAGTACACCTTTGGAGTATGAAATATGAAGCCAAACACAAATTCTTTAAGTCCAGCTTGAAAAATGTCAAGAACATAACTAAGTCTCTTGCGAAGAAACAGCAAATAGCTGTGGCTTATCATTGGGAATCATTGTCCTCTAAAGGCATTGAGTTTGGGCCTATCACATTTAAGAAACTGACTGATGTTGAACATGGAGATTTGATTTCAGAGCATTTTCAGATTGATATGTCAAGTGAAGTAAATATCACAACTTGGGTTAAACATAATGACATTGAGTATAACACAGGTCTTGTTGTTTGTACAGATTTTATTTATGAATTGCCAGTGTTCAACAAGATTGTTTGTAGAGGTGGACAAATTACACAACTTCCTTACTTGAGTGAAAGTACAGATACTACTGGTCAAATATTACTCTGTTACAAGTTAAAGTTGTAAAGACCGATTTTTACTTAAGTAAAAGTACATGCATTGTTTTATTATTGTTGGATTGTTGTATGTAATACCTTATTATGTAGTACCTTATGCTTCTGAAGCAACCTAGTGAATACACCTACCAGTTAGTAGTATCTGTGGAATTAAGAGCTTTTAGAATGTTATAAAACCTATAGAAATTAAACAACTGAATTGACAAAAAATACATTTTATTTTATTTAACATTCCTACCACCCCAACAAAAGTACACATCTATGTGTACCCATTCATGCACATTTGAATCAAGTGGTCTATAAAAATCCAACCTGCTTTAAAACCCTGCTACTCAACCATAGCTGTATAACTGCCCAACAGCAATACTACTTTAACAAACAGCAAAACAGAAAGACCTATTTGTCATGGATGCACGCACTGCGCCAAGGATCTGTCTTCGTCCATTTTGCCACCAGTTTATTAGTGTTCAAAGAAAATGATGGGAAATAGCTAAACTTCACGACACGTGACCCTACGAGAGTGATTACTGATAGGCTGTCTGTCACCTGCAAAAAACCAATCACGTTTTAGAGATGAAAAAAAATCATCCCCTGACTGACGTTATTACTTTCTACTCAAGGACCTTAACAGAAATATGTAAAAAGTACAATATTTGTCTTTCAAATGTAGTGAAGTTAAAGTAAAAAGTTACCAGAAAAAATAATACTCAAGTAAAGTAAAGATACTCAAAAAGTGTACTTAAGTACAGTACTCAAGTAAATGTACTTCGTTACTGTCCAGCTCTGTATATTTCTGAGAAACGAAGTTTATTTTTTGGTAACGGAAATGGAGACTACATTTGTAGAACATTTTCATGCTTTTCATGCTGTTGAAAATGTACATAATGTTTCAATTGTTGCATCTCATGACTTGATGATGACTTGCCATTTGATGTTCAAATGTCTTATCGTACAGACTCATTGTTTTATATTGTGCCAGACGGCTGCATCATATAGACTGCAATGGTATGGTATGAGCTTTGTTTTATGAAGTTTAATGTTGTAAAAGGACATTGTATGGGTATTTTGAGTGCCCTGTCATGTTATGTGAAGCCCTGGATGATACTCGAAGCTCTTCGATTTTCGAATGTTTTATGCTTACATACTGTTTTATTTTGTACCAGGCGGCTGCATCTTGTAGACTGCAAGCAGCAGGTATGAGCTTTGTTTTTTATATTTTGAGTGCCCTGTCCCTTGTCAATGTTATATGAAGCCCTGGATGATACTTAAAGCTCTTCAATGTTTGAATGTTTTATGCTTAGGCCTACATGTTTTATATTGTACTAGACAACTGCATCATATAGACTGCAACCAGCAGGTATGAGCTTTGTTTTATGAAGTTTAATGTTGAACAAGGTCATTGTACAGAGTATTTTGAGTCCACTGTCCCTGGCTAAATTTAATGTGAATCCCTGTGTAGTGTTACAAATGTATTAAATGTTTTAATTTAGGTTCCAATACAATAGTATAGAAACTGAGAAAGTTTAGTAGACTGAATTTAGATATCAGAGTATCACCAAGAGATTCATTGCCAGTCCTGTTCTTTCTATTGTAAGTTAAACGAGTCAGATTACTGAGACTCTCACCCTTTGTTCTAATGACTCCATTTTGAGGCATAGATGAGATTCAAAGAAGATTAAGTCAAGCAATTCAGGTGTCTGACATTAGCTTTTGTCTGTATGCACTTCCTGGCCATTAAGCTCAAGATGCAGCGGTGTCTTTGTCTCTATGATAATGTGAAGGTATGGGTGATACAATCAGGCTGATTGGATTAGCCTCTCAAACCTCTGAGTTACACTGTTATGCTGATGAGATCAGGGCTGTGGAATTTCCGGTAAAGTGCTGATTCCTGTACTTCACATTTACATGCTTTGTTCAGATTGCCTCCCCCTTTTATGTAAATCCCTCCCCCTTTGGAAGGATAAAACACTGTGTTTTAGCTATTGAGTTAGACTTGATGACTGCAGCTACCGACAGCTCGTGTTCTCAATAAAGAATCCTGCTGAAGATACTACCAAGTCTCCTGGGGCCTCATTTATAAAACTTTGCGTAGGATTTGTGTCAGAAGAGGCGTACGGATGAAACATAGGACGTGCGTATGCACAGAAATATTCGGATTTATAAAACCGTGCGCACGCACATCCTACGCATTTTTCCTCTAATTCTAATTCTACGCATCTCCCTAATTATCTATCTATCTGACTATCTAATTGCATCTATATCTGCTCCGCCAGACGGACACATTGGCGAGAATATCAGTTTTGTACATTATTTCGTTCTGTTTACCATCTTATTTATGAGGATGAATTGTATAACATGCCAATATTATTGCAGAACATATTTCACTTTTCTTTTTGCAAATATGTGTTAATTTGCATTTCTGTTGCAGATCGATCAAACGTGTGTTCGTGTAGGCTGTTAATTGTAAGACTTGCTTTGTGAAGTCTTCGTGTTATTTATGAGAGGCAGTATTGCCATTTATTTTACACAACGGTCTACAGTTTCACACACTTTGTGAATGTGAACGCTGTCATGGGACCCGGGTGCGCACTGGGGTACCGAACCCGAGACTACCTGGAGGAGGTGGTCTGAGTTCGGTTGCTCCCGAACCGTGCTGCGATTCGCGTGTATGTGAAAGCAACACGGACTCGGGTGCGCACTTATACAGGAAGTAAAGTATCCTGCGCATGCGTTTTAGCCGATTATGATGTATTTAGTTAAATAAAACACACGTAAGGGATGAAGATTTACCCTGGATACCAGCAAGAGTGAGTCTGCAGTGTATTCGCGCATATAGTGCGTGCAATCAGGGCAACAAATTAATGGAAATCCACTGTCTCCTCAAAAGAGTCCATTTGCAAGCAGCGGAAAGACAGCTTATGTGAAACACACACACAGTTAACCTGCGTTGTTTACTCCGCTATGAATAATAGCACCAAATTAATAAAAAAACAATATATTGACCCGCGTCGTGTTTTATATAATGCGCCGTGCACGTTTGCAATGACGTAAGATGCACGCAAACGCACCAGAGTTCGATAGAATCAAGTTGAGTGTGAAACCAGACCAACGCTGCGGGAGGCGCCGGGAACAATCGCGCCCGGGCTCGGACCGCAGCTAAAGCCTAGTTCACACTACATGATTTTAAAACGTCGGGCTGAACTGTGCGGTTCACACTACATGACTTGCTCTCTGAGAAATCAGGAGTGTTCAAGTTGTTGAGCTGTTCACACCACACGACACAACGTGATTGATCCGCAACAGGAGGTAACGCACTACACGAGTCATCCAACGATTCTATCTTGTCTACAAATCTATCTGTCTAATGTCTATCTTGACGCGAAACAGCACACGCGCCAATACACAGCGAAGAAGAACACAACACGCGAATATGGACGTCAGACAGAAACTAGTGCTGCAAACTGTTTGCACGATGATTTGCTCTGAGAAAAAACGCAAAAAAAGAAAAAATAAGAGAGTATGGGCGAAAGAGTAGATGTGCATACGCGAACAGCAGGTCTGTGCTACAGAGAGAGTTGGAGGTGAGTACAGCATGTTTATATTGGAGATGTAGCTGCATGTTTATGTTTGGCTGACGGCAAAAAATACCGCGTATTTATTTACTTGCTCTGATTGGCTACTGCTCATGACATCAGTGAGATTGAGTCGTGCGACAGCTCTGGATATCTAGCATGCTAGATATTTTTCTAGGCTCGGCGACGCGTCTGCGAGGCGTCTGCGAGCGTCTTTGATGCGTTGTTGGCTCTTTCATACTAACAGATTGGCAAGCGTTCATCGCCCGCTAATACCCCGCGATTTGCACGCGATAACACCCTGACCTGTCGGCGAGCTCAACGATTTGCAAATCGGGCTTAAATCGGGCTTAAAATCATGTAGTGTGAACTAGGCCTAACAAGCCCAGTGTAAAAGCCCCCTTAGTCTCCTACACTTAAGAAGATTCACAACACCTGTTAAAGGAAAAATAATAAAATGTATTCATTGCAGCACTTTATGGTCTGATTTTTGGGATGGTAACACAAATAGATGGTAACTGTTGTACTGTAAATCCTAGTGGTCTATGTAAATACTCAACATTAATTTAGTTAAAATTTTGCGTGAACATTGGTGGTTGACCAGGTCAACAAGTTTACTTTGAACACCGACTTTGGTGTTCTGATCATCCATTGTGGTGTACATGTAGTCATTAACATTTTTTTTTAAATGTTTTCCTCTCAGACCTGGGCAGTTTTCATCAGTCTTCTCGCCAGATCTCTGCAGGTGTGTCATTCATTGACCAACTTCATCAGACTTCTTGCCAGATCAATCCAAAGTTGGTGTGACATGTTGGCTGTTTTTTTCTCTCTTCTTAAGCCTTATTCACACACTAGTTCCTCTCATTGGACTTTGCAATTTACACTTTTCTCTGTGACATTGTATTTTTTCTCTTAAAACTTAACATGCTGCTTAAAAATATAGTACAGTATAGTTTCAAAATTCTCATTATTTATTTACCCTGATGCTGTACAAGGTTTATATGACTTTCTTCATCAAAATAGAAATGCAGATTTTTAATTTGGAAGTTCAAGCTCTGTAGGATGCACACCATGCAAGTAAATGAGTTCCAGCATTAAGATGTATGTAAGAAACAGTTAAATAAACATTCTTATCTTTAAATTAGAGCTTAATATCTGGGCTCTGATACTGTTTGAGACGACTCCGTTCACGTGATGCTCATTCTCGCTTTCTACTTCTCACGTGAACAAGCCAACCTATTTGAGTCACACAGCTACGCTATAAATTGGCAGGAAGATAATTTTTAGTGAAAGTTTTATGGATTTGTTTCTTACATAAACCTATGGTTTTGCTACATAAGACATTAATTGATCAGGTGGAGCATATATTACTTTAATACAGCCTTTCTGCATTTTGTACTCAAATGATTGCAGCGTTTCATTTGCATGGTATGCATCTACAGATCTCTGATTTCTTTCTAAAATCTCTGGGATACAGTAACATAAGGGTAAGTGAATAATGAGATAATGGTACTTTTTCAACCAATCCTTTAAAGGATTTGTGTTGGTTAAAGCAAGCTCAATTTAGCTTTTTTTTCTCTTGACTTACTGTTTGTATTTATGCTGAGATTCAGTTTGAGCAAAGTTTCAGCCAATTTGTAAATACCTATTTTTTAACAAATAGCAAATGACATACCAATTTATTTCATTTTTCGGGGAAAAATGCCATTCTTTGTAAACCCTAGAAATGGTTGTGCGTGAAAATCCCAGTAACTGAGCAGATTGTGAAATACTCAGACCGGCCCGTCTGGCACCAACAACCATGCCACGCGCAAAATTGCTTAAATCACCTTTCTTTCCTGACATTCAGTTTGGAGTTCAAGAGATTGTCTTGACCAGGACCACACCCCTAAATGCATTGAAGCAACTGCCATGTGATTGGTTGATTAGATAATTGCATTAATGAGAAATTGAACAGGTGTTCCTAATAATCCTTTAGGTGAGTGTATATATATATATATATATATATATACTCACCTAAAGGATTATTAGGAACACCATACTAATACTGTGTTTGACCCCCTTTCGCCTTCAGAACTGCCTTAATTTTACATGGCATTGATTTAACAAGGTGCTGAAAGCATTCTTTAGAAATGCTGGCCCATATTGATAGGATAGCATCTTGCAGTTGATGGAGATTTGAGGGATGCACATCCAGGGCACGAAGCTCCCGTTCCACAACATCCCAAAGATGCTCTATTGGGTTGAGATCTGGTGACTGTGGGGGCCATTTTAGTACAGTGAACTCATTGTCATGTTCAAGAAACCAATTTGAAATGATTCGAGCTTTGTGACATGATGCATTATCCTGCTGGAAGTAGCCATCAGAGGATGGGTACATTGTGGCCATAAAGGGGTGGACATGGTCAGAAACAATGCTCAGGTAGGCCGTGGCATTTAAACGATGCCCAATTGGCACTAAGGGGGCTAAAGTGTGCCAAGAAAACATCCCACACACCATTACACCATCACCAGCCTGCACAGTGGTAACAAGGCATGATGGATCCATGTTCTCATTCTGTTTACGCCAAATTCTGACTCTACCATCTGAATGTCTCAACAGAAATCGAGACTCATCAGACCAGGCAACATTTTTCCAGTCTTCAACTGTCCAATTTTGGTGAGCTCTTGCAAGTTGTAGCCTCTTTTTCCTATTTGTAGTGGAGATGAGTGGTACCCGGTGGGGTCTTCTGCTGTTGTAGCCCATCCGCCTAAAGGTTGTGCGTGTTGTGGCTTCACAAATGCTTTGCTGCATACCTCGGTTGTAACGAGTGGTTATTTCAGTCAAAGTTGCTCTTCTATCAGCTTGAATCAGTTGGCCCATTCTCCTCTGACCTCTAGCATCAACAAGGCATTTTCGCCCACAGGACTGCCGCATACTGGATGTTTTTCCCTTTTCACACCATTCTTTGTAAACCCTAGAAATGGTTGTGCGTGAAAATCCCAGTAACTGAGCAGATTGTGAAATACTCAGACCGGCCCGTCTGGCACCAGCAACCATGCCACGCTCAAAATTGCTTAAATCACCTTTCTTTCCCATTCTGACATTCAGTTTGGAGTTCAGGAGATTGTCTTGACCAGGACCACAACCCTAAATGCATTGAAGCAGCTGCCATGTGATTGGTTGATTAGATATTTGCATTAATGAGAAATTGAACAGGTGTTCCTAATAATCCTTTAGGTGAGTGTTGTAAGAGCAATTTTCAGAGGTTAACAAAAACAGCATCAAAAGGTCAAGAAAAACTTTCAAGAGGCAAATTGTAATAAAGAGGAAAGGTTTATTCTTCTGAGGACCCTTTTCAAAGCCACAGCTACCCAGCTTTGAAAAGGAAGACCCGTTAGATTCAACAAAACATAGACATTTTATACAGCTCTCAGTCATCATAACCCCGCCTTTCTGTAATTTTCCTTAAAGATACTGGTTTGGGCTGGTTTTCGACCCCCTGGGCAGGTCAAACTGTTCTTTGTCCCTGAGAATCCAAAAGGCCTTCATTTACGACCTAAATTACCTCCTGTATTCTCCTGACTAACTCACTTCTCGGGCCCTAGGTGTCTATCTTCCTGGCCCATCTGGTTTTATTACGTTTGTTCTTTCCTGCCCCCCTTCAGCTGCTAGAAACCCTCACAGAAACACTTGATTAAATGAAATTAACAGTTTGGAAACAAATGAATATAAGTAATACTGAATTTTTCCGTAACAGTTTTCCTCCTCTTTATCATTCTCTGATAAACTATATATAAAAATTCAGCCTTGTTTTTCTAATTTTTAATCCACTATTAAATCTTAAGAATAGAATTAATTCAAGTCTTTACATCACAGTTATACTCTTCATGTCTGATTTTCGTATAGCTGATCATTTTACTTGGACTTGATTAAAATTTAGAAGAAAAAAACTTAGGCTGTTTTCGTAAGGATAGGCCCTTAATTACTTAGCAAGCAAATACATATTCATGTCATTGCATTCCTAACATTAAATCAGACCCTCAGTAAATAGTATAGGTTCTAGTAGGAAAAATATACCTTAACCTGAATTAAAGCATTTTTGCTAACTTCCGCTACTTGTATCGTCTGCATAATTTTGTTCAGCCTTGGGTTAGCCTGTCATTTTCCAATTGAACAGAATCCTATTCACCCATGAATAACAAAATAACACATACAATCCTAAGTCCTACTATTAGCCTTTTCCATTAATCACCTTAATTTTCCTAACCATATTTTGTTCACTTCTATTTCAATTTAGTAAGCTCTATTTTAATGCCCTTTTTAATAAAATCTTTCCATAAAAGTTTTATCATTTTATCCATTATTCTAACCAATGTTAGTTATTCAAAATTTGCTTATTTGTTCAAAAAAAGTATTTTTGCTTGTTACACATCAATAGATTTTCTACTTCTCCTGAAAACATTTGAACCAATCAAATTATTAGATCTATATTAATACTAAGCCCTAGTTTGACCCAATCAAATAAAATCATCAAAATCATATTCTTCTGCTAAACTTGAACCATCAATTGGTCCACATCTTTCTCCAGATGTGTTGATCATCCGTTGCCCCATGCATGGACGTTCCATCTTCACCATTTTGACACTTTGCGCGCCGTTGAAATGGTTTTTCCAGCGTTGGCGGGTGAGGTATGTTTCTAGCACATTCCTTGATCACCCACTTTATTCTTCGTGTTGGCGTGTGGGGTTGCTGATGTTGTTTGCTGTAGTTTAAGCTGAGATGTTTGGACCCAGGTCTAAAACTCTCCAATCATTTTCAAATCCTTACAAGATATTCCCTTAGATCATGATCACACCCCCACTGGAATGAGTCATTTACGGTCTGCTGTCAACTGCAAAATGGAGGCCTTAAGTGATTTTGTTAGTGACCGCTTGTCTTGTCATCCCTTTTGGTGTGACCTGTGGAATTTTCAACCTGAAACATATCATCAGATAATTTCTTGCTCATTGAATAGCACTCATGGTCCTTTTTTCCTGAAAAAAATAAAAAACACTAAACCCATGTTGCTCATGTTAACAAACAATATGTATACTATACATTTGGAACAGAATCAGTTCTGTTTGGTTCAATCCTGGCATCCTGCAAAATGAAAATTTTAAGTTAGGCACTGCCCTTTTTAAAATGCATAACTGTAAAGGGCTCTCTGGATAATCTGATATTTACTTAGCCTACGTGTTTGTTGCTGTCAAATCTATTACATTTTCTCAACACATGACTGACGGCTATCAACGACTTCACAATTCTAATTTACACATCAATACTTAAACCTGTCCAGAAAGTAATTCAAATCTACTGCACATCATAAATGACCAAAATAATAACTAACAGACAGAGCTCAATGATCAATCAACTTAAAGCTCCTCCTATGTTCTGTGTTGTCTTCTCATCAGATTGACACAATCCTCAGCTTACTTTCAAATTTGTCATTTGCCTTAACCCATCTTTAATGTTAAAACACTCTTTCCAGAGGTTAATGACACATTTATACACACTATTCAGACAAAATAGTTGTCCTAAACTAGCACATACTGTACAAAACATGAATTAACATTTACACTCATAGTCCCTGACTATGAACCGCTCATATTTCTATCTTTCTCTAAAAAGATTTAAATGACATTTTAACCTTACATTTTCCCTGTATCTTCTATCTAATGTTTTATGGCCTCTTAAACCAGTTTCAAAGCATGTCTGTTCATTATTCATTTGATTTTAGAAAAGTCAGCTGTATTGTTTTGGTTCATTATCATTACTTTGCTTCAGTTTGCCTTGGCTGACTGATAACAGAAAGACAGACAGAGTTACCATCCCTTCCTCCACTCAAGCAGTCTCTCTCACCTTAAACAAATAATTTTTTCCAACAGCCTCCTATGACTGTAATTTAGACAGAATGTAAATTCCTTACACTAATCTTTGACTATTGTTACTCAGACTTTTCTTAAATCTACAAAAACTGTCTTCATCTTTTAGTCACCACCGTCTTAACGAACCACAGTAGTTAAAACTATGTTATAGACATATTTGTTCTAAATCAACTTCTATACATTCACCTCCCCTGAATGGTGTAAGATGCTGTTGGCCTCGCAGACATCTGCTCCACTCTCATACCTTTCTCACATAAACAACTCCATCAGGAGATGCCCAGTGTCTACGGTGACAATCTGCCTTAGGTTGCCCTCTGTCTGGCCAAAGAAGGTCTTACCCGTCACTGAAAAATCACCTCGTGCACAACTGGTAACCGCTCTTTTCCATCACAGAATCCTTGACTGTTTGCTTCAACATAATCAGTTGTTTTCTGGAGCTTTTGGAGAAGGACATTCAAGAGACAGCAGAGCCATTTTGACTGCCCTTATTGTTAACACAGGGAGACAGGTTAATAACAACAGTATTTAATCACTTAAATCCATCAAACATCTTAAAAGCAGAAACCTAGCTGCTTAGACTATACTCAGTGAGTTTAGATCACAACCGTACATTCAGTGTACTGTTACATCTGTAGCCGGAGCCATCAGCCCTGGTGGAGACTAAAATGAGACAAAGAAGTTACTGGTTCTAAAATAAGCTAATCAAAAATGTCACCTCTATCGTTTAAGGTCTGTATTATTATTTTAAAGACTTCTTTAAAGTCATTCAGTTTTACTTTTAAAACATTTAAAATACAAGTTGCCCTCTGAATGGCAATGATTTCTTTTAACATCCCTGTGTCTGTGATTTTCAACTGAAATACTGTGCTTTACTATCAATAGCTTATCAATGACACGGGCTCAGATAACAGCTTTTAGCTGACATTGACTGAGAGAGAGACTCTGAGGCATTCAGGGCTGGTACCTTTACACCCTCATAAACTTCTAAATTCAGACTTTATCTGTCATCTTTTTAAATCTAGCCCAGCTTAAGGCATCTTTTCCATAAATTACATGTATTTTCAATACAAGCATTTTATAGTTTTCTTTTGCCCATACAGGGAATTTAGACATTACAAATTTCAACTCAGATTGAGTCTCTGGCAGTTTCAGCCCCAGCACACATCAGATTCAGATTATCAAATTGTTTCAGCCAAATCACAAGCTAAAATCTTCTAAAATCAACACATCAGCTTCTAGTTCTTTCATGGTCAACACTAACAAGCTCTCTGTTTAATCGAATGTCATTTACATTTAGCAACTGTTAATCCCCTAACGCTGCTTTTGCTTAGCCTATTTTATCTTTATAAAAATAATAATCTTTCAAATTTCATCTAAATTTTAGTTGTCAGGTTCTCAATTACCATAATTTAATACCGACTTCAATGTTTTCTCTTGGAGTTTATCAATCTGCTTCTATGATTGATACTAACTTTTGAGGCTGCGCTCTCTGCTTGTGATACATTTTTATTATCTCTATAAATCATTCATTAGATTTGTCTCCCTATATCATCAAAAACCTTATCAAAGCGTTTCATTCAAAACACAGTCATCCTTTTATTTACCCGTACCTTTAAAATACTTTACAACTCATTTAGTCTTATCTGTAATTTTACGTCAACCGGTACTTTTTATAATTCTTTCCTTTCAAAAGGAATTCCTTACACTTAATCTTTCAATCTTCTTACAACTTTCAAAAGTGCCATCTATCGACTTTCTTTTCACTTTCCTTAGTTCCTTCTCAGACCAAAACTTCAATATTGTCATTTAAATACTGTTGTACTTTCAAAACCCACATCAATACACCTACCGAGTGGGCATTTACAGTCACTGCAAAATGACCCCCGCTGACCGCAATAAAACACTCTCTGTTATCCTGCCTATCCTGCCCTGATCATGTGAGCTTTCAAAACAGCTCCAGCTTACTTCACACCCCTGAAGCAGTCTGTCCTACTCAGGAAATTCAAACAGAGCCACTGACAGTTCTCTGCATTTTTTTTTCCCCACTGTCCCAGCTGCAAATACAATTACAATAGCCGAATCATATAGTCTTCATCAAATTAACCTTAATCTACTTTCTAACTCATATTAACACAGAATTGTCTTCAAATTTGTATCATTTTGGCACTTTCTTTGTTTTGAGCCAGTCAAGTTATTGTTTATCTTTCCAATCAGAATCAAACTTTTATAAAAACATCATATCCGACATTGTTCATTATTGATTTTCCATAATCTTTAGACATAGCTGTCTTTACATCTTACTAATTTTGTATTATCATCAACACTAATTACAGAACAAGTACATATCTAATATCTGGAAGTCGGGCTAAATAAGCAAGCACTGTTGCTGTACTCCCAGTACAGCTGGACCCTCAGTCACTCCTTATTAGATACAGACATCATCTACAAAACTACCAGGATATATGCATTTCGTTTTTTATTCGTTCCAATTCCTTTTATAATAAACGAAGGTTGATGGTTAATCCATCTTTTCACTACCCCCTTTTATAGACCCGTTAGGTTCAAAAACACAATGGTTATCAAACTAAAACTAAACATCTTCTGCAAATCTCTTTAAGGTGAGAGCCTCAGAGCAGAGCTGCTTACAGCATTTGCTCTCTTCTGTCTCACTATTTTGTGTCATGACTGTTCAGTTACTCTTCATACAGTATAAAGAAATTTAGCATGTCATCAATTTCATCAACACTGGTTTAAAAACTTATTCTTCTATCAAATGGTAAATCTGCAGATTCAGCTTAATATTATCATTATTCCTCAGTTCCACCTCTACTGTTTCACAGAAACCACAAGATTCTATTATTTCTCAGTCCCTACATTACACAGACAGCTATCATAGCCGCTAGCACCTTCAACTTTTGTTATAAAAATATGACAATCTATTCTTCAATACCCTTGTTTTCATAACATTAATACAATAAGGCACATTCACATCATCATTTCAATCATTATTTTATCATTAAAATATAGAATTGTTCCCCATTTTGCTTAATGAAAACATTCCTTATCTTTATATCACATTAATCCCTGTTAATCATACTCAATGCCTTATTTTATTATTAAACTCACTTTTCATACCATTTAAACAGTTACTTTGACTTCCATAAATTCTGTCAGACATTTTATTTTCATCACATATAGTTTTCTACTATATTTCTTCTCAATCTTTCCTTACATGCCAGTTCCTAAAGTATCCTCTTCAATCTTTCACTACATGCCAGTTCCTTCATTATCTAACCAGTACATTCATCACATATAGTTTTCTACTATATTTCTTTTCAACCTTTCCCTACATGCCAGTTCCTTACCAATACTTTCTCTAACCATTATCTTTCTCTCAACACTATTAGTGTTCCCGCTTTCTAGCTCCCTACATGCACATACCATCTTTCTACATTCTGATTCTTTTCATTTTGCTTCGATCCAACAATTCACTGTTTGAAAATTATATCAGGAAAAACTCACATTATCCTACCATCTATCCCTACATGCTAATTCTTTCTTTTCTTCTACCTGCCTTTCTTCAATCCAACAGTCTGCTCACATTCTTTATACGCATTACGAATACAACCACAATAATTGCTTTTCACTTTTTTTTTTTTTTACATTCATTGAAACACTGCTAAAAAAACAATTCATCATTCACAACATTGCTCAAAACACACAAAGATTTACAAGCAGATTCCTTCATTGCAGATAGCAGTGTAAATCAGTGTAGTATAGCATAAATCAGTATAGGCCTATGTGTCTGTGTGTGTTAGTACCGTATTTTCCGCACTATAAGGCGCACCGGATTATAAGGCGCACCTTCAATGAATGACCTATTTTAGAACATTTTTCATATATAGGGCGCACCGGATTATAAGGCGCATAGATACTGCAGTCAAACGTTTGACTGGGTTTGCGTTATGCATCCACTAGATGTGCTAAAGGGAATGTAGCGAGTGCGCGGCGCCGGAGGCGAGCCGTTTATTAGTAAAGCGTGAGCGCGCTGGGGCGGGCCCGTAACTTACATTCGCAGCCTGACTCATATGAGTATTCATGTGCGGCGACTCGCTGACAGCAACAGCTAGCTGTTTTGAATGAGACGACCCGGTTACTGTGAACGGGGAGCGCTTTATGAACATTCTGTGACGCGCGAGCAGCGCCGGGGACAGTGTGTCTGTTCGTGTGTCTGTTCGTGTGTAAACACGAGCGAGAGTTTGCAGGCGAATTTAATAACGCAGAGCGTTATTAACCAATTGATCCAATTAACCAACTGATCCATATATAAGGCGCTCTGGATTATAAGGCGCACTGTCGTTTTTTGAGAAAATTAAAGGCTTTTAAGTGCGCCTTATAGTGCGGAAAATACGGTAAAAAAAAAATTACTTCCCTTTCGTGTGGAAAAACTCGCATTTTCCGCTCCGAACCAGACCCTCTTCCTGCTCTGCGTTCCCATTCGACTTCAAATTCGAACACGCATCGCTCCAATGTCCATCTCTCTTGCAAAGTCTGCATATGGTACAGTCCCTGAACGTATGGTTGTTCGTAGCACACACAAAGCACCGCCATTTCTTTTGTTTAGTTTTAGGCTTGTTTGTTTTGTTGCTTCTGCTGCTGCTCACGCTTGTGCGTCTCGTGCTGCTTTTTTTGTATTGGTCTTCGGATGGGAGAGCAGTTGAGTCGAGATCGTGGTTCAACTTCATAGCTCTCAGTACAAAGACAATCTCGGTTTCATTTTCGAAAACTGATGTGTAAAAATTACCTAGGTTTTTGTTAGACCCCATTTTGGCTGAATCTCCTCTCTTGGATTTTTTCTTCTTTCAACGCGCGCGTCAACAATCTGTCAAACGTCTTTAACAGACCCGGTACTGTCACCTTGGACCGACAAGGGTAGCAAATTTGCTCTGTAATTACGGTTTACTCAATCTTTCCACGCACCCAATCAATCAAGCGTGCACAAGAATTAGTTCAAGCGCGTTTCTTCCGTACGCTGTTTTAGATAGAATTAACTCAAGCGCTTTTACTGGAATTAATTAAGTTACAATCAAAGATTTTGAATAAACCAGTACTTCAGTTGTGACTCTTCCTGTTCACCTACGAGCAATTATGGTACTTATGTTCCCACCTACAGGAGCTTAGTTTTTTTTCTTTTTGTAGAGACTGGTCTGATTCTGTCAGATCAATCTCTCCCTAAAAAAAACTTACTCTGCTCACCAAAGAGACAAACTCAGCCAATATGGTTCATGTTCATTCACAATTATCAATTTACAATTTACACTTAACATCAATAAAACAATTTGCAGTTTCTTACCCAGAGATGCTTTTTCTTTTCTGTAATTGCCACGGAATCTTTTGATCCTAGTGGGATTTCTTCCTCTGGTCCTGAGTGCGGGAATTGTCTCTCTCTCCCTTAATTTGTTGAGTTATATCTCAAACCGTCGAGGTATAAGACCGGCCGCCTGTTGCTTCCGGGGTTTTGTGCACTTTCCGTCAAATCCGCTCAGGACCAGGAGAAGAAGATTCCGCACGGGATCTCGCTTCTGACACCACTTGTAAGAGCAATTTTCAGAGGTTAACAAAAACAGCATCAAAAGGTCAAGAAAAACTTTCAAGAGGCAAATTGTAATAAAGAGGAAAGGTTTATTCTTCTGAGGACCCTTTTCAAAGCCACAGCTACCCAGCTTTGAAAAGGAAGACCCGTTAGACTCAACAAAACATAGACATTTTATACAGCTCTCAGTCATCATAACCCCTCCTTTCTGTAATTTTCCTTAAAGATACTGGTTTGGGCTGGTTTTCTACCCCCTGGGCAGGTCAAACTGTTCTTTGTCCCTGAGAATCCAAAAGGCCTTCATTTACGACCTAAATTACCTCCTGTATTCTCCTGACTAACTCACTTCTCGGGCCCTAGGTGTCTATCTTCCTGGCCCATCTGGTTTTATTACGTTTGTTCTTTCCTGCCCCCCTTCAGCTGCTAGAAACCCTCACAGAAACACTTGATTAAATGAAATTAACAGTTTGGAAACAAATGAATATAAGTAATACTGAATTTTTCCGTAACAGTGTATATATATATATATATATATATATATATATATATATTATATATATATATAGTACACTTTTTTTTTTAATCAAATACCTTTATTGTTTATACTTCCATGTGTTCTGAAACTTATATTTGCAACTGTGCCTGGTACCATTATTGGTGCATAAATAACATAGCAGCATTAAATGGAACTAAGAACAAAAGTTTCTGTGGCAGAGATTTAATATTTGATTGAGGATCTGGGAGATCACACATACAAAGAAAAAAAAAAGAAGTACATATAATGTTTCATATATAAAATACAGCCCAAACTTTAAGTTATTAAAATCCAGGTGGGACCATGACTCGCGCGTGACATGTAAAAAGAAGTGCAATCAAAAATGTGCTGCATTTAGACGTTCAAAGATTAAACAGGTCATGAACACGTCAAAGCAAACAGGGTGCTGAGATATAAAACACAACAATGGACGCTTCAGTGCCATACAGGATTATCAAGCACCCGTTCAAAAACACGAATGCACCAGTTTATGTTTACTTTCATGTGTCCAATGTAGACCGCCACAAACAGTCGTCGTGCGTCATGTCAAAAAATGCGCCTATTGCAGCTATGTTGGATGGGTTTATTATAAGCGTGACACTTGCGTTCGCTCCAAACAGTCTACTCAATTGCTTACTTATGACTAGGGATGTAACGATTCACTCATCTCACAATGCGATACGATTCACGATACTGGTTTCACGATACGATTTTCTCACGATTTTTTTAACAAATGAGATTTAAGCAAATTATAAATGAAAAAGTGTCCTTTTTATTATTTCTCAAACAAAATGCTGCACCTTTTTTTTAATATTTTTTTTTATATATTTTTAAAATAATAAAACTACATTAACCTGTTAGAAACGGACGCCCCCGATACCGGGGCAACGGGGCTTAAAAAAATTCCCTTCAAGGTTGTTTCAACTCAGTCTTTCTGTCTGTCTGGTCAAGAGGCTGGACACTGGTACCTTCGCTATGTAAAAGACTGTGTAAAATTAGTAGGGCCTACCACATTGACAGGGGTTTTACATTGTAATAAAGGCAAGATTCTAATTTTGTTACAATTTGTATCATTACACTAGTAAGAGTTAAAAAAAAAACAGAACACATTGAGAAAGAGATAAACCAGATTCCTGGTTGCCACGGAAACACTGATGCATCTTGTGATCTCCGTGGCTCTGGCACTTGTCATATTAATGACTTTTACATGAAAACGGAGGTGACCGGTGCTTCTCACGGTGGTGATTATTATTAGTCTACGGAAAGTCAAAATGCCGCCACACCTCCGATTTGAATGAGTCAACGTCAACATCGCTTGCGTCACCATGTTTTTGACGGCGCGAGCACACCAGTCTATGACACACACTGGCGCGGCGCGAGCGGAGCAAACCGAGCGTTTTCAGTTCATTCCTGTGGAAGTTGAGTGCTCACACAAGCTCAAGTTCCATGAATGAAGTGAAAACACTCGCTAGCTTCGCGCCAGTGTGTGCTCGCTGCTATTGTGGCTGTAAAGCAAGGTTCACAACTTCACAGTAGGCTATTCAGTAAACGCGCCCTGCTGTTTAAAACGTGTATCGCGATTCGTTTAACATTTCAACCGACTTGAATCGTCACACAATTTTATCGATTTTCAACCGGTTGCGAGTGAATCGTTACATCCCTACTTATGACACATAGCAACACAGCTAAAAGAATTTCTAATTTGAACTTTTATTGAAAATAGCTTACTCTTTACCTGTATTTGTGATATTTGAGTTGGGAGAGGCACGACACGCGAAAGGTGCATTTCCATTAGGTGACACTATAGTGTCGCAGACACTACATACTTCACCTTTAAAATTTGTGAAATAAAAATGGCATGGAGGATGATGTTCATTGATTAATGCTGTAGTTGAGCTGTGTCTCTTCAGTATGGCTCTGCTTTCAGACTCTTGTACAGGCAGCAGGTGAAAAACATGCCAAAAATCTGAAAGAAAGTATGAGAGGAAAAGCATGATATTAATACAATTCCATATAATATCATACTGTACATACTGTCGTGGCAAAAAAAATTAAAAATATGGACAGAACTACTCATTATATACCATGTGTCAAATCGACGATTTATGGCCCTTCATTTATGACCCGTCACTCCCTGTAGATTGACGGTCATTAGGATCCTGTCACCCCTGATTGACATGGCAGGATGTGACCATGCATTTATGGAACTGTCCCAATACCCATTCTTGCAATCTTTGCACTAGACCACTTGTCTACTTACGTGTCGTATTTCCTGTATTTTGCCAGTGTTCAAGCAGGTGTGAAGACTGAAAGTGTGTGTGTGGGGCTTTTGATTAGCCGATGGGACACACTACATACATTTGTAAAAATGCAAGTTCTGAATTATTTTTACTGAGCTTTATTTACACATTTTGATTTTCAATACTTTGCATTTAGACATTAAAATGCACTATACAAACTTAAATGGTTGTAATCAGGGCTTGACATTAACACCCGCCAACCCGCCAAATGCGGGTGGATTTTGCTCGTGGCGGGTAACACAGTCACTCCAACTAGCTACTTTGGCGGGTTGAATAATTGTAGTCTTTTCAAAAGGCATCTCCTTCATGCGAGACAGTGTAGCGTGCACACGGCAGAGAGGGAGAGAGCGAGAGACCTTGCGTGTGTGTGCTAGTGTGCCTCATGAAGCGCATGTAAGAATGGAGCATTTACATCATATATTTCTAACCATTTCTTGTCAACCTTACCAGTAGTCATTATTAGGGCCTGAGCACAAAAATGACACAAACTGAAATGTGTTCTTTATGATGAGAGGAACGTTCCCCTCAAATTTTAATGAAAATAAAAGCAACTTTGTCCGAACCATGGCATGCATTTTTCGTGAGGTTTCGAGACTGACCTACTTTCCATTGCAACTTGTAACAAAGAATTTCCCATCAGGGCTCAAAGTAATTCTGAGTCTGATTCTGATATTTAAACAGACTGTGTTTCTAATGCTAAAGGTTTTTTCAGTTGAGTTTTTTATATTTTTTATTAATCTTCTACATCCATGCACCACTTTTATTATGCAATAAGAAGCTATTTTTTTATGTCTTTATCTTGATACATGGTTTTATTTAAAAAAGGAGCTTTACACACAACCTTATCAGAGCTAATGATAATGACCTGTATTGTTATACATTTATGTAGTCTTGATTTGGATGTGTACAGTGGTTTTACATTTAAAAGGGTTGTAAATCTAGTTCAAGTAAATTTTAGCACACCATAGTTAACTTTAATCAGGTAATTTCACAACAACAAAAATGTGGCTAGTAAAAATGCTGTGTGGCAAGTAACTTTGGAAAACCACTAGCCACATTGGTTAGTGAGCAAAAAAGTTAATGTCAAGCCCTGGTTGTAATTCAAGAATGCTTTGGAATATAGACCTAAGTTTGGTCTTGTTTTAAAGAAAAAACTCAGCAGATTATTACTGAAGTGAAAGCACTTCGAAAAATTAAAGTATGAAAAAGTTATGGAAGTTTAAATTTACAGTAAATCAATATATAAAATATAATATCTTTTCTTTTATATAAAATAAATATTTTACAAAATATTTTTTACTATAAAATTACTATAAAATGAAAGCCATATATATAACCAAGTTGTGTTCCAAATTTAAAGTTGATATCACAAAAATTGAAGTTCCCATGAGATTTTGTTTAGGCGTAATACCAAAAATAGCCACCGGGTGCCATTAAATTCCATTGAATTTAATTGTATGCATTCTGCCATAACAAATTAATAAATTTCTATCCAAATATCACTTCTGTCACTAAATATGTAACCTTGAGACTCAGACAATTCTGACAATATGTGTTTTGTCAAGATTAGAACAGGTTTTGATCATAAATTATGAAAGATGACGCCCAAAAGGGGAGGAGCCTAATAAAATAATTTAGAGTACCGTTTCTATGGTAATGCAACGTCCAATTTCAAAACGGTTTTCACAGGATGAATTCTGAATACCTAATTTATGATCACTACTAAAATATGTGATGTAATAATAAAAAAAAATATATATATATAATATATATATTATACTTTTTAGAGGACTTTTTACTTTACTTTTTAAAATATTATTTTATAATTTTTTTTATTGACAAATACTAGATTATGTTTTATTATGAACTTTTAGCATTAAAAAACAATGTTTCAATTATTAAAAGTGTGTGCGTCGACTTTTTGTGACAAAGGTCAGAAACTCCTCTAATGATGTAGATTTTTTGAGGTGCACTCTTGTCATAAATTCATCTATTACTGTTCCTACATAATTTGTAATAAAAGAAAGTGCTAAAATATCTACTTAGGAGTCTTAGACCTTTCCAACGATATATAGTTTGTCATGATTAAATTAGGATTTAATGGTAATATATTGAAGTAAAGTTAGGCGTCCCGCTAGCGGGGCGGTGACAGGGAAAGGGCTAACCCTTTAATACGGTTTCGCTTCTCTGTTTGCGATGAGACCATTTTAGGCCGTTAAACTCCAGGAAAGTTTTCTGTTCAATGATCCAGTAAGCAAATGCATCTAAACAATCAGTCCAAAACAGCACTAATGTAAAGAAAACCAGGCTTATTACATCAGAGATGGCAGAGAGAAGTTTTCAGTGAATTATTCATTCCAGTGTCTGTTTAGCTTTGTTGTATTACAAATTTATTAAATGTTTAATTTATTGTTCCAATACAATAGTATATAAACTGAGAAAGTTTAGTAGACTGAATTCAGCATTTGAGGTATAAATGATGATTGTATCAGAGTTTCCAGCAAGAGATTCCTGCCAGTCCTGTTCTCTTTATTGTAAATTAAATTAATCAGATTACTGAGACTCTCACCCTTTGTCTTTAATGGCTCTCGGAGCCCCTGTCGCAGTCGTTGAATAGTCCGGGTGATTGGATTAGTATCTATGCATTTGAATCACACTGTTATGCTGATGAGATCAGGGCTGGGGAATTTCCGGTAACGAGCTGAATCCTGTACTTCATTTACATGCTTTGTTTCAGAGTGTCTCCACCTCTATGTAAATCCCTCCCATTGAAAGGTATATAAACTACAAGGTACACTGCCTTAGTTAGACTTGGATGACTACAGCAATGCACAGCGAAGTCCTCAATAAAGAATAACTTCTGCTTGAAAGATATCCCAACGTCTCCTAGTCTCTGAAGAAAAAAAAGTTTCCAACAGTTTTGAATCCAGTTTTGAATATCACCTGAATCCAGATTGAAACTTCAAGCTCAACAAAGATCTGCCTGCGTTCCAGACTGAATCTTTCTGTACAACCAAGGGTTGGTGAGTGCCACTCTATCCAAAAGAACCTTTAATACCAATTTGTTATCCTCTGCGCCGTCAGAGAAGAGATAACAGACAGCTGTAAGGTTTGGTTAACTAAGTTATCCTCTAAAAATTTATTTTAGAGATGAAAGTTAACCTCTGTTCAGACAGGGAAGATTAGCATTACGTGTTAATATTGGTTATCCTCTGTTTTGTCAGGGAAGAATTGGTTATCCTCTGTTCAGACAGGGAAGATTTAGCATTACGTGCTAATAGGTTATCCTCTGTTTTGGCAGGGAAGAATTGGTTATCCTTTGTTTCACACAGGGAGGATTAGCGTAAAGTGCTAGTAATGTGTGTTATCCTCTGCTCTGCCAAGGAATGTTAACAATAGTTCATCTGTGTTAACAAGTGTACCCTCTGTTGATCAAAGAAGTTTTAGTGTTTTTGATTGTGTGATAACAAAGAAACTCACAAAATGTTTCGAAAAAATGCTAGACTGATCCCCACAACTGAAAAAGGTGGTCTTGCGACTCCTTTGTGGTCAGATAGCGAATTCAAATCACTGTTAGGAGTACAAATGAACCTAATAGTCACTGAGAAAGTTAGACAAGAACTAACGCAGAAATATGAGATTCATCCAGACAAGACTTGGTTGGTAGATGAGTGTAAAAAGGTACTAGGAGCAAAAAATTAAGAAATTAAACCGCAACAAAGATGCAGAAAAAAATGATGTGGAAGAAGTTAGTCACCCTGATAACAATTATCCTGACTTACAAGCTTTCTTTGAAACAGATGTAGCCATTCAATCAGTAACTGATGAGCCTGTAGATTCAGTAAAGGTATGTGGCGCTAGGAGAAGATCTCAGGGAATTGAGGGAACTGAAAGTGTTCCTCCTAACTCTTCTGTTGTCCAAATTCAAACTGTTGCCAAAGCGCTAGGACCTAAAGATATAGAGAGACTATCCCAGAGCTTACCCTCAGCACGCACAAATTTTTCTGAATTTAGAAGAGCATTGATCAGCAAAATGCGTCTCTATGACATGTCGTTGACAGAAGTCACACAGCTGATGTCACAAATTCTAACTGAATCTGAATTCCACAGTTTTGAGTCTGCTGTACACAATTCTGATTTTCAACATGCCAGAAAAGATGACTTGAGAGAGGGAATTCTGAGAGTGTTAAAGAACATTGTTGGAACAAACATTGACTGGTCAAAGATCACTAGTTGTGTACAGAAGAAGGATGTAACTGTGAGTGAGTACACTGAAAGATTTTGTCAGTCAGCTGCAGCATACAGTGGGACAGCTGACACTTCAGAGAAGGTGCTAGATGATAATGGTCCACTAGTTCGCACATGGTTTGATGGTCTTTTGTCAGAACATAGAAAGGCATTGCCTTTCTTAGACTTCACAAGGTCCACTAGAACCCTGCAAAACAACTTGGACAGGTTAGCTACTTGGGAAAGAGACACTAGGTCAACACAGAGAATCAACAGAAACGTAAATGTTCAAAGAGAGAGGGCAGTTGTTATTACTGTGGTAAGCATGAACATTGGAGAAAAGAGTGTAGGAAAAACAAAAATAACTTTAGAGAAGTTAACAATGTTACTCAGCTTCTACTCAGTCTGCTTGCTACTCTGAAGCAGCCCCTCCCCTCGTCATTAAACTCGTGGGGCAGCTTGTTGAGGTGTTAACCATTTGGGCTGTGATAACTGCTTAATTTCCCCAGCAACTTACAACAAAGATGAAAGACTTAATTTTGTTTAATAGAACAAAAGGAAAGTGACTGTCTCAGCCTTCCTTTGGGGGACACTGGTTAAGTAGACTCACAGCCTTAAATGTTATGCTACAGCACAGGCCATTCATCAGTAATGGTGTTAGGTCAGACTGTAAACGTAAAATGCCCTCATGCAGTGTCCGCACTAATGAATCAAGCAAAAGTCACTTCTGTCACCTCCTCCCGTTGGGGAAATTGGTTAACTATCCTTACAGCCCTGAAAACTGTTTTACAGCGTGCGCCAGTCCCAAACCCATCCTCATGTATGATGTCTGCAATGACTGAAGTTGTGTTAGAGGATGAAGGAGAAATGACTCACGATTGTGTTACGCTTACATACACACCTACGAGTGAAGTAAAAGAAACTCCCATAGAGAATTCAGAATTTGAGTTGTTTGTTGATGGTTCAGCTCAAGTCCTTGAAGGTGACAGATGAGCAGGTTATGCAGTAACGTCCACCACTGAAGTGGTAGCTTCAGGTCGTCTTCCAGATCATTTTTCAGCTCAAGCTGCAGAACTAGAAGCCTTAACTAGAGCATGCACGCTAGCTTCAGGATCGGTTGCAAATATCTACACAGATTCCAGGTATGCTTTTGGGGTAATTCATGATTTTGGTGTCATTTGGCAAAGCAGACAGTTTCTAACTTCAGCTGGATCCCCCATTAAGCATGCTGGATTAGTGAAAGATCTAATGTTTGCCATTAAACTTCCAAAGAAATTAGCGGTGATCAAAGTGAAAGCACATCTCACAACTAATACTACAGAAGCTAAAGGTAATGCTCTTGCTGATGTAGCGGCTAAACAGGCTTGTTCCTATGCAACTGTACAAGTGTGTTCAGGTAGTACAGCACAGAAGACAATTCTACCTCCTGAATCAATCATTGATCTGTACAAAGATGTTCCTCTATATGAAGCATGGTCATGGTTAGACAAAGGAGCCACCGTGGATTCATCCGGCTGCTGGACCAAAGCGGGAAAGTATGTCGCTCCCGAATCACTGCTGCCAAATTCGGCTCAACAAATACACAATTTGGGTCACAGTGGTCCAGCAAAAATGAATCACAGGTTCTCAAATCAATGGTGGAATCCAAAATTCAGAAACGTAGCCACCGAAACAGTCAAGATATGTGTTACATGTCAGAAAAATAATGATGTGTCAGCAGCCACTACAGCAGCAACACATACCCAGAGGTGGGCACAAATACATCAAAAACTATTTTGTTACAAAATACAAATACTGGCTCATGAAATGTAACAAAATAAAATACAAAATACTGATGTGAAAAATGTATTTAAATAAAATACAAGTAATTAGTATTTTGAAAATACAAAAATACTCCCACAATAATCTTAAGTCTTTTTTTTATTACTGAAAGGTCAATAACACAAATAGTAGCAATAAGACAAATATGATAAATGTGTAAATTCAAAATGGCGAAGTAGCAAAATAAAAAAGTATGGGCATTTCACTAAATCTCTACAGGGCCTGAAATAGCTCCCTCTGACGTAAATGGCATGTATAGCTAAGTTCACATCAATGGTCTGGTAGTTTTATACAAAATCGATCAATATTTCTCATATGTAATACGTTTATATTGTGATTTCAGTGGAGTTACGACAGACGCGCTGTTTCATAATAGGTAGGGCCTATGATGTCCTTTTATGAATGACAACACCCCCGACAGGGGGTGGGTGTTGTGAGTGGTTCCCAACCTCACAACACCCACCCCCTGTCGGTGATTGGTTGGTAGTGATGTAGTACTCGGGTCTCGAGACCGATTTCTGCTTTCTCGGACTCGTCTCGGACTTGTTCCTTCAAAGACTCGGTCTCGACATGGACTCGACCATTCAAAGACTCGGTCTTGACTCGGACTCGGCATAGGCGGGCTCGTCCCCATCACTAGTAAAAGCATAGTCCATATTAAGACGTTAAGACTGCTCCTCTAAACAATTCCCAATCTAGCTTAGTCTGTAGGCCTAACTGTTGATTATTAACTGGGGTGATATTAAATCATGAATATCAAAACTGACATGTCGAGACAAAATCTCGACTCGGACTTGCTTCCTCAAAGACTCGGTCTTGACTCGGACTCGACTGTATTTGAAAACCAACGGACTCGGTCTCGACTCGGACTCGACCCTTCAAAGACTCGGTCTTGACTCGGACTCCGCATAGGCGGTCTCGTCCCCATCACTATTGGTTGGAACACTGTTTATTTAGGTTTTGGTGGTTGGTGAAACCCATTGTTTTTGTGTGCAGATCTCAGAGCCTAGGCTGCCTACAGAGACGCGTTTTTTGGACGGCATGCATATGGGGCGGGCAGCTAGCGGATCGCTAGGAAAAATTAGATGAATGTGATAATTTATGTTTCGGCCTTTTTTGGGCCTGAAATCGCTGATACCACCTTTAATGCCGTTTTTAAGAGGAGCAGCGCCACTTCTTCTCCTGTGTTCAAAACTCATTTACTTATTGGAGGGAGCCCGGTCTACAGGGTATCACGTGATTTTCGTGCATCTAACCTGGACATTGCCATTGCCAACATCAGACCGAACTATGGCAAAATCATTTACTATGGTGATTTTTCTTAAGTATTTAAGTATTTGAAATACTCTAAATACACTCCCTCAAAATACTTTGTTACAAACTACATTTTATTTTTTCCACACCTGCAAAATACAAATTACAAAATACACTAAAGTAATTAAATACGTATTTAAAATACATTTATTCGAAATACTGCCCATGTCTGCACATACCCCAGGTCCACCAGGACCATTTCGTCACCTACATTTCTTAGACTGCAGCGACGCACAGTGAAGTCCTTAATAAAGAATAACTTCTGCTTGAAAGATATCCCAACATCTCCTGGTCTCTGAAGAAAAAAGTTTCCAACAGCTTTAAAACACAAGCTCTGACATATTCTGTTATTGTGCGCAAAAACCCTCACGCATCATGCTGTGTGAAATACAGACTAAACATCCCACCGCTGTATGGCCAGATGATATGCAAAATACTTTTCTCTGCTGGATAAAGCAAACCAGCTTCTTGCTAGTAAAATTTTGACTGATACGGATTGTAATCAAGGTAAAGATTGCAGTGACATACAGGAGTCATACAGTAAGGACGCTCTTGACGCACTGATCGCACATTGTATTTTTGCTCAGGTACATTTTAGTACATTCATGTTGTTTTCACACGCATTCAGGAAAATGTTTTTATCTGTCATGTGTACGTTGCTGTATTTAGAAATGCTGAATGGATTTGTGAACTCTACTAGGCATATGCAGTCAGGTCAAGACAGTTTGAATGGTTTAGCTTTTTTTTGGCATCTCCATGTGGTCCATACTGTGCACTGTAAATTCTGAAAAGATTTGTTCTGTAATGTTTTTTCATGTGTGCTTTGGTGTGCATGCATTTATGTATTATATGGACTCTTTATATCATTTGGTTATTAGGTGTCATTTTGGAGTCTCCAAGTGTCCTTTTTTGGAAAGACACCTACATTTACCTTGAAAGAAGCTCGCAGAAAATACTGAATTGTGAGAATCATTCTTCAATCTGATAATTTACGTTGATGGATATAGCAAATGATGACAAAATGAATATGTTAAACAAGATAAATTTTGTATGCTTAATTTCACAATAAGTATGTGACAAAAAAAATTAAGCTATTGACAGCCCTGTATCATATATTATAGAGCATAACATTTACATGATTTTTTTTTTTTACATTTAAAATGTAATGAAAAGTTGCATATTTCTGTCTATATATTTCAGATTTCAACCTGTTTTATTTGATTTCACACATTTAAGTCTGGCAATATAGTTTAAGGAAAGCCCAACTAGTAAAAAGAGCACATATTTATGTAAAAATAATACATTAACTAATGTAAGTAAGAACAAGTTACTTACTCTTCAGAAACGATATCCTCCGCTGGATCAAGCAGTGTCAGATCACATTCTTCTTCTGAGGTAAATTTCCTCAAGGTTTATTGTTCTGCATGTTTGCATGGGTCACACTGATAATTACTGTATGAATAGCCCACACTACTCGTGGATGTGCCCACATAAAGCAGTTTCCACTATTATCAGGAATAAAGTGATTGCGCACTGTAAAATGTGTATAAAATGTGCCTTTGCTGACTCCAGAGGGTTCATAAATTGTCTTTTGTTACATAGGAACTTCGAACAGACATTTCGTAGTTTCATTTAAAGTGCACATATTGAAATAGGTGTGACGTATTGAAATACGTCATGTAAGTAGAAAAGTGGTCAAGTGTAAGTATGATTATTGGGACAGGCACAGAAATTCACATCCGACCAATACATGTTTGACACATCCTGCCATGTCAATCATGGTAAAAGTGGTCATAAAAAAAAGTTTGTATTATGCATTACGGTTTTAGTATTTAAACAACCACATGATACAATTTTAAGGGTGGCTAAAGTGCAAGTGTTAAGCTACAGTACATGTGTCCTCTACACTTTGCAGTGCTTCAGCTGACCTGCACACAGGCTATGCCCACTCCCACCGCACCAATGATCTGCAAGTGATTCAGAATGAAGTTCCCCAGCTTTGAGATGCAGCCACCCTGAAAAAAAATTACACGAAGTCAAAAACAAAAGGTCATACCATATTTTGAGTAGTAAGACAAGTATTTTAACACAATAATCAGCACCTTTTTTTTAGATAAAATAGCTTAGAAATATTTGAGGGTTGTGTCTTAATAAAGTTAACAATTTTAACATCAGAAATTAGCACTACGTTCAAATCTGGGAACAGTTATTTTGATGTGAGTGCAATGAATCCCTTCTTTGTGTAAATTTAGCTCAAAGAGAATTAATTCTATTCATAGGGAATTTTGACAGAATCACTGTTTTACAGCTTGATCAAATGAATCGTCTAGCGCTCAATTGAACGGGCCATAACTCTCAACTCTGCAGCGAATATTATTACCCGAAGTATAGTTAAAGTACTATTTATTAGCACGGTAGAAAGTGAGGAAAGTGGTTCAATTCTTGAGAACAGATTGTTTTGGTGACTTTTTTCGTCCATTACCTGTGGGGTTTTCCAGGGTTCTGTTATTTGCCATATTTAATTTTCTTTGTATGTGGTGCCTCCTGGCCTGATTTTTATGCCGATGATACACAAATTTATCTCCCTTTGAAATCAGGAGAGAATTGTGTTTCTGAGTCACTTTTGGCATGTCTGGAAGAGGTTAAGAGCAGGGTCTGCTCAGACCCTGACGTGGCGCTAAGCACAAATATATTATTCACATCAAAGACATTTTTATAAATATGAACACTGGCATGGATTTTAGCGTACACACACTCTAAGATCAAATCTGGTTTTAGAAATGAGGCCCTTTTCTTATGACCGTGGAGAGATAACTGTCTAATACGGTGGCCCAGATCCTCAGTTCCACAAGCATTCAAGCATTATTTACACTCCTATTGATTCGGATGGTTATTTTTTGTCAGCATAATATATTTGTAATATTTATAAACTCAACTTGGTCCATATCTCTTAACAGATGATAAATTCATACAAAATCTTGCTAACACATTTTTCTAACCCTCAGCTACATTCTTTAATCTCACTGGTTTCTCAGCTCTTCCTCAGCTCCTCAAATCATCTACGTTAGTCTAATAAAACTATTTAGGAAATATTTGATATTTTTCCCAGATTGATATATGAGTGGTCACTACAGATACTGTATGAACACAGAAAGTCTCTGAGTGGAATCTTTATTGGGAAAGTTAATTCTGCAATTGTATAATTAAACGTGTGAAATGGCATATATTATCCAACAGAACCATAAGAAAACATTTCAGCTCTTGTTCAGTTCAAGAATGTCCTTTGCAGTGCACTAACCTCAACTTTATAGATGTTTGAGGGGTGGTCTCTTTGACCACAGAGCTGTATGACTGGGCTCTTACAGCAACTGTCAGGGACCGCCCGTCGCTGAGCATCACCAGAGCGGATCCAAACACTCTCCACCCAATCGGAGGAGTTGTTACTGCCACAGCACTTGAACTGACAAGAGGGAGAAGCAATCATTAGCCCAAAACTACTCAAGTAAATAACAAATGCATTTTAGCAAACAGATAGTTGTCCCACCTCCTGCTGTAGTTTGTCCACAGCCTTTGTCACATGCTCCTGCTCAGGCTGATGGTATTTCTGAACCATAGTCTCTCTCAGGTTCTCCTTCAGTTCCTCATTCAGCTACAACATTTACAAAGTGTAACATTGAAAGACACAAATGCATAGCAAACAATGAATGAAAGAAAGAACAAGTAACTGACCTGCTGGTAATAAATGTAGGCCAAAACTCCAGCAAGGATTTCCAGCAGGAAAACACACAGCAATAGGACAAAATACTGACAACAGAAAAAGAGAGACAAGTGGTATTAGAGATTTGGTTTCAAGTACAATTCTTGTGAGATGGCAGTTTATTTAATGATATCTAGAAGAAATGATAAATGCCTTTAAACTCTTTCTCCGCCATTGACAGAATTTTCTGGCAATCCATGTTTTCACTGTTATATGGTAGTGGAACCTATTACGCATCTTCTGAAATAGTACAGAATCGCCAGATCCAAAATAAGCATAGAAGAACAAGCGATAGAAGCATTGTCGCATATGTATGTTAATACGATCATTAAACACTAAACAGCATATAAATCAAAACTGCTTAACGTTACGTTACTGAATGTGGAAGCTTTGGGGGTGTTGATGGACTCAATCAACTCCATCTATGTTTTGATCATTGTTCTGAATCCGGAAATAGTCTTTGACAAAAATGTAATTTTCTTCTTCTTTGACCCACCCTTCAACACTGTAGCTGGTTCGTGTTGTGTACATGTCGAGAAGACGCTGATTTCTGCGCTGCAAAAGAAAATTATCTTCATAACACTTCCAAAGGATGAGGATGTGAAGAGTCAGTGGTTAAAATTACCACAGCGATACAACAGCAGCAATATAACTGTTTGTCAACTGCTTCTGAAATCTTGGCGAGATCGACGCAGGATTTTCTAAACGCTTATCCATTAAAGATGTGACAGTACCCACTTTATTTGGACCAACTTGCTCCTCTGAATCACATCCTGTAAGTATGATTAACTACTGTATTGATGAATACACTTTCTAATCTACCTGGTGTTCAAAATGTCAAAAATGTCTATGGTGGTTGTAGGATTGGATTCACTTGGATTTCTTTTATGATCTCTATTAACTTTTTTAAACATCAAAGCGATATCAACCTGTAGCCCAAGACTGGTTGCCCACTAAAGATAAGCAGGGTTGAGCTTGTCCAGTGCCTGGATGGGAGACGACCTAGGAAAACGCTCTCGGTTACTAACGTAACCTCAGTTCTCTCTAGATGAGGGAACGAGTGTTGCGTAAGCTAGCTTACGCTATGGGAAAAGCCCCTTTTCTCGAGAATACTGGAGCCAAAAATTGTCCTTAATTTTGCATTAATTTAAAACGCATTGCTGCACAGAGCAGACCTAGGCGAAGCAGCTCGCGTGCCTATTGGTTGCTCTGCGGCAACTGCTGCAGCCTATCGATGGACTGCTCATGACGTAAGCACCAATGAGGGCGCGGGCGCCCTCGCACGTCACGTCCCGCCAGAATGGGCGTGGCTTATGTCTATATAAGCCGAGTCCAGATAGAATGTTCTTTGGTTTTTCACACTGAAGCGAAACCATAACATAGCACAAGCACGGCAGGGTTACGCAACACTCGTTCCCTCATCTAGAGAGAACCACGGTTACGTTAGTAACCGAGAGCGTTCTCTTACGAGAGTACTCTCGTGTTGCGTAAGCTAGCTTACGCTACGGGAACCCAATGTAAAATGCCGTGTGTGCTAGAGTGTCCACACATAGCCTCAAGGAATATGTGCCTGGAGAACCATACTTGTGAACCATACTAGCGAGTGATATTAAGGCCAACGAGTAGTGGGCCAAAAATATATCATAATCCTATAACTATAGGAATTAGTGCTCATTACATAATCACAGACAGGAGGGACCTGAGTCGGCCTGAACTGTATGAGCGATATACAGACCAACGAGTAGTGGGCCAGAAATATATCATAACCGTATAACTATAGGAATCAGTGCTTGTCACATAATCACAGACAGGAGGGACCTGAGTCGGCCTGAACTGTATTGCAACTGACTGTTATAGTCTGTCAGTCAAGTATTAGACTGAGAACAGCTTAGCCTGCAGCGCAGGCACTTCCAGGTTGTAAAATCGTATAAATGTAGACGGAGAGGCCCAGCCAGCCACGCTACAGATATCCTGGAGTGAAATCGCACTGGACCAGGCCCACGAAGAGGCCATGCCTCTGGTCGAATGGGATCTGATGCATAAGGGGCATTGAAGGCCCTTGGACCTGTAAGCCAGCGCGATAGCGTCAACTATCCATCTGGAAAGAGTCTGTTTCGAGGCGGCAAGCCCTTTGTTGCGGCCACTGAACGAAATGAAGAGCTGTTCTGACTGTCTGAACGCAGCAGACCGCTCGACATATATCCTCAATGCCCTGACCGGGCAGAGGAGATTAACGTCATTTTCGCCGTCAGACCCAGATAGGGCTGACAGGGAAATGACTTGCGCTCTCAACGGAGTAGAGAGCACTTTGGGGACATAGCCGTGTCTTGGTTTGAGGACAACTTTAGAGTCGTTAGGCCCAAACTCCAAGCACGTCGCACTCACAGAGAGCGCGTGCAGGTCACCCACTCGCTTAACTGAAGCGAAAGCCATGAGGAAAACGGTTTTAAAGGACAGAACCCGCAAGTCCACCAACTGCAGAGGTTCGAAGGGACCGATTTTCATAGCGTTTAGGACCGTGGAGAGGTCCCAGACCGGAACCATAGAGGGTCGCGGAGGGTTTAGTCTCCTAGCACCTCTAAGGAAACGGATGATAAGATCATTCCTCCCCAGCAACATACACTTTGAGCGTGGAGGGGGACCTGCCCTCGTCCAAAAGCTCTTGTAGGAAGGAGAGGATCTCCGCAACGCTGCTACGTTGTGGGTCTAGGTTGAGCTGAACACCAGCTAGAAAACACTGACCACTTTGAAGCATAGAGCCGTCTAGTAGTGGGCCAGCACATCCCTGTTCTTTGAGCAGTTTGCGTTCTCTGACGAAGCAAAGAGATCGACTTTCGCTCTGCCGAATCGGTCCCACAGCAGCCGCACCACTTGGGGGTGCAGGGACCATTCCCTTGGGGGAACGTTGTTTCTGGACAGCATGTCCGGACCCACGTTTTGACAGCCCGGCACGTGTGCCACCGTCAGTGAGCGCAGGTTGCGCTGAGACCACACGAGGAGGTGTTCTACCAGCGCGTGGAGGCTCCTTGATCTGAGACCGCCCTGGCGGTTTATGTATGACACTACTGCCATGTTGTCTGTGCAGACTAGGACATTCTGGCCCTTTAAGAAGGGGAGAAAGTGCCCCAGCGCGTTCTCAACCGCTTTCATCTCCAGACAGTTTATGTGTAGGAGCCTCTCCTGGGCTGCCCACAGGCCGAAGACCGGTCTGCCCTCGTAGAGGGTGCCCCAGCCCGAGTTGGAGGCGTCTGTTGAGATTACTTTTCGTGTCGAAACTGTCCCCAGATCCACGTCAGTCGAGCTGTCATTGACACAGAGTCTAAATCTGTTCCCAGAAAGGAGATGGTCTGTCTGGGAGACAGTGAGCTCTTGGTCCAGTTTACCTGGAGACCCAAAGCTTGTAAATGTGTAAGCAGTACAGCCCTGTGCGCTATCAGTTCTGCCTCTGACTGGGCTAAGATTATCCAATCGTCCAGATACAGGGTTCGTACACCTTTTCCAAGGTCAAATTCAAGCACTTTTCAAGCACTTTCAAGCTTTTTCCAGCACCTTACACCACCGTAAATTACATACCAATACATAGTCAAACTTTTTACTTAGTGTTTTTATCACATTAAAAGAGATAATGCTATAAACAGGCAAAATTGTGTTTCGCAATAGCAAAAGGATCAGATATTTAAGCAAATCACAAGTTTTATTTTTCAAAATGTATCACTCAAGTAGATAATGCCTATGAATAATACTTTTCCTTATATTAAATGTCCAAATATTGCTACCCAGATAATATGATTTTCAGGCTGTAAAACTGAAGAAATTTCGAGGGCTGAAAATATGAAGAAAGGATTTGAACAGAAATATTCTACAGGCCTTGGTTTTGGGACACATTCTTGATATAGACAAGGTTTGAACAAAATATGAGATTTTGTAATTCAATTTTAACCCAGAAGACTCTGACAGTGCACAGGCACCTGCCTGATAAATAGCCTATATTAATTGAAAAGTATTTAATTGTATTAAAGTATTTAATTGCCAAGACATATACATTTATTTACTGGAATAGAGCAGTGTAATAAGGCCATCCTCAACCTTACAGTCGGCTACTTGTATGACACTCCATCTGACACGATTTCTGTTCAGCAATCAACGATTGTTGTTATGCACTGGGCTAACGTTTGCAGGTTTTAATTTGCGGGTAGTTAACGTTAAAGTTACTGTGCTTTAACTTTGGCTATGTTCACTGCATATTCCACAAATGAACGTGCCATAACGGACATCCAATACTAACATTACATTATCACACCAAGTACTTTCAGTCACTGGCTGTTTACACCTGACCACGTCATGAGCAGGTGTAAATGGAATCGTTTTGATAAATCAGATAGCTATCCGATCTGAGAAAACGCATTAAGTAGCCAGGAGTAAACAGC